>CM056996.1:73698485-74298485 GCA_029891345.1 Dryococelus australis
GTATCTGCTTTATTATGTGCAGGCAGTTGGCAGTCATTGTCTCAAGTCTGTTGTGGTGAGAAAATCACAGTGACCATGAGTGAGTTTTACTAAACTATGATTATTGAAATGGTATGGTTCACACAAGAAATACATAGTTATTTGCTGATTCTCTAACACATCATTCCTGAACTGCAGTGTAATCAGACTGAAGAGTTGAAGATTGCACCACAGGATGCAAGTGAATTAGTAACGTCCATTAATGCACATTTGCATCCTGTGATACAAAAAATGAGTAGCACTGATGGTAACATTAATGCTTCCCATTACACTGTAATTTTACTGGTTGTTCTAGGAATCATCTTAACTTACACAGACTACATGAGGAAATTCTTGGATGAAGTTAAGGTAGTTCTGGATGAGCTGCAGGATGAATTTGAAGATATGTTAGGACAGAGAGCCATGCAGAACATGTGTAAATACAGAAAAGTGTATTTAAAACTGATAGGCAAACCCACAATGTAGTACTACAGAGTTGGGGTGACCTTTCGACCTGGAGTAGAAAATTAGCAGGTTATC
The DNA here is from genome assembly GCA_029891345.1 of Dryococelus australis. NCBI lineage: Eukaryota > Metazoa > Arthropoda > Insecta > Phasmatodea > Phasmatidae > Dryococelus > Dryococelus australis. Next base: position 73,699,044 of record CM056996.1, read on the forward strand.
CTGTTGTTGAGAGAGATAAGGAAATTATTTGGGCCAGAATCAACCAGATACAGATTGTGTCCCAGTACTGGACTATTTGTGACTTATACTGACCTGGCTCAGTTCTCACCCAGGAAGGGAAGAAGACTCTTTGGATCATAATAGTTCAAGAGCACCACAGGCTGCAGGAGATCACTGAGTAACCTCATCAACACCTGCTGCCTACCAGAAATGAGAAGCAGATGCTTTGGATTACCCACACTATCCATATTGCTTGGTACTGTGGGATTTCACCTGCTGTTTGGACTCGCTTTGCCAATGTGTGGGTTGCAGCCCCATCTTAGTGGCTGAGATGGACCTGGCATGACATTGATTGGTGGCTTACTGCCTGGAAGATAGACATATCTGGACCCTAACCTTCCTGAAAAGGTGCTGGATTGAATACACCGTCAAGAAGAACCTATCATCTTCGTATTGTTATGTCTCACAAGCAACCATTGTAGTTATTAGGCCCAGTACATTTAGATGCTAGTCAGTAATGTACATGGTATCAAGTACAAACAAAAATGAAATTTGTCTTGAATACTCTGTCTCAGTAAATAAATTTCCATTAAAAAATTGAGAGAGAGAGATAGAGATAGAGAGAGAGAGATAGTGTGTGTGTGTGTGTATGTAAACACAATGCTGATAAAGTTTCTAGTCAAATTAATAGTAATGGTTTTCATTACCACAGTAGCTAGTTTCCCATTACTGATTAGTGTCTGCTGCTAGCCTTTCTGTAATTAATGTATTTATTATCATTAGTATGGAAGGGTCTAACTATAAACTTAACTCAAATACAATTTAAGGAGGGGTAGTATTGCTATAATTTTGTTATGCCAAGGTAGAGTTGGTTTGGAGGGGGCACTGACTTGACACCTTACTACTTGAATGAAGAGGATTCTGTGCACTTCCATCGTGCATTGAAAGATGCCTGTGACAAACATGACCCCAGTTTCTACCCTCGCTTCAAGAAGTGGTGTGATGACTATTTCTTCATTAAGCATAGAGGTACAGTTCCAAAGCTGTAGAAGTATTATAATTTTTAGTACATTTTTACATTCAATTTTGCAAGGAATTTTTAAGAGTCTAAATCAGTTGTGAACCTTAATGTCTTAATTTACAATCAGAGTGTGTGATCTTCATTTGTATGATCAAATTATACGTCACTACCAAAAATATTTTGATAACTTACCATTTTATTTTTGATTGGGGAACTAGGGCATTAAACTGGTTCTATTGACATACTGCTATTACCTGTACACAACTTCCATGCGTGGTTTCAATGTCACAGCAATCAAGACAAAAATTGTTTGTGTCAAAATTGTAAGTGTTGTGATGGAAAATATTACTATGAACATACAGTAACTAACATGTTACCATGACATCACAAAAAAAACCTTGAAACCATAAACGTGAATGTTAAACTTGAAAATAATGTGATTGCAGAGGAGAGAAGAGGTGTTGGTGGCATTTTTTTTGATGACCTGGAGGAGCCTTCTAAAGAGAAAGTGTTCCAGTTTGTGAAGTCTTGTGCTGAAGCTGTTATCCCTTCATATGTTCCTTTGGGTATGTTCTGGTGGACATTATTTTATGTGTACACATGTTTTTGGTACATTATACTGCAAATGTTAACTGAAAGCACCAGCATTTTTAAGTTTTGTTTCATGTTCCTTTCCCTTCTTCTTCCCTTAAACAGTGGTCATCGCTTGCTTATAAATTTGTAAAAAAACGTAATTCATGTAATTTAAATACTCCGTTAAAAGTTTGTGGTACATCAGTTGGTACAGGATTCTCATTACTAATCTTTAATACCCACTTTATTAGTAGCACTGTGAAGATTTGTAGCGTTAAGATGCCTGAATTCCAGGATGTAGTTTTTGCACAAAGCACAGAACCAACACACAGCATCTCCACCATGCTGTTTATAACCCCATACCTTGCAGTGATCCCTATTAATTTAATGATGGTCACACTCGAAATTGAATAGTCATACTATATCAACACAATTGTTTCACATCACAAGTGTAATTCTGCATATTGATACTGCCTTCGGACAGGTTCAGAGTGGATGAGAAGGGAGTCAGCTGCCCTTCCTGAGGAACACACTTGTTGCCCAGGCCAACCCAAACGGATGAAGGCAGAAATAAGGTGGGGGTGAAGCAGAAGTAGTGAAGTTAAGGTGCAGGAGGAAATGGGAGTACCTTGAGAAAACCTTCATACCTTTGTAGTGTGTGCCACATACCCCACCTGAGAATTCTCACCTGAAAGTCTACTGCCTGCTGGAGCCTGAGATTAAACTGGGGACCCTATAGTTGGGAGACTAGTGTCTAGAGCACTGAGCCAACCAAGGGCCATCACTTCAGATAGAGCAGTCTAGAAATACAATTTTTGTTGCTTCGAACTATATTTTACAAAATAACTTCTTTATAAATTTTATTTCTAAAAATTTTGTTGGTTGTATTTTCTGTTTGAGATGGCTGACAATAGTAGTAGTTAATTTCAGCTATAGTAACGCCATCAACGTGCTAGGGATACATGTACATAAAGTAAGATGCAAGTGTAATCCTTGGTGACATAGATCGTAAGACCTGAGATGTTTTGAACCCAACTCCTGGCTGGAATCATAATTATTAGCATTGAATTGGCACTTGGAAGAGGTAGAACTACCTAATTGCATTATAATCAGATTATTCCATCACCTTTAGCATGTCTGAGCCTCTGTTACATAGCACCTCTCCTAATTATCTCAAGTGAAACTTTCTGTAGTTTCAACATTATTAATTGTGGAAAGAACTGAGCTCTATTGAGTACTGTTTTATCTCTGAAAATTATAAATTTGGTAAAAAATTTAGTTTTCTATATAGTGATGTTAACAGTAATTGAAGTTCTAGATAAATAAGAGACTAATTTCTATCTGCATCTTATTACTACATAAAATAGTCAACATATTGGGTTATTATCAATACATGAGATACTGTGGTCATTCGTTCTGTAATTCTTAACATAGAAACTGACATGATCGTACTAAATAAATTATAGGTCAAAGCATGGCCTTATGATTGATCATCATTTACTTGCTGTATGTATGTGTTTGTTTTCCAGTTAAAAAACACAAGGATGATCCATATGGCCTTCACGAGCGCCAATGGCAACTTCTGCGGCGAGGCAGATACGTGGAGTTCAACCTGATATATGACCGTGGCACTAAGTTTGGCCTATACACACCTGGTGCCAGGTTTGAGAGCATCCTCATGTCATTACCCTTAACAGCGGTGAGTTATTTCTTGAAGGAGAAATGTTTGGTGTAATAGTCCTTGTTCATTATGGTATGTAGTCAGTTTTCCTGCTCATTGCCACCCTGAGCTGTGTGCTGGCCAGAGTAGAACACTTGACTGGGTAGGCAGTGTGGCCACCACTCCAGTGATGGGTAAGGTCATCATATGAGAAGACAGACAGCTGTGTGTGACGTTTTGATGCAGCATGTGCACCGGCATCACTCATTTTCTGTGCCTGTTGGTCTACGTTTGTGGCACCCTTATAATCACTCTGCCAGGGTGTAGTATAACCACAAATGCAAGGCAGCTCATAGTGTTGGGAAGAGTTACTGTTTCAAAAGCACGATTGCTGTGATAGTAGCCTTGACTTCACTTGTTAATAAAGCAGCTTCCAATGTAGGATTCTTTGTGATTTTAAGGTTGAGCTAGGGTGTGGTAAGTCTGTCATTGAATAAAAAAGAACAAGTTACCAGCCTACTTGATTTGTTTTTATTTGTTATGTAATTAGGACAGGGTGCAGGTCTTGAAAACCAGGAGAAGTCGGGGAAATTGGTGTTGGTAACTGGAAACTTTGTCGTATGATGTATGTTCAACAATGGTGGTTCAACGACTTCAGCTCATTACTATTCATAGCTTTGCTTTTTGAATTCTCGAAGTTTGCTTTACCGTTGCTGATTTCTGCCACGTGAATTTGAACTGTTTACCATTTAGGATGGACGTTCTAGTAGATAGGGTAGATTGTATTATTCACCGGTCCACCGTAACTATGTATCTAGAGCGAGTACTTTTACCCACTGCTAGATTAGTAGATAGCACATCTAGTAGGATTCTTAGTTTGTTCTTTTTCGCTCTTCAGCTGGCCGAGAGCTATGCTTTTTGCCACACACCCCCCCCCCCCTACTTTTCGACCACTGCTCACCTACGAGATGCCAGCCAACTAGCGCAGAGCAGTGGCCAATTCAAGTATAAAGGGGGAGTCGCCGCTCAACTCCAGACCAGTCTTCAGCTGCCCACCGCACGCACTGCCAGGGCACTGATCTGTCTGTGATGCCAGTCTTCAGTCCCCATTGCTCAGACACTGATCAGTCAGTTTTTGCTTATGCCTAGCTATGTTACACCTACAACACTAGCCGCCAGGGTTACTCTAGCTTTTCTTTGCTTACCTTCCTTCCTTCACTGCAACTTTGTGCTAGAAGGAAATTCCAGCTCCTTTACGTCCTACCCGAGGGTTCTCCTGTCACATTCTGCTTAGCTAACCTAGCACTGTGCCAGTTACGCCATTTCGTCGTCTACACACTAGACACAGCGGCCCCCGCTGAACTATGTAGGAAAACTATGGCAATTTACACAACGAAAATAAGTAAACAGAGAGTACGTAAGATTCACGTGTTATATTAACTAGTGACCCTCTACTACCTTCTACACTAGATTACTTTGACATGGAATTTAAACTTACGCAATCCAGGTGGAGGCGACCTGGTGCTAATCTAATTGGAATAGGCAATAGTTAATGTTAGAAAATTAAGTATTCAATAACTCTTTCGTAACTCAGTGGTGGTTTGTTTTGAAGGAACAAGAAGGGGGACGACTACCAGAGGGGTAGTGTCAACAACGCCAGCACCGTCCAGTGGGCAGGGAGAGATCCTAAAGGGACTTTTGTGACCATTACCGGGTTCTGGGATCGATACCAGGGGGTGATATGAATGGAGCGAAGTCTTCCGGAGCCTCTGGAGGGTCCCGTCTTCCCAGAAGCTTCTGGTAGGCGATGTCTTCAACTATTACAGATTTTGGCCCAAGAAAAGTGGTGGAATCTGTGGCCGTACCAGTGGTCATGCACCCCGATGGCTGCCTCTGGCCCTGTACGAGAGCGGTGGAGGAGCAGAGACCATCTTCATCTGGACTCGCCAGCCCTTTTATACTAATCCAGTATAGGTGCTCGGAGGTTAGGGGTACAGGGAGAGAGAGCCTCTGCCACAGGGGTTGAAAATTCTAAAGTGGTTAGGCGACACTATCATCCACTATTTTCGCCGCAGGGCGCTGGTAGAATGGGTGCTGTGCTCTGGAACTAGCGTGACCTACGCTGGAGGGAGTGGTGGTTCAGTCAGGTAGTACAATCTTCGTTGTGGGGTTTTGACGTGGTGGCTTCTTGGAGATTCTGGGTGAACAATATAAGCTAGGATCACGTGTCTATAGTCACTTCTGGCATTGCGCCATCGTACCCTGCAGTAACATGTCCCGCCTCTTCAGTACTGTTGGGAGTAATCGACCTGCCCAAAGGGTTGAACATTGCATCCAAGATGGGGCGAAGTCGTATGTAGAATGTGCATCAAAGATGTGGAAATGCATCATGCGTCAGTTTATAGTCACTGGCATGGTATTGTGAACGGCATATTGCATTACATGAATGAACTGCGTATTTTACACAATTTCTCCTTGATATTTGCATCATCAGCAATTTTTTATTGAATAAATAGCAAGTTCTGACAATTTTGTGTGTTGTGGAATAGTTCAAATTCATTCAGAGTCGACAAGTTTTGTGTTAAATTTTCTCAAGTATCTTCATTGTTCTTATTAGGGGAAGAAACTAATCTGTTTGTTTATGTTAAGGGGTTGTGAAATGTACGTGTGTAAAATACCAAACTTAAAACACAGTAAAACCCTATTTCAGTCCAATTCATTAAATGATCCATCTTTCTCGAATTTGATGGGATTTCTCTTAAAGAAGCAGGCTGGTTTTTACAAACCATACAACAGAATGTTTTCATTGAGCAACAGGTGTACAAGAGTACTTACTAGCCATGTTGGTGGCAAAAAACATACGCAATGCACAAAGATGATTCCTATGGCATCAAGATATTCATCATGGTGAAAAACTAAGTATTAGCTGGCTTTTATACTTTTGCAGGCTGCTTAGGTGGTGTATGACAAGTACTACTCATTCAAATATGTGCACATTTTCTTTAGTAGTAGTCTCTATTAACAGTTATTTGACAGTAATATATAGTTGTTTTACTTGCTGTTATAATTAAATTTTAAATAATTTTTAAAGAACTGCATTTTATATGCATTTGAATTTACAAGCACATAAAGAGTAACATTTGCATTAACTAATTTGATGCATTATGGGTAGCTGGCCGTATCTTTTTTGTTTCTCAGACTTCTACTCAGCCCACAAAATATTGCGGCAACCATGCCCAAGGAACGGACCTGAAACAGCTACACCCAGAAGAGGACTGATACACTCATGTTGTCAGTTGTACTAAATATGCATGTCTGTCATGCGCCCCTGCCTAACCAGCCGAACTAAGCGAGCCTGCCCCTACACTAGTGTCAGGTACACCCGCAACCACAGAACTACCCCACTTCAATCCCTTGCCAAGAGAGTGCAGCAAGGGATGACGCCGCCCACGAAGGGAGGAGCCAGCCAAGTGAAGATGACCGAACCACACCGAAGAATGCCAAAGGGAGGCTGTCTACTGTATTTAGGGCCGTATGAGCCCTCAGAACCCCAGTTGTCGAGTTGTCACTACATTGTGTACCGCTACCTTGAAAACTCAGCAACTTGCCAGACCATGCCGGGCTCTCTGCCCGACGTCTCTTCGAGATCTACTACCAGCAAACCTTGCTTTAACCCCAGCTACACACGCCCAACTTGGGAGTGCTTGCCTTCTCCCTTCAGGACTCCACTAGACAACAGTCGGGTTAGAGTTGTTTTCTCGACTTCTTTATTAGTTGTTCTAGACTTGCTCTTTGCCTAGCAGGTCCCTTTCACCTGTTTGTTAACGTAACTTCAGCCGGTTGTTTGGTAACCACGAATGCCTAGGAGTTAGTACAGATCACCGTGTTATTTTCATAAATTTTTGGGATTTTTTTTTGGCAGTTCCTGAAACCCTTCACTTAAGGTTTTTTATACTTACATGTGTGTTATTTGGGGTTCAACTGTACTATTAAAAATTACATATTTCATATCCGACAGTTCCAGTACAATTTATAATAAGTCTGTATCTCTCATCAATTCAGTCCTATCTCGTTTCAGTCCAGATATCACCAGTTTTTAATTTCTGAAATGTTCTGGAGTGCCCCCAAATTAAATGCTACCATACACTGTAGACCTTTGGCTCTCTCCCCCTCTGCAGCTAACACACTCATCCACCAAAGTCTCTCACAATCTCGTTCACCACTAGACCTTTTCTTCTATGAAAAAAACATTGTACATATTTCACCAGAAACAACCAAGTTATGCCAATAATCCTTATTGATCCAGACAAAGAATATGTATGTCCCCTATGATCGTAAAATATTAATTATAACTATAAAAAATTATTTTTATTGAAAAAAATTTTTTTCATTATTTTTATTATAAAAATTTAATATCTTGGAAAATACAAAGATAATGAGTGAGAAGAAGGAGAGGCACTGTACCAAGTTTTTATACTCTTGTAGCACTGTGTTAAATTAGTTTTAGTAGTGATAGTGATTGCATATCTATATACATATCTTGTGTTCTTGTTTGCTTCAGCGGTGGGAGTACATGCATGTCCCCAGCCCTGGTTCCAAAGAGGCAGTGTTGGTCGAAGTGCTGAAGAACCCCCGTGATTGGCTTGGCAGTAAGAAATGAGCTGCAGGATCTTTATAGGTCACACTTCACATGGATGTTTAGACTCTTAATTATGTTAACGTACCTAGAATTTGCATTTCCCTCCCCATGACATTTTTTTAGAATTTTTTGCATTTTAGGAGTAGATATACATATGAAAATGTAAATACAAAATATTTTTTTTAAGTTAACAAGTGTATTGAGGTGAACGTTTACTTCCTGCGTGTTGGTAATCTATAAGTATGCATGGGTGTTTGGTTTCTAAACTACGTAATGTATTTTAATCACACAGTATTGTGTTTTTTGAGAAAACTAGTTACAATACTTCGTTTAACTGCTATGAAGGTATATCAGTTTACACTTGGAATAATACAGAGCTTTAATACTTTATAATAAACTTTTGTAAATTTTACATATAAAGGAGAGTTTCCACCATGTGGTAAGTAATTTTTGTTAAGCATCATAGATGCACAATTTTAATGATTGAGAGGCATATTTTTTTTTTTTTTTTTTCCTTGTATGTATTCCTTTGTTGACAAAGGATTTCACCTGATTAATTCAATATTGTATTGGTTACCAGACGTAGGAAACCATTACTGACAAATTGAAGTGCCAAGTAAAAATAATCAAGATTAAGAGTAAGTTTTTAAATGTATAGATATGTTGTTGATTTTTATAAAATATATGTTTTTGGAATATCTTGTTTTTCTATAATCATTTTTGTGTGAATTTAGTTTGTCTAGCGACACTGTTGGGCATTCATGGTAGGTTAAGTCACCTGTGCAAAGGTTATGTTCCTAAATGTAGGTTTTCAGTTGAGAAGAAAACTGAAATCAACTAAATTGTGTGGGGTATTTGAATAGTTGCTAATAGTAATGTACACATTATTCACATTGGAACTTTGAATGACTTATGTGAAAATTGTGAATAATTTACATTCTTGTTTCGAGTGGTTATTTATAGAGCTCAATTAGAATCTGCTTGTAGTGTATTTGGTGATGTTGACAGAACCGACGGAATTGCATATAAAACACAAACATTGCCTTATTATAAATAATTTATGTCTTGTCTTTATGAATGTTGAAAGTTTTCCCATGTAACAAAGGAATCATATTTGTAATCGAAAGCCTCAGTGAACAAGAAGCTCAACTTCAACTGTTTTCTAAGCGAAGTTTATAGTTTTTATCTCAAGTTCCACCCTGCTGAGATAACAATCAATCAGCTTGACATTGACGCAGGTCATCAGGTTTGAGCGGGTGGAGTAGAAGAAGCAAGGGGAGAGGGGGATTGTTTTCACAGCCACGCCTAGTGCGCCCATCATGGCGAGAGTTAAAGTTGCCTTTCCATTCTCTCTCTATCACATGTGACATGACGTCACTTTGCTTGTTTGGACTTGTGACCTTGTATATATGGATTGGTTAGAATTTTAGATCAGTAATAATTTTACGACAGAACTTTGAGCAGTTTCTTTTACTTGTGCGGGACCCATTTTAAATTGCCCGCTCACCTGACTTGGTGCACATTCGTCAATTGGCAACGCTGTCCAACATTTTCTGTTTTGACGAGTTCTTGTTACTTTGCTATTGTAATATTAATATGGCTATTTTTTCTTTATGCTATTATTTTCTGCGACATTTTGCACCCACCCACACCAGCAAACCAGATGTTGAAGTCTGGATGAAGATCAAGTCTGCATGCATTGCTTGTCAACATGCATCAGTTTTTTTTTTATTTTGGCTCCTTGACTAACTATCCATAAAGGTTGCAATGTACAGTGAAACCTTATTGTTGCATCCCGTTTACTCCGTTTTCCCATATCAGTAGGCTTATTTTACAGCCCCGAACTATCCTATATGAGCAATGTTAAAAAAAAACATGCATGCTATGACTCTTAATATATAATTTTTCTCGCATCCATCCATTAGATATTTGGAATAATCATTTAGCTATGAAATACGGTGGATTTTCTATGATTCATTACAGCTATTTACGTTTTACCATATTTCTCATCGGTACATTCACCAAAGATTGCACGCATCATTTGTTTTTGAACTCCCATCACATATTCTTATTCTTACATGTTTACTGTACTTGTAGGTTGGTGACAAGGAGAGTGAATCACACAATCTATGGCATTGTTATTGTAAATGGAATTTGGAATGAGGTTAGAGTTGTGGCGGTATTTGACGGGCATGATTATTATAGTTAACTATTGACTGCATGTTTGGTTAGATTTCTAAAGGTTTGAAAAAGACTTGGCAAGTAATGGTTGGTAAAAATTGTTGCAAAAAAATCAGTTGTGGTAATTTTAACAGAGGGATTGGGCATGGCTCGGCCGACGAAGGACCACTGAATGAAAATATTAATATAAATAAAAATTAAATTCCACTCAATTTCAAAAATTTAAGTTTTTAATTTAAAGTGAATATTTTATCATAAATGGACTTGAATAAGTTTTTTTAATAACATCTTTAGGCTGTTGGCTTAAACTGATGCATACCTGGCTGGGACGTGGTTCTACACGTTGGGCTTGTTAGTGTTGGGTTTGAACCAATGACTGGGGAAGTTAAATACAAATTCATACTTGGTAAAATAGGTTTTCGTTGTAGTTGCAGTAGGGGTGTTGTATCACAATGTCGGTATCGCGAGAAACATGGATGAGACTGGGACCTTCATGTCTCTTGGATGCCTGGCCGATATAAAAGACTGGCCTGGTGTGCTGTCTTGTTGGAACAAAGTCGTCACCTATAGCCCTTCACCATAACTGACTCTTTACCTGGGTTTTGCTGGGTAGAGGAATTTTCCTCTTTACTGTCAGATTCACCGGCTGGGCAGGCAGTTGGTCATCTGGATGACTTGCTGGCTGGGACGATCTCTGGATCTGTTGTGGGCTATTGGTGGTTTCAGGGGAAGACTGGAGGTTACACAACCACAGTTTAGCAAAGCCTAAAGAGGGCTTCTTCCCTTTTAAGAGTGGCTCTAAAGTAGGGTGAGAAGGGCCTTCTAATTTAACTAGTGCGGGGAAACTGTGGTTTTGACAAAAGTGAAGGGTGAGGACATTGTATGTCGCATGCGGTGTGAATTCTGCCCTGCTGATTTAAATTACTGCCTAAGGTAGTGGATGAAAGGGGCATGCAAGTTGTATTACCTTCAGGGGTGCATATGGCTTTTTTCACTTTTCTCCGCACACCTCCCTTCCGAGAGTGCAGCATTAGGAAAGGTGCAAAACAGCCCGCAGAAGATAAACTGGTGCCTATTTCCTTACTGTGTACTTCTGAATACCCAGACTTATGACAATGGGACAACACCTGGTACTCCTATCGTCCGACCCTTACGAGCGGTGGACAGAGCGTTCGGCAACCCACACCACTTCCTTGCTGAAATATCCAGGCATGGTATCCGCAGGAAGTGCTCAGGCTTATGTAGTTACAGCTCCTTTCCGGACCTAAGTGGAAGTGGTGGTACTTAGTCTGGTCAATTCTCCTAGCGGAGGAGTTCCTAGTGGTTGGGACTCTGTTGAACTCTTATCAGGTTGGCAGAGCTCGAGTGGCCTCATAACGTTAGTGGATTTAGCTTAGTGCTTCATGGTCTCCTGAATTTTCCTCAGGGTTGCGTTTACATAAGGTGAACATAGCACTAACAAGAGGTTAGACTACAGAGAATAGATTGAAAAACACGTGTTGTGTTAAGAAAGTAATGCTACACGGTTGCTCTGCACTAACTCCTAAGTCCATACAATTTGTTTATGGATGTTACCTAATGTCAAACAGCCAGGCGAAGACAACCTGGGAAAAAGCTAAGTGCAAAAGTAAACTATGTGAAGGTAAATTAAATCTGGCTTTAACAAATACTATTTAGATAACGCATTTAACAGCACCTAACTAATAGGGGTGTTCTGGAGGAATACTAGGGGTAATAGCTACCAGAAGAGTATTTAATGTTGCTGCACCATCCGGTGGACAGGGAGGTCCTGAAGGGACGCTGACGTGATCTGCTACCTTAGGGGTTTTTTTGTATGTTACCAGGAGGGGTTGGTAGGGTAGAGCAACCTGTAGTCTCCCAAAAACTGCGGGATCTGCAATGGCTGCAGAGGTTCAGCAGCTGCTGAATAAGTGGTGAGCTTTTGGTTGGCGATGTCTTCAGCTGGGTTGAGATCCCGGCCCTTGCAAGCGGTGGGAAGCACCAGTGGTCACGCACCCCGATAGCTGCCTCTGGCCCTTGCGAGCGGTGAAGGAGCAGAGACTGAAGTGTGTTGGCCATGCCAGCCCTTTTATACTAATTCCAGATAAGAGGTGCTGGGAAAGATAGCCTCAGTCGCAGGGGTTGAGAATTCCGGGATGCTGTAGCAGCACTTTCATCCCTTATCACTGCCACATGTGCTGGTAAAATATGTACTGTCCTCCAGTGGCACGCTCTGACACTAGCGAGAACTTTGCTGGAGGGAGCCAGCAGCTCAGTCAACAGTGCCATCTTCGGCAGGGTGGTGTTGGCGTGACAGCTTCTTGGCGAGTCTGCGCAAACAGTACAAGCTAGTATCATGTGTCTGTTGTATCTTCTGACATGTACCCTGTAGACACACCCGCCTCTTCAGTACTGTTGTAGTTGATTAACCTGCCGCAGTATGAACATTGCGCTCAAAGATGGGGCGAAGCTCTACAGTAGAGAGCACATCCTAGATGCGCAGAAATGTGTTAACACACCACTCTGTTTCGACGTAGAACCATCTTGGAGCATAAAAGAATTTTTGTAGTTAGCACACTCTGTCTCTCTCTATCCTTCATGTGTGCCTCCTCTTCGCTTCCCCTCGGCTACTCTTGGACCAGCAGGTAGTGGCTTCAAAAACAGCTGTCTTGTCGGTTCTTGCTCTCAGGAAGAAAGGAAGTGCAAGGCTGGGGGGATTAGGTCATTTTGCGTGAAGCTAATTTTTTTTGACCACTGTAGTGTGAAAAGCTGAGGTACCTTCGTTTTTTTATTTATGTGTCAGCTCACAAATCATGGCTGATGGCTTGGTTATGTAAAATACAATTTATTATACAACTGATTGTCCTGCAATTACAAGCAGGCATCAAAGTTTATGACCCTTGTGTAAACAAATGTCCCACTCTTAAACAACTTGGGGAATAGCTAGATAAATGTTATTTGCCGTGGCTCTGAAGAAGAAATAGTAAATTATTGGCCTCGCCTGAGCCGGTATTTGTTGCAAGGCAAATAAATTTAAGTGTAATGTTTATACTGTGCTTTATCAATCATAGACCTTGATGCACTCCCTTCTCTTTGACAACTACTTGCTCGCCGGTAGGTTTTCGGTAATGCTTCTACTGGCTAGCAGGCCTAGCATATAAATGAAATAATCTTTGGTGAGCGAGAGTGCTGATTCCCTCCTCTATTTATGGGAATATCCTTCAGCAGTGTTGGTCAGTTCTGGATGTGCTTTGCCTGGCAGGGTCATGGATCTACCCACGTTGGGAGATCTTAATGGGGCACTGGCTTGGAGAAGGGGCGAGCTTGAATGCATAGACTGCCCTCCCAGGAAGTTTGGTCCTGCTCACCGTAAAGGTTGCCAAGATACATGATGCCAGCTGTCACTAATTAAATTAAAAAGGGGAATAGATGGGTATAGTCACGAAATGGTGATGAACTATATTTCTCCCAGTAGTTCCTGCTCTGTCTCTTGTATACTAACTGGGTATTTATACGGGGTTGGCCTAGTCGGTTTGCTTACAGGGACGGTCTGAGGTAATCGTAGCCACCGTACGAGAATGTGCCGGTTTAGGGGGAATGATGACAGTTATCAATTTTCCGATCACGGTATGTATTTGACACACGTGAGTGGGATTACTACAAACTGCACATGGCCATGGTGGGAGGACTAGGTTCCTGAGGCTCTAGATTACTCAAGTATTCTAGATCCGGCCATGGCCAATAAAAGGAATATAAAAATGAACTACAGTCCTCAGTTACAAGGGGCAGTTTCTTGGGTAGATTTGAAGAGAGGCTCAGTAGGCTGGGTGTTCTGTGAAGGTACACTGGTCGGGCTAGACGTCAAAGCTGGCTACTGTGCCTTCCTCCTTACCGGGGCATTTAGAAACTATTCTTTAAGAGCAATAAAAATAGATAGCTATTAGCTCACAATTACGATGGCGCGCTCCGGTTCTATCCAACATAGCTCAAACCTACCTGGGTTTAGTCTTGTTCACACGATCCGAAGTAATGAGAGGGTTAGACAATCTGGATAGTCGTGAGCGTATCTTCAGGGAGGTTTGAGCGTTCTGGACACCTCCTCGGAGCGCCCATGTCTTTTGCAGACTATAGCCTTATTCAGGCGCCAGGAGTCCCAAGATGGTTCGGCCCACTCATGTCTATCCTGGAGTGGTCGCTTTATTTTAAAGAGCCACAAAATTTACTGACATAAAATACACATATACCTTGTAAGTGACGGGGTTAAAGAATAATTAAATAGCTTGGAGTCAGTTTGGACACAAATGTATTTATTAAAATACTTTTGAAAAGCAGGGGGGGGGGGGTATGCCTGGCTCTGTACAGAATAATTAAATTTAATTAATTAATTACTACATTAATGCAGGTGGAGGCAAACCTGCGTGTGTGGATTAAAAATGAATAAAAAATTTCTAATCGCAATTTGGTTTTGTGGCGAGGAGTGCTAGTTCAGAACGGATGACGATACTACCTGCTACCGCAGATTTTGATGGATTGACTTTGATGGACGAGGAAACAGGTGCAGGGATATTGATATACCTGTGACTGCCTGGAGAGGACGTCTTGATGATGTTGTGAGAGATGATTCCAATCTCGTATGGGTTTTTCTCATGTGCTGTGGCATTTGGAGTTGGAGAGATTCTTGGAGTTGGTAGTGGTTTTGCAGCAGGAGAACCTTGTGCATACCTAGGAGAGTTTTGTGCAGACTAGAGAGTGCCATCTGACCTTACTCAGGTCGGCGGGTCGACTGGGGAGAGCGGTTTCGCTTCCTCTCATATACAGATAAATTAAGTTTGGTGGCTGCCCCATGGGTGCAGGGGTTGTTTAAATTAGGGTAGTGGGCCATACCACAATTTCTTATCTCCCTGTCTGGAGGCTGACGACATATTTACCTCCTCTCCAAGCGGTTTGGTTGGGTAGCAGTGACGACATCGGCCGCAAGATGTTGCCATCTGGCAGCATCCCTGGCAACTAACTTCTTCCGCTCGGCTGTGTCAGTGGCTTAGTGTCTGTAGTTGTCCATAATGCTTGGGTCAACCCTGTTTACGCGACACGAGATTTATTGCCTGCTGGCATGTGACCTGCCCCTAATTATTAACTCTAGATGATTGAGCAAAGTCGAAAAGTAGGGGGCGCATCTGCAATACACAGGAGTGCGACTTGTCAACCTTCCGTACACCTATAATTGTTGAAATCTAAAATTTCCTAATTCCTCATGAATTACAAGTAATAATAATAAAAAATTGTTTTTAACTAACCTAAAAATATATGTGCGGAGTCCACCTACAGATAAAAAATCAAGTAACACTTTCAAAACCTTAAAACTAATACAAGAGGCACTTCGAATCTTTAATCTATTACATTTTTCACTGTTTATGGATGTATACAAACTCTTAACCTAACTTTATTTACGTGTTACATACTTTGCATTTTCTGATTTATTTCTGCATTTAATAGCACTTTTTCAATCTTGGAAAACTAACAAAATACAACACACTAAAACATTAACAAAGGATTACATATAATGTACATTGTTTAGTTTAATCCTGTTTTTAACTATTTTCAGTAATAAGTGGCACTCTACAGTACACTTCAATTTAACTAACTATATTTAACAATGTCTTAGTAATGAAAAATTTACGTCAAAAACAAATACTCTATAAACCATACACATTTACAACCTATACTATTATTTACAATAATACAAAGCAAATTATATAGGTTTAGTTCATAATTCTCAAATTGAAATGTGCATTTAACAGCAGTTTTTGGCCTTTGCCCTTGCGTTGACAGCAATTTGGCAATGAGAAAATGTTTACTTTACCATACAAACCTAGCATGAATATTGATACACTAACTTACTCTAATACATGGGTTAATTGCTAAATTTCTTTCTTGATGAAAGTCTGTACTTAGGCATGGGTCTTAACTTAATACCTTCCTTTCAAAAGTGTTACTTCACACGCCGTTGAGCTCATGCATCACTCTTTATGTGTTCATATCGTCTTAGGTTCTGGCATTCTCAGGCATAAAGTGTCCAAAACTAAGATTGGGTAACACTATCAACTGGGGCACTAGTCTTTCACTGGTTTACTTTTCTTGAGGAACAGGTAGGTGATATTTCAGCCGATGCCAAATTTTGCAGATATCCTCTATACTGATAACCAATTCCACTACCTACCGTGGAAGAATCTAAATTGAAGTTGTCATTTCTAAATAAATCAATTTAATTGCTAAGTGTACAAACATAATGTTTACTGTAGGTCTACTTTGTTTACTGTAGGCCTACTTACAGTTGTGATGTTCTTTTAGATTTGGACTGTTTTAACCAACACTAAGATGCATAATTGAAGTACAGTAGAACCTCTCTATTACGACCCCTCACAGTTCCCGAGAATAGGGTCGAAATAGGGGGTCGTCATAATAAAATTTTTGGAAAATTTGGCCCGATTTTGACCCACCCTTAACCCCTATGCCCCCAAACTTGCCATTTTTTGCATGAAGTTCATGTTCAATCGTCTCTAGTGCATAGAAAACCACCTTTTAAATTAAATATAAATATGTGTATATATTTTAATAGCTGGACATCTCCTGACTAATTTGATATCCAAGAAAGGCATATTGGACCACCCCGTGTTGTAAAAAAAGAAGGCCTAAGCACAGTATGAATTGGCCATTGAAAGTGTGTGAAAAGATTATACTATGTATTATTAAAATATAACTAAATACTGTAGGAGATGCCTTATGTTTGAAGCAAAAAAAAAAAACTTTATTTATTGATAATATATATATATATATGAAAATACAGTGGATCACTCGTGTGCTGGGGCTAGCAGCGAATACATTGCCGTGCACACGTAGTTGGGCAAGCGCCTAGATCCTCTACAGCACGGCTGGGCACTGTGACTCACATCTATCAGTCCTAGATCCTCGGGGCTGGGCAGCTGTCGGTCGCTCGTTACAAGATGGCGGGCGGCAGTCAGCCGCCCGCTAAAAGATTATTCTGGTGGGCGGGAGCCCAGCCGGCCGCCGCCAGTGCCGTTGTTACAGGACCGGTTTGCTTCGTAACAGCGGCCCGGTGTTGATAAAACATGCTGATAGATGCAATTCATGTCAATGTGTTGAATTTATACTAAGTGTAGGCGGCATGTTGGCCTCTGCACTGGCACAATGAGGCCCGGCAATGTTTACAGGTATATAAAAGTTTAGTGCTGTCTACTTGAAATATTAACTATCCCAAATTTTTCACCAAAAACTTCTGACGTGACCTATACACGCACACAGCCTTTGCTCGCCAAAATATGGTAACATAAGAACACATTTTATTTGCACACGCTTACCTACCTTTATTCACTTTACACATAAAATTGACTTCACAAGAAAAAAATCAAATGCCCACTAAAAAAATTAGCATATTACTTAGGCATGGGTGCACGCAAACATAAATTTAAAAAAAATCATTAAAAAGGGGACATTGAATTAAATTTGAAGTTATACTTACACTGATTAAGAAACTAGTCTGTAATGTGCTGCTGTTTTTTTACAGCAAAAGAGGAGGGTAAAGCAGGGGTGGTGACATGTGACTAGGACAAAGAAATCTCACTGACCCGGCCTGCAGCTCCCCCCGACCCACCATGTAACTTGAACGACACAATACGCTAGTGTCCCCTTCTGGCATGAAGACAACAAATGTCAAACTCTACGATGGTAGCTTGAGAAATGTGCGACTGCTAACATCAGTAAAGGCTAGTTTCCCATAGACTGAAAACAGCGGATAATAGAAACTAGTACCGGTTGGAGAAAAGGTCTACAAAAACAAATCCATGGTTGGCGAAGGATTACTGTATCTATTTTTAGATGTGTCTTAAATTTTCGACTTTTTCAACCCAAACTTTTTACAGTTCCTTGGGATTGGGTCGTAATAGAGGAGTTTTACTGTACCTACAAAAAAGATTGATTTTTCACATAAAACAATTTTCCTACAAAAATACAAGTGAAAATAAAACATTGACGTTTGGTCCCCTCCCCCTGGGTAATAGCCCCTAGATGCTAAAATCTGGGGACCTTATCCTACCTCTCCTATTAGGTAATAATTGGGGCCGCTAACCTAATGAAAACCCCAAGTTCTGATATTAAAACTGGCTGGGTCTGAGTACCTCCCACATTGAAGGATAATTACGCTTTAGTTTTCTTAGGTTAGTAATAGTAACAGGAAGAGGAGAGAAAATCCTTTAAGTAAGTTTGATTTGAAATGACTGTCGATACAGGGCTTTTGTTTTACTCACAGTTAGGGCCATCAAAGTCCGTAGTGCCAGGTTCACGGGTAACAACATAAAGGATAAGGGCCTAGACAAGGCTCGGTAGAGGGTTGGGTGAGTTGGTATGCGCGCAGGCAAGTCAGTACTAATACGGGCCGCTTTTGGACTGTGCCCCTGGTGCAGCAAGTGCGGATTAATAATCTTACCTGATGATGTAAGTATTTTGCATATCTGCTGTGACACACTTTGCTCATGGTGGAGTCTGAAGGTTTGTGGGTCTGGCTTCTGTAGGTACGTCGACTGGGGGTATGTCAGAAACCTCTATGTTATGCCACGGCCAGCCCAGCTGTCCTCACTGGATGTAAGCCTTATGTGGGGACCAAATAATGGAACTGTTTCTGTTTCAGTTATGGCGGGATTCGGTTAACAGTATTATTAACTGAAGTCAAAATTAACATTTCTCTGACTGAGGCCTATACAGCTTTCCTCCTTAATTTACTCAAATTGCCTTTAGTGGCATAAGGCATTTAGTTGAAGGCAAATAATAAATACTGTGAGGCACCTCCGGACTCGGGGAGATACCTATGTTTCCTAGTCCGGCCTTTGCAAGCTGGAACTTGGGATGGTAGGTATCGTTTAAAACCTGGCGATCCAGAGGTGAAATTTGCAGAGGTCAACCAACTCAAAATGCACAAATTCTACCCCGGCGTTATACAAGTTGGGAGCAGGTTTAAGCACTCGACCTACTTGCACCTCGTGACAAGTTTAGTGAAAGAAAAACTGGTATTGAAATTTTGGCCCTATACAGTACCAAGGTACGGTGTGATCCACCCCTAGTTCCCACCGTCCGACCTTTGCAAGCTGGTACTGACTAGGAGCGTGATACATGTCTGAAACCCTGGGTGAGTGACCCTCAAGAGTTTGATCAGGCTGGGATACTGTAGATTCTCGACCTGCCTTATTCAAGCTGGGAGTCGAACCAAGTACCTAGGCTGTTCGTAGCTCTTAGGGATGTTTTCGGGGTACGACGACGATCTACCCAGGGGCAGACCTCGATTTAGCCTCGTAATCTCTGTGTGTCTGCCATTAGGGCGTTTCACGTGGATACCAGTTTAACTTTTGTGGCTATAATTTGTGGATCTAATACTGATGCCACTTAATGCGATTCCAAAGACCTTACCTTTAAAACGGGAGAAACAAATATCTTACACTTAAAATAAATAAGCAGAACTCGTAAATTCAGAATGTAGTACGTAATTTTAATATTACATAAGAGAAAGAGACAATGATGAGTAGCTAACTCCTGTTTGAATATTATAAATGGAAGCGTTTTGAATTTACAGTAGGTGAAGACGACCTACTTGAAGTGAGTTAAAACAATTAAATATTATTATGCAAAATGTGCTAGTAGGAACCACACATCTACGTGACATGCTATTATGGAAGGTGTTGGAGACGGGGGACGTTCTTCGATACCTCACTGGAGCTGGCCAACAGTCATAGTGGCGCTGGCTGTAGAAAAATTGCAGGAATACCATTCAGAGGTCAACCTCGGACCATGATGAAAAAGAGCCTACTGGCCAACTCTGTTGGCCTGGCCTATGGTCTTTGCAGACTGAGAGGAAGAGAGTTTCACCAATTACCCTGGAGACATTTCATAGCACTAGATGGAAGTTGCACATGGCGATGCCCTTGTAGTCGGAACCCTTCCAGAGCAGAGCTCTGGTCTTTGCAGACTGGGAGTCAGGGTGGCTGCCACGTACCTCTTCCTGTGCCCACAGCCTTATGCAAGCTGGAGGACTGATGACTGGCTTGAGCCCAGGAATAGCATTTCCTTATATACTGAAATTCTCAGCTTGGTGGGTGTGGGGTTGGCTGGTCTCTCCCAGAGGGTGAGGAAATTTGGAGTGCTGGGCCAGTACGGCCCTTATCGCCTGCGGATGAGGCGTTGACAGTTCTATCGCCTCTGGAGGCTGTGTCGTTCCACTGGCATGGGTGCTGTTCCCTTGTGGAACTGTTAATCTTCTGTAAGGGTGTCGACGGCTTGTTGAACAGCAAAATTCCCACGTTGGGGTTAAGGGCGACTGCGTGACGGCTTTCAGTGAACAGTACAATTTAATTACAAACCACGTGTCTAGTCATGCTGTTGGACCCCGTAGGCACATGATTATTGTACTCTTGGAAAGTGACTTGCCCAAATAAGTGCTAGTGCTTGGAGATGGGGCAAAGTCATAAAATAGAGTGTGCATGCCCAATGCGCAGGAACGCGTCACGTGTCAACATAAATAGTTACTTTGACATTTTAACTTTTAAAGAGAGAATACGACATTGAGAGAGTAATGAACTTAAAAGACTTCTACTAGCGCTAAAAGTATTTTGGAAGGCTGATGGAAATCTGTGTCATACTTGTTCAGGCCCGAGAGATGTTTTTTAAATAATAATAATTATAAAAACTGGAGTTAGGCCTTTGTTCCTCGAAGGTTGTATTCAAAGTTATTGACGCCATTAATCGTGGGGATGGAGACAATGGAAGGCAGTGAGAGACAAGATGGCGGGCAGTTAACTTAGTTTGTCTGTGTGTGCAACCAAAATTGAGTTTGTTAGTTGACAAAACAAGAAATTAATTTTGTTTTCAAACAGTTTTTGGTCCTCCAGTTCGGATACGAGAATTTAGCAACCAGGAATGAGTGTTTATCTTTGTAAAATGCAGGAATAGTAATTTTATGAACAAGTTTTGTTCAATGTGGCGGTGTCAACGACCGACTTGCAACTTATAATCTTTGATTATATTATGGACAAAGTAACCGAAGTAAATCACTTTCTAGGTGAAGCCATCAGTGAACCGGAAAAATTAGAAAAGTTTGTGATTGCGTTTGAATAAGTGTCGAAAAAAAGCGATGAATTTCTTGTGAACTAATTTTCGTTGTGTGCGGTCCTGCCAGAGGCTGAGAAATACTCAAGGCACCTTCGAATAGCACATAATAGGTGTGCAGTCAGAGCAGCAGTTCCATGTGCAGTGTTGCCATCACTTCCTCTGCCGGTGTTTACAAGCAGTAGAGATGAGTTGGTTTCATTTTCAGAACTGTTCAGATCTATTGTTCGCAAAGATACATCGCTAAGCATCATGCAGAAGCTGCATTATTTAATAGGTTGCTTGAAAGATGAACCTAGAGTACTGGTAAGTAATCTGCCACTTACCAATGATAATTATGACATTTGGTCATTTCTTGAAAAAAGTACAAGAACCAACGCATTACAGCAACTGTCCATATTCAAAAGATACTGCATCTCACACCTGTGACATGTAAATCAGCAGACTCATTGTCACATTTTGTTAGTGTAGTTCAAGAGAATTTAAATGCATTGAGAGCTGACCATTTTCCAGTGTCTGAGTGGAGTTTCCTTTTTTAAATATTCTTTTTGAAAAATTAGACCACACGCTGCACCAAGACTGAAATGTCAGTGGAACGAGATTTGCCAACTAGTGAGGATCTTCTAATTTTCTTGAAGCGTTGTGCTGTGGCAAGTGAACATGTAGAGTTGGTTGGCATGTAGTGTGTATCTACGATGAGTAATGCAAGTAGAACGTACAGCAAACCCTCAATGTCGAATGTGAAATTTAATTCAAGACAAAATAGTGGTCACAACACTACATTAGTTGCATTGGAACAAACAACATGCTGTATGTTATGTAAAGAAAACCATTTTTTTTCATAAATGTGAACAGTTTTTGTTAAAATCTGTTGATGATAGAATTGAATTTGTGAAGGAGCATTCACTGTGCTTCAACTGTTTGAAACCTAACCATAGTGCTGTGAAATGCCTGTCGAAATTTTCATGCATGCAGTGTCAAAGGAAACATCACTCTCTTCTTCACTTCACCCATGGGAAGCCCCCACGCCAGACACTAGATAACAAGACTCCAGAAGATAGGGATTCATCACATGATCATTCTGCTGATAAACTGGAAGTACTACATCTGTCAAGACACTCAAAATCAACACACTACCATTTTGCTAGCAACTGCTCTTGTTCATGTGAAAGACAGCAGTGGACAGTTTAATGTCGTAAGAGCTTTGTTAAATGGTGCATCACAAACTACATTTATAACTGAAAATTGTGTGCAACGATTGGGCTTAAAATGTCACCGGGAATTTGTATGAATTGCTGGCGTTGGCCAAACTCCTGTGCCAGGTGCTAAAGGGGCTAATTGCTTCATCAAATCTGTGTTCACATGACACTCATTTTGCTGTTAGAGCCACAATTTTAATGAAATCACTCATCCCATGCCATGTTCAAGAATTTCAGCTATTTCAATTGACCACCTTAAAGGTTTAACTTTAGCCGATCCTGGACATGTTCCTGCCAGCAGACATTGTCAGTGAAGCAATGGCTGGTGCTAAAATATCTGGGGAACCTAGTGCTTTTCACTCAGTGTGTGGCTGGGTTGTGACTGGCAAGACTAATTGTGAAGCACGTGTCATTCTTGATCAGAACAAGGCCACATGTCACGTATGCGGAGTGTTCAGTAGCTTTACAGTGATAGTAGTGCACTGAAGCCTGATCCAGTTAAGAGTTGTAAAATAGCCTATGTGATACCCCTTCATGCTGTGCTAAAAGAAACCAGTTCTACTACCGAAGTTCGTGCAGTCTTTGATGGATCTGCAATGATGTCTACTGGTATTTAATTAAATGCATTGTTGCTCACAGGGCCAAAACTTCAAAAGGATATAGGTGATATCATCTTTAACTTTCTAATGATGCCAGTGGTCCTTACTGCAGACACATTTGTAAAATGTATAGACAGATTGAAATCCAACTTGATGACCGCAAGTACCAGTGAATTTTGTGGTGTCCTACTCCAGATGATGATGATCATGTCTATCAATTAAACACAGTTACGTATGAGTTAGCATCATCCCCTTACCAAGTGTTGAAGACCATGCAGCAGTTGGCACTGGATGAAGCTCATTAGTTTCCTTGAGCATCACAAGTATTGTTACGGTGCGTGTTTGTCAAGGACATAGTTACTGGGGCCAGCTCTGTAGAGGAGGCAATACAATTGAAGGGTGAACTTGTGTCAATGTTAGCTCGAGGAGGATTTGGGCTGCGAAAGTGGTCCTCTAACAACTCTACTGTATTGGAAGATATGCCTGCAGAGCAATGTGAAGTTCTGAGAAGCTTTCATCAAGAGACAAACCCAACTATTAAGGTTCTTGAAGTTCATTAGTGTCCAGTTACAGATGAGTTTGTATATCACATCAACATTTCCCAGTTATCCATTACTAAACGAGGTATTCTCTCAACAATTCCGAGACTTTTTACCCTTGTGGATGGGTGCCACCAGTGATTATGTGGGTTAAGGTGTTACTTCAGACACTGTGGACATTAGGATTGGAGTGGGATCAATGAGTCACTGACGAAATTGCTCATCAATGGCTGCAGTTCTGAACATCACTATCTTCCTGCTGTGCGAGTCCCAAGATACATCCGTTTGCATGATGCAAGCAACCTTCAGTTCCATGGGTTTTGTGATGCCTCTAAAAAGGCATACACTGCTGTGATCTACGTGCGGCTTGTTGACAGTGGTGGAGTGATTTCGACCCATCTAGTAATAGCCAAATCAAAAGTTGCTGTGCTGAAAACACTGTCTATCCCTAGGCTTGAGTTGTGTGGTGCTGTACTCCTGGCAAGGTTGTGGCTATATGCGAGCAACCAGTTTGAAGATAAATCATACAACTTTACTATACATATGTAGTGTGACTCTACAACTGTGTTGTCGTGGATAAACTCATCTCCTCATAAATTTAAAACCTTTGTAGCAAATAGGGTTTCTGAAATTCAGACCATCATACCTCCGAGCGTATGACATTATGTCCCATCTAGTTGCAACCCAGCAGATTTAGCTTCTCGAGGTGTTTTTTTATAGAGCACTTAGTTGATAACACACTATGGTTTCATGGTCCTGACTGGCTGGCAGGCTCGGATGCAAATTGGCCCATACAACGGGTAAATAACTTCGATGTGAACGTTCTTCTTGAATGCAAGTCTGTACAAAATCAGGCTCTTGCAGTTGAAGACAAGAGAAATGAATTAGTTGACTTGTTGGACATATTTTCATTACTATCTAAACTTGAGCGTGAGACAGCATGGATGCTCAAAGGTAAGAGTGCCTTCAGAAAACAAATATATTGTGATTCAAAGTTATTAAGCTATGAGGGAATACAATCTGCAATATTATTTTGGATCAAAGTTGTGCAACCACATTATTTTTATGAGGAAATTAAAATTCTGGAGTGCAATGAGTGTCTCAGTAATCCTTGAGTCTGCAGCCATTCCTAGAACCCTTTGGAGTCATCAGGGTGGGTGGCTGGCTGGCTGGCTGGCTAAAACATTCTTGCCTGACCAAACAAAACATCCAGTATTACTTCCAGGAAAATGTCCCCTTTCAGTGCTCATTGTGCACTACCATCATACCATTTACCTTCATGCTGGACCACAGGCTACGCAATCTCTCATCCAGCGACAATTCTGGATATTGAGCGCTAAGACGACTAAATCGGCACTGTATCCACGGGTGCATGCAGTGTTTCAGATTGGCAGCCAAACCACCTACCCCACTCATGGGAAACCTGCCGGCTGTGAGGTTTTTACAAGTGCACCCACTTCTAAAGGTTGGTATTGACTTTGCGGGGCCTTTTAGTTCAAAGCACACAAGGTTGTCACGAAAAGTTATCTCTGTGTGTTTGTGTGTATGTCAAGCAAGGCAGTCCATTTGGAAGTTGTCATTTTTGTGTACTAATGCATTTTTAGCAGCCATGAAAAGATTTGTTTGTGTGAGAGGAACACAGCACAAATTTAGTTGGTGCTAACAGACACCTTAAAGAAGTGTATCAAGCTTTGTTCTCTGAATCAACATGACAGACACTGCATGATCAGTTAGTTGACCTTAATATTGTATGGCACTTCAATCAACCAGCAGGACCGCAGTTCGGTGGTTTGTGGGAAGTTGCTGTCGAGTCAGTCAAATTGCATACGAGAAAAGTGATTGGTGAACAAATACTTACCTTCAAAGAGTTCGCAACACACTTTAGTGAAATCTCAGCAGTTTTGAACTCCAGACTGTTGTCTCCCCCTCTTGACAGACCCCTCAGGATGGATTCGATGTTCTCACTCCAGGGCATTTTATGATTGGAGCTCCCTTTATTGGAATACCAGAACACGACCTCTCTCACATTGTGGAGAATCGTCTCAATCGATGGTAATTGCTCACAAAGTTAAAACAGTGCATCTGGAAACCGAATACCACAATACACTTCATCAAAGAACTAAATGGAATGTTGCAACTCCTAATTTGAAAGAAGACATGCTCGTCCTGGTGAAGGACTCGAACTTGCCACCACTGAAATGGACAGAATCATTAAAACTCATCCTTGTCAGAGTCGTGACTCTAAAATCTCCTAATGGTGAACTCGTTAGGCTTGTTCCGAAGATATGTCCATTACCACTAATCTAAGTGTGTATCTAAATATAGGAGACAGTTTTATCATGTTCCATTGACTGTTGTACTTTGAATTTGTGTGGTTGACTTGTTAATTGTAAAATGTAACATTTTCCAGTGGGCAGTATGTTCAGGCCCGAGTGATGTTAAAAAAAAAAAAAAAAAAAAAAAAAAAAACCCAACAACACTGGAGTTAGGCCTTTGTACCTCAGAACTATTAATTGTGGGAATGGAGACACTGGAAGGCAGTGAGAGACAACATGGCAGGTGCTTAACTTCGTTCGTCTGTGTGTGCAACTAAAACTGAGTTTGTTAGTTGACAAAACAAGAAATTATTTGTGTTTACAAACACACTATGTACCATTTGATGCTTTAAGTAAACATTCAAAACAATAGGTAAATTAATTTCACATAAATTCTTCAAAATTGGAGAACAAAGCAGTACTCAAAGAATACTTTAGTAATATATTTTTAATCTTAGGTCAGGTAAACTTAAACAATTAATTTTTAAACATCAAATAGAAAATGTTAAATCTACAAGGTTATGTACCACATTTCTCAGTATAATTCAACTTTGTTTATATTCAGAAAATGAAAAATATGTAGATTTTAAATTCGTCACACTCTTATTTTACCTGAGAATAAAATTGAAACACTGCCAGTTTTCGGGTAATTATCGTCAGATTTTATACTGATTTTAAATACTGAAATGAAATGGTTGAGTTGTAGTGTAACCCCTGCAAAGCTGGTAATTCGGCAACCTGCAATTCAGTCTGTAGATTATAATCTCTTACAGTGCCTGTCACAGCAGATGGCCACAGTGCGTGGGAGCTGCATTTCACTCTCCCTCACACCTCCCGTAGATGATTATCTCTCAGCAGGGTAGCTGAACTTCCGGGTTGCTTAGTGACAGTCTGTCAGTTTAGTTCTTAGAATAAGAACAGCAACTGCTGCCTCAACAGTACTAGTTGAGCCTGTCTTACTCCAAAGTCACCACCCTATTTTTATCCTCTGGTGTTATGGCCAA
The DNA here is from genome assembly GCA_029891345.1 of Dryococelus australis. Taxonomy (NCBI): domain Eukaryota; kingdom Metazoa; phylum Arthropoda; class Insecta; order Phasmatodea; family Phasmatidae; genus Dryococelus; species Dryococelus australis. The sequence goes on from CM056996.1 coordinate 73,725,940, forward strand.
GCATAGGTATAGGCTGTTCACGGTAAAATGAGAATTCTTAAAAGCCCTGTTTAAGATCTACGTGTATATACATTGTGTATTATTCCGCCTTGTATAAAATTAACAATTCCATGGGCCTCATCACTGAATATGAACAAAGTTGAATTATTCTTAGAAATGTAATACACAACCTTGTAGATTTAATACTTTTTTTTTGATAAGTTTAAAACTTAAATTGTTTAAGTTGCCCTGACCTAAGAATAAAAATATATTATTGAAGTATTTTTTTGAGTGTTGCTTTTATTCTTCTATTTTGAAGAATTTATGTGAAATTAATTTTGCTATTGTTTTATATGTTTACTTAAAGCATTAAATAGTACATTGTGCTAGTGTAGCATTACCCTATTGTTCACTCCAAGGTATATACGTTTCTGACCATGGTTCATTATGTATTGCTGATTAGAAAGCCAAGGCTGGCGTAATATAACCTCCTCCGTGATATTTGGCTATGCTGTGAATTCGGTTGTATGTGCTAAATGGTGGATACCAATGGTAAGGTTAGTCTTTCCATCGACCTTTAAGGTCTGGCTGGGTTGGGCCATGTGGAAGGTGGGTCTTGGGCTGTAAATTTACTTTCTGCTCGGCTGTCAACAGGTCGCTTTGGATGAAGTTTTCTGTAGCAGCTGAGTCAAGCAGAGCTAGACAAGGGCACCTGCTTATATCCACTTGGATATGTGGGGCCTCGGGTGGTATACTTTCCTCATCAGTGTGGCTTATTTTCATTATATTATGGGGACCTTTGGACTGGTCCCTTAACTCTTGGGTTATGCTACAATGTGTCAGACACCACACGTGTGTTGTTTTCTCCTCTCTTCCCCTCCGCAGTCTCGACGCTCAGGGCAATCCCTGTTGAAATCCCTCCTGGGACAAAACCAGCACTGTGGAAGAGAGGGGGTAGAAGGTGGATGTGCACTGCAGGCAGGCTTGTGTTCGGGAGAAAGAGGAGGTGGCAGTGGGCCAGTGACCTTGGCAGCACGTGACCTGTATAGCGCAGTCTGCACTTTGCTCTATCCATGAGTTCATCTGGGGTTTTGGAATTAATAGTAAATTCCTGAATGAGGGAAGTAGCGTACGTGTAGTGTTACGCACACGACTTGCTTTGGTTTCATGGGGGTATATACATTGGTAAAGCTGTTTTTTCCTGTGTGTGTATATATATATGTGTGTGTATATATATGTGTGTGTATATATGTGTATGTGTGTATATGTATGTATATATATGTATGTATATATATGTATGTATATATATGTATGTATATATATGTATGTATATATATGTATGTATATATATGTATGTATGTATGTGTATATGTATGTGTATGTGTGTGTATGTATGTATGTGTGTATGTATGTATATGTGTATGTATGTGTATGTGTGTGTGTATATATATGTGTGTGTGTATATATGTGTGTGTATATGTGTATGTATATGTATGTATGTTTGTGTGTGTGTATGTATGTATATATATGTGTATATATAAACTTCATCTGTCTTCAAGATTTTGGAGCAGAGTATGGAATTCGGAAATAAGCCTTGCAATCACTTCCTTATGGGAGAATTGGGCAGCGAGGCGAGTGTGCAGATATTCCCATTCTGTCACTAATTCACCATACTTCGTCCACCATTCACGGGCCTTACCTTGTAGCTGTCTGCGAGTTTGATTGACCCACTGTTTAGTTGGTAAATTATGGGCCCTTTTCAGCCAAAGGCACTCGTGCATCAAGGGTTTTTGCAGCGCCCAAAGTGGGGCCACCACTTCAATAGCAGACTAGGAAGCAGAACTATGTCAGCAAGGTCCCAAGATTGAGAATCTAGCTGGGTGTCAAATTGAAAGTCAATCAGACTTTGGGGAGTCCAAAAACACCCCGTGGCACTCAAACGAACTAGCCTAAATGTCGGACTTCGAACAGAGCTTAGCCGACAACTCAGATGCTAACATGGGTGAAGCCAATCTCGACCGATGCCATATAGCCACATGTCCTAAAACGGGGCACATGTAATTATATGTGCCCATTGTCACCAATGCTTGGGATGGTCAGACAAACCACATTACACCGATGAACTTGAATACCGGTGTGACTAATGCTGCACTCACCAGACTGCCTACTGCAGCTGGCTAACTTGCACCAGGCAAGAGATCAACACAGCAGTTGTGTTGTTTACGCACAGACCTTCCATCACGTGTGTATAAGATGGCCCGATGAATGCATCACGATGCCGGGCCTAATGAACCACAAAGTATGCAGACATACAGCAGAGTACCAACCACCAAATCCTGATCTTCGCCAGAGCCCTATCATGGCCTGAAGTAGCAATGAACTTCAACTGCCAGCGTTTGGAGGAAGACCACACAAGAACCCAATTACATTCATGCAAAAAATATGAAAGGGAACTCCATGACATGCCACTCAAAAAATGGGTCAACAGAACCCATAGACAACTCAAAGGCAAGGCTCTCTAACGGTGGGCAAGGTACGGGGAGTTCATTATGGAGTGGGTGCTGCAATGTACCCGTCTTGCCACACAATTCACAGGCGAGGAAGTCATAGCGCCCTTAATAATGGAGTTTTACAGCCAAACCCAAGCCAGTGACAAAGAGGCAGAGATCTCAATATGTACGCGGAAAGGTCCAGATGTTTAAATGGATCTTCCCCGAAGGAGAGCTGCATGCGTCACGTTACACATATGCTTCTCCCTAAACTATATAATTTATTTCAAATACCAAAACATCTCTAACGTAGAAAAAAAAGTCTTTCTTATATAGCACCTCACAAATGTGTACTGACAGTAAATTATGTTAAATGTTTAGTTCAGTCTGGTTACATTTTGTGTGACAAAAAAATACTTTATACAACTTTAGAATATACATGAAGTACAAACATCACTAACTGTATTTCAACAGGTGAAGTGCAAGTTCTTCTTGATTAGCAAATGAGTTGATTGCTTCGCTACCACCATTATTTCTGTCCTGTTTGAGCTTTTTGGAGCTTTGATTTTTTCTGGCAGATGACTTCCGCTTGACAGAATTTGTTCTGCAACATACCAACAATTTTGAGCCGAACAACAGCATGCTAAGATAACAGGAAGGAAAATAGCATAAAGAAGACAAACACACATTTAATTGGAATGTAGCAAATAAAAACAAGAGGCAAGATTAGACAGAAAACATATGTTCTTGAAATGCAACAACAATGAAAATATGGTAGTAATAAATTTTAACTACTCAGTGTAATTAGTAAAATAATCCAAAGTCATTGATAATATAAGCGCTAATACTGTAATAAATTTCTACAGGTGCATGCACGAAGAAGTTACTGTTACATACACACTAAAATGAGATACAATTTAAAATGGATACAAATTAGGGGGCATCGTTCGAAACTTTCATGTTGTTATCGACTAGCAGAATCTGAAACTATTTGAACAAAATATAAACTTACTTTAGTTACATTTCTGTTGGTTTCGTGCCCATACATATGGTCTGAAAACTATATCAACTTTGCCTTCAGTTTCACAATGGACATAATTGTCTGGTACAGCCCAGTTATAAAAATATTTAGAGGAAAAATAAACATCACATTTTAGAGGATATTTAAAACCGAGATTGGAATAGTTTATTTACAAGTTTTAAAATGCTGATTAGTTTCGTTTTATTTCTTGCAACTTCATCTGAGAGTTTGTGACCTCCTTTTATTTAGAAAACTGTTACTAATTTTTTTGGTAGCAGCAATTATAGTAACATATATGCGTGCAGGTGAGAAAAGACCAACAGTAATTAAAGAAAAATGAAAATAATTTAATTATCAGTTATATATGACCCATAGAGGAGTAAAATAAATACAGTAGTAAGTTAACTTCTGATATATATTTTTAATAAAAAAAAAAATTCTCAACATTATTATATCTTTTACTGGCATAAGAAAATTAATGATGAATGACAATATATATTAATTTGCATGATAAAAAAAGGATGGGGAGGGGCATTACAATAGATATTGTGTTTGAATCTGCTTATTTAAATGCCAGGACATTAATCTTTTAGTGAACACAAAATATTTCATAAGGCACAGGAATAAACTTAGTTTTGATAATGAAACCAATTTTTTTGTTTTAAAATTTGAAAGTTCTTTTTAGAAGAGTAAAGTTCGTTTTAAAGTTGAAGGTTCACAATCTGTGGGTTCAATCGAAATGAAGATGATGCGGAGATGTCCAGCGGAGACCAGAAAGCTCCATGGCCATTCTTTGGTGAACGTGACGGGAGTCACAAGTAACTGATCATAGCTACAAGGTTAGACTGCGAAGTTGCCATACTACAGCTGGGTACAGTAGTACTGGGAACTGCTACTGAGCTAACGAGGAAAATGTCAGCAGTGAAACTGTGATTCAGGGCTACTGCGATGAATCTACAATTCTGCAAACTTTGGAAAGGCCAAGCACGAATTAGTTAAATAAATAACTGTTACTGTGAAACTGAGCCAGGAAAACAGTAGAACACTTATCCATAACATAGGTAGAAAACTTCACTAACGTATCTTTACAGCACAAGACTACATTGTTGCACATCTAATCTACATGATGAGAGATGAAAAATATACGTCATGAACTACATTCTGTTTACAAGTGCAGTCTTGAAATTGCACGCCATAATGATGTTCCCAGCTAGCTGGCAGGAAGAAGAATGCACGGTCAACATGCAGTGAGCACTTGAAAAAGCATGTGGCTATGCTTCGGGTCTTTGTCGCTAGATAGCATAAGCTGACCCAAATGGCAGCTTTTGATGTACATGATGCGAGGAGAAAAATTACTGGACTTGAAAGACACTGCAAAAAACTCATCAGATGTGATGGCAAGATGAAAAATACGCTGCATGTTAAAATACATATCTGTATGAAACTGCGTGTACAGTTAAACTGCCCGGAAATGCATTGACAACTTTGGCTGAAGCATAATTCTTAAGGAGATGAAGCCGAAAAAATGTTATGTAAAAGGGCCTCAATAAGTTAAAATGAATGAAATTCACTGAGTTAATTCTCTCTCAAAATCAATCAAATTTCAGTGAAATAAAATAATATTCCCAATTGAAATTAATATAACGAAATCGTTAAACATAAAATATAAAAAAAATGATTGTAAAACTGTACAGATTTTAACTTTTTTTTAACCAAACAGAAATGCACTTCACGACTCTTAGTGCTGAGCCAACACTTATTTTTAGCTTTTACTGATACATTTAGTACGTTCTTGCAAGTATTATCAATTACCAACACCAATATCTTAAATGGAAAAATTAGTTTTCTTTTTTTATTATATTTAGCAGTACATTAAATGCTTAGCCATTTATTATACTAAAGTATAAAATACATATTATCATATCTTACTCAGTGAATATGGTTTGACACAAATATAACCTTACTGTAAAAACTTTCTTGTAAGCTCTTATGGCTGGTTTCACTCACACAGAATAGACAAAGCCCCTAAGAAAAGCGAAATGTTTTACCATTACAAAAATAATTTTTCTAAGGACCACTTAGCTAGGGGTATGTTGTGGTCATGTGACTAAGCGAAACAATCAAAATTAGTACAAAAGAAAAACAATTTGGTTTTTTCCTCTAAAATGTTGTTTAATTTCCTTATGAGAATCCTAACTAAAAATTTGTTTCTGTGATGGGAAATTATTGCTTCACAGTTTGCCTGATAAATTTTAAGAATCGCGAATTAATACATACAAATCAATGTCACTGTACATGCAAAAAGAAGTACTGTATATATCTTCCATTCATTTAGCTGACAATATTAAGTTGACTTCTACTCATCAGTGCGCATCACTCAGCCACACATTTCAACGGAGTTTTATTGGCAGTACAACCTACTAGACGTCAGAACTTGTACTGTACCCATGGCAAAAGAGACATGCTCTACGCCCAAAGAATTGTACTCTTCACCGGCCGAGCCACAGAGACCATGCATCAAGGTCATGTAGCCCTATAGCGCACCGCTGGATGGCACTACTGGTATGAATCGCCAAGATATGCAGCACCTGGACCTTCAGTCGGCCAGTGAGGTCCCATGCCCAGAGGATCTAATGCCGCCACCCCTTCCACCAGAGATCAAGGGCGAGCCAGGAAGAGTATAAATACTGGGGTGTGGCCCTTGGAACATCAGTCTGTCTCCTGTGCCTTCACCACACTCCTAGTGCAGGAGGAACCATCAGCTCCATGGTCTTCACCGCATTCCTGGTGCTGAAGATCCCGTCATTTAAGTGGTCAAACACTTAAGGTGCTTATGTACCCTTCAGGGCAAACACCATAGCATATTCAAAGTTTATGTTATTCTCATAATGCTACGTCTACCTACCCCTGTTAGCCTAGGAACAGTTCGCCTTCACCTGTCAAGCGTAGTAAGGGAAGAGGGGGAAGTTGACCTTCCCTCACTGATCTCCCCACCCCCAAGTGCCTCCCTCCTCCCCTGGGAGGAGTTGGAGGGACAAGATGGGTGTTTTCCATTTTTTGGGATTCGGGGTGTGTTTTTTGCCTTTCGACCTGGAAGGCGTATTTTTCCACAGATTTCCTTCAAATTTGGGGAAGGTGTGCTATTCCATGCCCCCACCCTCCATTGGCAATTACACCCTTTGTAAGCCTAAGTCTTAAGTTTTAAATTTGAAATCTTACTTTCACCAGCATGTCGGGATGTGCGAGCGAACGCTGATAGGTGCGAGTGAGCACGTGCCAAAGTTCCCGGACGACATTGCACTGTAAATACTAATTAATGCGGTTACCTGCTTCATCTATGGTGGCTCAGCCCGCAGATTCTGCAGGTCCCCTGGTATCATTTTATTCAGAAAATGCTGCCTATTGAGTTAAAGTAATGTTTTTTTTTTAAATGATGACTTCTGCCAGATATGATTTAACATGAGAGACATGATTTAACCGCTGAAACAGACAAAGCGGAATTGGAGAAAGAGAGAGAGCAAGCAAAGATGCCAGGCTGGTTGCGCCTGACTGCCAACTTGCCGACTATCAGCTTAACTGGACGCATCGTGCTCCAGTGACGATAAATTGCAGCACATTTAACGTATTTCACACCCAGTTATTAGATGTTTACATAAACAACCAGGTTAAAAATGACATTACACCAAATCTTATGTGACGGGACCAAAAGATTCTTTGGTCTATGCAATATCCGATAAACAACAAAATCAGATAATTTTGTCATTATTTATGTATATAGGAATTATGCCGGGATCACTGAAGATTAAGGGCAGATACAGTTTTTCAGTATATAGAGTACACTGTGTTCTTAGGATCACACTGCATACAGGAATCATTATTCATCCTAAAATCAGAAGATTTTGCACAAATGGTCACATCTTTTCTACATGTTGGAAAATAGCCTTGTAAGATAAATGTCAAATAAAAATATGTTGCATACCTGCTTTCGTTTTCCTCTGATGATTGTTCACTTCCAGTGTCACTACCCTGTTTATTTCCGTACACTCTGTCTGGGTCAGGTAACCATGAGAGGTCAGGCCCACTGTCAGAATCACTTTCATGATCCATTTCGTTTGCCTCTTCTTCCTCTATCTCGTTCTTTAAATTCTTCTTCTGTGCCTTAAGTTTCAACCTCTTGGCTCTGTAACATCACCAAGCCATATAAATATTACACAAAGCAAAATTTTATACTGATTGTATAGTAAAGACTGGGCACTGCTAAAACATGTGTCAACATCTACATCCACATATATAAATGTCTCAACTTTAACACATGATGCATAATATAACTTTCTCCCTGCCACTGAGATATATCCCTTAATAACCCCATGATCAGCCGCCACCATATCGAGTACTGGCACAGGGATGGAGATGAAACCTTGTGTTGCCCCTAACCAGGCACTGAAACCATTCAAGAGAACAAGCGGGGTGTGTTGGAATACCACCCACCACACACCCCTTCTCACATGCATTACACATACATAACTTCAGCAGAGTGGGAATGGCTGTCTTAATACCTGCACTTTGCTAGACCATGGGTCTGTGGGGGTTACATGGCATGGCTAGCCATTGCATCTATGTAGGCCTGTTCATTACCATTTTCCAATAATATTGTTGATGATGATGATAAAAACAAATCAGTGGAAACAGACAAATACTTATCCGTAATTAACCCCTTCCTCCACCATTTTATCCTCCATCTTGCTTACCCCCACCACCTTGCTAACTACCCTTACTCTGTGTTATCAACATGTACCAGGATGTACCCAACAGGATAACCAGTGAAAAGGCCACAAGCCTGCAGAAGTATTGATGATTGCTCTCAAGTGGTGGATCGCCAACATCCCTTCCCCTCTTGGTGCCTGGTGCAGTGGTCATACAGGATAATACTGGTTTGACCCCTGGCTCTTATAAAACCCAGAAGCCAGGCTGCACAGAACTCTCCTACCCACCATCCTCAGTTTGCTCCACTGCATCTAGACCCACCAGGGACAGAGATTGAAGGATGAGGGAAGTTCAACACAGTTCTCTGGCATAAACAAAGGGAAAATACCAAACCCTACTCATCACACTGCATCTATACACCATGAGGACACAGCTTTTGAGGATGGAGTAAGTGTCCCACACACTTACTTTCACAGAGTGTAGAGATAGGATGTGATCTGTATCACTGATTTCCTCAAGTGTCTACCTTCCCTTACATACCAGCCACCATACCCCAGGCCACTTACCCCACATGCCTTGTTATTACCAACAAGGCCATCCAGCAAGCCAATTAAGGTTCAAAATTTTATCAGCCCAAATGGTGCAAAGCAGTTCACATCCAATAATTAGCTGGGGATGCACTCTAACAGATCAAGGTTAAACCCAAGCAATTTCCCCAACTATGTTCCCAGGTTAATGATTGATACTGATTATTTATTAAACTGATATTTTCAGTTGAAAGAATTAATTTTTGATATTTCCTCAACACTGTATTTACAAAAGTTTACGAGTTGTGCCATGCTGATGGAATTTTAAAGATTCACAATGGTATACCAAAAAAAAAAATAAACCTATTTAATATTTTCGTCCGTAATCTGAGTAAAGAGAGAAATAAAAGATAAATAAGGGTAATGTTATTGCAAGATTAAAGCAGGGGCTATTTTATTTGTTACTTACTTCAGGCAGTTAGGCAGCTCATCTACATGTGTGAAGTGAGTGGTACATTGATGGTTACATTTGCAAGACTGCTGGACCACAACACATCCCCAAAGCGAATAACAATCTCTCAAATGTGAGGCAAACTGCTATTCTGCTCTGCCCAGGATGGACACTAATCATTAACAGGCTGTTCTAACAGTAAGTGTAGTTCCCAGCACATCATCACGGCAAAATACCACAATAAGTTTCACAAGTATCAAAAGATACCAGTTTCTAAAAGTTTTCTGAAATGATGCAACCTTATCAGTTGAAGTGACAACTAATCAACATCAACCGACATCTACTCTGTAAATGTAGAAGTGAATTATTATTTACTGCAAATATTAAAATAATATGGGTGTGAGACTGCAAGTCATCTTGCGAACATACAATAATATCAGTTTTGAAACCTAAGTTTGGCAAAGAATTGTTCCCAATGGTGGTGGTGAGGATGATATGAGGCGAAGACAGAACAGGGGCAAAATGAAAGCATAGAGGAAAATGCCAGTATTCTGAGGAAACCCAACAGCAATGTCTGTCACATTTCCCACATCCGAAAATTCAGGTGACAGCACCAGGAATCAAACCTGATTCACCTTGGTGGGAGTTGAGCAATCTGAGAACACCATCATGGCCCCACCCTGCACTTCCAAAATCAACCTTTGAAAGAAAACAAATTAAATTAACTACCCATAACTATGTACTTATATTTATATAAAAGTACAGGAATCTAAGTACTCACAATCTAGTACTTGTCGATAGGCACACACACAAAGTAGGACGAAAAATTTTTGCGCACGGTTGCGCGATCACAACGTTTTGCTGGCTAAGCTTCATCAGGCAGCGAGTTGTAGGGCACTGCAGTTTGGTGGAAGGGTGCTGTTAGTAGTAAACCAAGCGGCTGGGTGGCAAACTAGGGTGGGGCGGGAAAATTGAAAAAATGAAAGATTGCAGGTATATCAGATTAGTGCGCTAAGGAGCTGTGATTATCTTATGTTGAGGCCAGGCGGCTGCCTGGATTTTTTTATAAATTGGTGAGCTAATTCCCACCGTCTTGAGTTCTGAGCTATTGCTTGAAGGTGGTAGGGCTCTCACAACTCTGGTGCTGTAACAGGAATCAAAATCTTTGTTGTGTGATGCTGCATGTGCTGCAACTGGTTTGTGCTGTAAGTTATTGATGTTACCAGCTATGGCATATTTGGTGTCTGCTCTGTACCCAGTGTCCTACAACTCGCCGCCTGATGAAGCTGACTTAGCCAGCAAAACGTTGCGATCGCACAACTGCGTGAAAAAATGTGGTGTCCTACTTTGTGTGTGTGCCTATCAACAAGTACTAGACTGTGAGTACTTGGATTCCTGTCCTTTTATATACATATATATATATATATATTTTAGTAGCCTAGCGGCCTATTTGCAATATGTACTTATATTCTATAGTTCACACTGACATGCAGGCTTGTAGTTAAGTTGGTAGTGAATAAATGACAATAGTGCTAAGTCATGGTGTATCAAAAGTTTGATGTTTAAATTTATAACATTTAATACTAAATACTGCAACACAACATATTAAATAATAATTAGCAAAAACTCGACTAGTTGTTTTATTTATTTATTTATTTACTTACAAAATAAGAGCATGAATTAGCATATTTACTTTCGTGGAAATTCCACAAATTCACTTGGATGACACATGAATAATGTGATAAGGCCCGTGGCATTACACATCATGGAAAAATACAAAATGAGAAGGAAAAGTAGGCACTTAGCAGGCCTTTGAAAAATGCTCACTCAATCATGAATAGTCTGCATAAGTGGACATGGTATTGCGTAGTGATACTGCATACCTGTGCCTCTCCTTCACCTTCTCCCGGAAGAGTTGTTTGTCAAACTTGTCCTCTTCCTGCAGTACTTCCCTGGCTCTGGTAACATCAATCCCTGAGGCATCTTCCTCCTCATACTCCTTTGCCAGCTGAGAGACCTTTTCCTTGCCATGCTTCACAACAGCCTGACACACACAGACACCACATGCTCAGCACACTTTCCTACAGTGGCCGCTGTTGTAAGAATGTACAACAGTGGAACTAAATTTTATACAATGAACTACCATCATCTTTATTTTACATTATCTTGTACACATTGATATCAACTACAGAACATTCCCGCCATATTATTTCTAGTACATTATTTTCCTCTTTCTCCACTACCTTACAATAGTACCAACACAACACAATAAGATTACCAATTCAGAAGCTTCACAATATAAATTTTCCCACTTAACAGCTGCTCACATCCTAGATGAGAACATTTCCCTTGAAACATACATATCCCCCTCCCCTAACCATACCAATACATTTTACCTAATCAAAGGAATAACATGTCAGTTATATTAAGATAGCATTGAAGGAAAAAGGTGTTGCAACAACCGTAGTTGCTGAAGCATCACATCTGTGTGGCAAGGAGTGGTGTGGAGAGATTTGGACGGCTCTTAATATTGAGGTCTGAGAGCCGATGAGAGTGAAGTGAGCTGAGTATGGAGCAGTGTCAGAATGGGGGAAATGGGAAATACCCATAAAACCCACCGACCAGCGGCATCATGTGGTACGAATTCCGTTCGCAAAAATCCGGGAGTGACCCTACCAAGAATAGAATAGTTCACCTTGGTGGGAGGCGAGTAGATAGAAAAAATAGATGAGTATGCTTAGTGATAGAGGAATAGTGGAGAAACAGAATACAATGGCACATTTCGCCTAATTAACCAATTTACATGCTGGTATTATTTTGTTAGATGTTAGAATATATGTTGTGTCAAAATGGTGCCAAGTTTAATAAAAAGAAACTAACTACACTGTGTCCTGAATAATATTGCTGCAAGTCTGAAGCACTGCACAGCCATTATTCTACAGACCCAGAAGTGGCATGCGTGAATTTTGCTGTTTGAACACATGATAAAATTAAAAATCAGCCAGGGGCCATTTTCACAAAACTTCATGTTCACAAATTATAAGATACAAGTTACAAGTGCTACTCTCCACAAGTGTTTAAAAATTCTGTTTCACGAACAGCACTAGTATCTACAAGATTTGTAATTTGTGTTTCTTGAAAAGTTTCAGTATGCTAGTACATAATTACTAGTTCTTTGCTACAAGTGTGCTTGTTTATTTTACAAGTAAACAAAATGCCAAAATCAAATGAAAATTATTTGAATATACTAAAGAAGCTCAGAGAAGCTAAAGATATCTTGTTCAGTGCTTTTTCAGATAAGGTAACGAAGTCCGATAAATTATAGAAATGGGAGGATATACGAGACTATGCGACCACTTTTAGCCTTATATTTCGGGAACACAAAAATAACTACAATTGTTTTAGCTGATATGAGTGACACATAAATTTATGTAAAATATTTATACTTCTCTTGTATCATACTTTCGTCAGTCTGCAATGAACTGGTTTTGTTAAATAACATATTCTACAAATATAAAAAATAATATAATTGTTATAGGTCCAGGAAATTAACAATTTGAAATGTGTAGCATTTTAAAAATGAAATTTAGCATTTTGTAGCATTTTCAAATTTAAATCTAGCATCTTACAGCATTTAGGAAAAAAAAACTGTTTCGTAAGAATACCTTCTTCCATTTTGCTATGACCACGTTCATTACATACAAGTTTTTCATCATAATAACAACAAAATATGCTGCCGCCGATCACAATAAAAATATACGTGTAACATGACGTAGATGGAAGACGGTATACAAGTACTATTGATGTATATAATGTAGTGTTGTGGTAGTTAAAAGTGACACTGCTAGCTGTTTTTGTCCCAGCAATTGCCTATGCAATACTATAGGTTGTTGTTTCACTTTAACTGATATTTACGTTATGATTTTAGGCGCGTTATGAAAATATTGACATTAACGAACGCGTTAAGTCTAGATTCCGTACAAACTTAATAATTTCTAACTTAATTTCTCCCCCACAAAACTTTTGTAACAGAAAACTTACATAATGTTGCAATGTTTACAAAAATACACTGCGCGATTGCCATTCCACATATGGTATAGTCTATTTCATGTAAGTGGGGTAAATTTTGACAGTTCTAGAAAAGTAGCACGGCCACAATGTATCCTTCCACAGCAACTTTTTTGTACTGAAGGGAAAGATGTTTGTAAACAAGTGAAGAGTCCAATGCACACTTATATTTTCCTTTTTCCTCGTGTTTCCTGTCCTGACAGGCACTGAAAGACTGATGTTTGCTAACTTCCATCCAGTAATTAATGTAGGATATTATAGGTAGGCTGGCATTCCACTTGTTTTAATTCTTAACTACAAAGTTAAATTTGTTGGAGTTCTGTTTATTTTATTTCGAGGAAAAAAAGAAACAGTGTGATGGAAGGCAGGGCTTTAGTTTACCATCTTTTGTGAGATGGCATTATGTTGATGTTCTTACGAGTGTGTGGCATTTTGAGTTGCATATTGTTTTACTGAAGCAGAGGAAAATTTTGCTCATATGGAAATAACATCTAAATTATTTAACTTCGAAAATCTTAACTTTAATTTTAAAAAAAAACCTGATACAGACACTGTGTTCATATTCGTACAGATGCAGCAATATATACTGTACATGCACAGACTTTGACCGAAGTTAACCTTACACTCGTTGAATTTACGATATAGACAAACAATAAACTAATACTATTCACTCATTACAAAAATGTGGAAAGTGCTGCTTTTTAAGACTAAGCGCATTAAAATAATTATATTAACGGTTTACAAATACATTTACAAAACACGCAAATTTACTGTTTGTAAAATTTTCAACCTCTTGAACATGTGATTTTTAATGGCAATCCTTGCAAGTTTACTTCACTAAAATCACATTTGTTCATCTCTAGCATTAAATAATTTATTTGCAGAATCATTCAGTAAAATCAACATTGTGCATATTTCCTGATACAAACAAACTTAATCTTAGATATGAACGAGCAGTTTTAACAAAGCTGTAAACATGTGCCTATTAATATTACATTTCACTCAAGAAAATCCACTACAACAGTACCTACAAACAACTATGCTTGAAAAAAGCAAATAAAAAAATAATGAACTACCAACAACAACAAGATATTCGTATAATAAACACAATGAGAAAAAAGCACACGCACAATGGCTGTTCACCGGGCTGGAAACTGGAGACGCAAACATGACTAGCCATTGGCTGGAAACGTTTACTGTTCGTACGTGTCGACAAACTCTGTCATAATTGCTAAACATGCTTTTGAAGTCCAGTCACTAATAGCCAAGAAAATTTAATATTGCCTCCAAAACATAATTTAAACCATAAATGCTGTAAGTATAATTAAGATTTTTAACTAAAACTTTTAGTTCTGAGTACTATTTTCTTACAAAGCCATCTCAAAAACCCCATTTTAACAACATTGATTGCACAGAAATTTACCAGCTGATACAATACTTTACAAACGAGAGAATTTACTGTTTAAATAAAGTGTAAATTGGTCACATTGTCAGGTTTTACCCCACTTATATGAAACAGACTATGGCCGCCTTCCGTTACTCATGGATTCCACTGGTCAGCAATTTCAGTAATGTCTGCTATTATTCCGATACTGCTGAAGGTACTGATGGCCACTGAGATCGCAGATTTTACTGGTGCTAAAAATGTCAGTGTTGTCAGGTAAACCCTAGGTTTGGCGGGAAGTTCAAGTCATGTTCGAGGAAATAATACTCACGGAAGGTACAGGTGCTGAGGCAATCACTTATAATATTGTGGTGCTGTCAGATGATACCCAAAGAGCAGTAGATGGTAAGTAACATTTTTACTTTTTTAGTCCAAATGCTGTGTAAAAATTAGTGAGGTTAGTGTGTCTGCCATACTTGTTTATATTTTCTGCACACAGGAATACTACTGCCAGACGCTCTGAAACAATCACTTTACTGACAAAGAGAAATATTTGCTTCTTACTGAAAACTGTTCCCTTATTGCTAACAAACACTGATACACCATCAGTGATTTCAGTGCTCATCAGCAGTAATGGAAGGCGGCGTATAACACAGCAAAACCACGGTAAAATGTTACTCAAAATGACGTCAATCAATGTGCACTTGTGGCGCAATGTAGTGTTGTGGTAGTCAATAGCAATACTGCTAGCTCTAGGGTCGTAGCTTTGTGACAAACCATTTTGGGTTGAGTGCTGCATGCATCTCTCATATATTTGACGTCCGAAAAACACAATTGTTTACATTACTTTTCCCGTCAATGCAAACACCATCTGCAAGTATTTTTAAGTCGAAAATGAAGACCAATCTTTTATTTACTGTTAAAACAAATGCAGTGGAGGGCATTTGTGAAGAATTTAGTGCATTAACAGAGGTTTATCGCTAAATCATAAAAATTTTGCATTTTATCATGAATAGTGCAACTTTTTGCATTTTATCGCAGTTATTTTGCATTTGTGAAATTTCCGGGACTTTAATAATTGTTTCTCTATCAGTTGTTAGTGAAACCTTACTTAGACTTTGTTGTCTGTTTCAGGCAAAATTTGGTCATGCGAAGACATCCGACAATGCTTATTAAATTCATACACACACTCAAACTAAATATTCACTCTTTACCTAAATGGTCTTCGACGTCACTGATACTTAAGTTCTTTATATGCTTGTTTACGCTTTTTCTGAAATGCAACTAAACATTTCTGTTTATGAAAAATTAAATTTATATTGAATTATACGCCAAACAAACCATTATTAATAACTTGTACAATTTTCTACAAAACTCACTATTCTTGTGAGAAATTGATATTTTTTACAAGTGTTTAGGGCAGGCTTATACATTCGTGAAACCAAAACAATTGTACCATGTAAAAATTGACTTGTAGTTACTAGTAAATGCTTGTAGTTTTGTGAAACTGAAATTTTTTACTACTCACGACCTACAAGTCCATTCACTATAATCTGTAAACTTGTAGTTTTGTGAAATGGGCCCCAGGTGACTACTATACCTTTCCTTCCTCATCAAACTCAATCTTACGGTTCGGCTTTATTTTCTTCTTGAGCATCTTCTTTGCAGCTGCAACCTTTGTCAAAAGCTTGGTTTTCTTCCTCTCTGAGCTTGGTGGGTCAGGCTCTAGTGGGGGAAGAGCACTCTCCAGCTCATGGTCAGCCCTCTTCACGTGCAACATGTCAGTGTCACTGTCACTGTCCACAGCTGTAACAAAATGCATCACTGTCTTCAGCAAAAAATAATTACTCTCAAACAATTTTCTCTGAAGGGACTATGGTTGCCTGCAGCCTAAAGTTGTGGAGGAAAATTTCATTAACTTTTGACGTGCATGTAAAAATTTTTCCAAACATGATTTCAAACAAATACTTGTATGTATGCCACTAAGCTAGCGTATGCATTAGCTACTGGTTCCTCTATTTCAATGCTATGTTACAGTGTGTTGTCACCTCTACTCACTCACCTTTCCCCCTTCCACATTCACCTCTACTCACTCACCTTTCCCCCTTCCACATTTGCATTATTTCTTCATCATTTAATCACAGTGTGCCACATTAACAGATCTACCTTTTCTACATATGTCTGTCTCATCACCACTACCACCCATCAAACTTACTGCCTGCTTTATCACTGTCCGCTAGCTACGGAAGGCTTGGTGATTAAGGAGGTCTAGTCTAATCTTTTATTAAGTTTATGCATTTGAGGAGACGCAATGCTATCCCATAGAGTGCAATTTTGAAGAGCCACACAACTCCTTCTGATAGAAGTAACCCACCACCCCAGCAGCACCATCACTGCTCCACACAGCCTAGTCATCACTCCTACCTGGCACTCTGGTTCTCAACACCAAGATCTTATGGGTCTCACAAAAACCTGTGTAGCTAACAACCTGGTTAAAAATTACAGTAACCACTCTTATAATACAGACAGGAAGAAAGTAAGGAAGGATAGTGATTGGACTGTAATGGTTCAAAGTCCTTTCCAATCTTGGTGCGCACATGATATTTGTTGCTTGAAGTGGTTGGTCTGCTTCAATTACCTTCACCATTCAAAATAAGTTTGAGCACATTGTTCATAATGTACGTGACATCTTGAGAGCACTCAAAAGGGCTTGTCTGAAGTGTGTATTATATTCGTAGAAATGCCCATTGACGCATTATAGAGGCAAGGTTATATGGTGAATAGAAATAAAAGCGAAATAACACCGAAATTCAAGTTAATACACCATGAAACACCAAAATTAGAGTTAAAACACAAAGTAAAATGGAATATAGCTGAAAGAAAATAACAATTTTATCTCTAAAAAAAAACACAATTTTAACAATTTAAAACTAAATTTATGGGCTATGTACTAACCAAAATAATATAAATTCTTAACTCAAATATTTTTTAAACATTGTAGGATGGCAAAAGAATATATATATATATATATATATATATATATATATATATATATATATATATATATATATATATATATATATATATATATATATATATATATATATATATATATATCCAGTGGTATCGGGGTATCGGTATAAGAAAACATGGTATCGGAACAACTCATATGCATCTCTCTCATATATATATATATATATATATATATATATATATATATAATATATATATATATATATATATATATATATATATATATATATATATATATATAGATATATATATATATATATATATATATATATATATATATATATATATATATATATATATATATATATATAATCCAGTGGTATCGGGGTATCGGTACCATGTTTTCTTATACCGATACCCCGATACCACTGCCAGTACCCCGGTACCAAAAACCAATCCCAATTCCCTTCACATTGAATTTTAGAAAAAGTATTACTGTTAATAATACATTAAAAACATTTTTCCTAGACTAGTTTAAAAAAATTAATAAGGTCTTAAAATACTGTATATAATTTATTGTAATCTGACACAAAATGGAAGCTAACCTAAAACTTTCAAACCCTCTGAAAATGCAAATAATATAACACCAAATGCAAGTCGAATTTTAAATGTCCCGTGCACACTATCAGCTAAGAGCGCACGGAGAATTTATCAATCAGGCAGTGTCATGTTTTGATTTACGAGGGGGGAGGGGGGTACAGTGGGACGATGACCTCTCCACACCGCTACCTGTTGGTAACAACTTGCATACATGGCAAATGTCTGCCTTTTAAAGTGATTAATCATATTTTACTGCAAAGAAAACTTGTAATTTTGAGACACAAATGAGGCAATTATAATTGATTTCTTCACTGTCTTTAATAATTAATCATTCAAAACCATGCCCTCTGATTTTCCCTGTCATGAGTTACACTGCACTCAGCTCGGTGCTCACCTACCCATTATTAGACAGCAAAAGATGTCGAATAGGCACTTACATGTTAACAGTTTATTCAAAGATGCATGTCTATTGAAATAAATTAACATAAATCCTCCGATTTCCCCGCAAGAAGTTACTGAAAATGAACACTTATAATAGAAGTCGCTTGATGTTCAAACAAATTTTGCTGACAAGTGGTAGAGTATATACTTTTGGTCATATAATTTTATTCGTGAAGATGCTGCCCTTTGAGTTAAATAAATATTAAGTTTTAAAGTTATGTTAATTTTACGCCAGATACAATGAAACATCAATCTTACTGGATAAAACAAGCTTTAAACACAAAAGAAAACATCTTTACAAATAATAATTTGTCGTTAAAAAGTTTTGCATAAAATTTTCACATGAAACCATTTGCTTTGAAACACAAGTGATGTTAGGTGCAACTATTTTGAGCGATGCATACTGTATTTACTCATGTATAGTGAGCACTCGTGTATAGCAAGCACCACGATTTTTGCAACAAATTCCAGGGAAAAATTTTTTAAAATAAAATTGCTCCAAATATTTGTGGTGCCCTGTTAGTAAGTATGGAGCAAATTATTCTTTTACATTAATGTGTGGTGATTGTTATGTTTGGAAAATACTTTAATTAAATAACTTGGCTGCAAAAATTCCGGAAACATCCTTCTCCTGCTACTCAACATTTCCAGCTTCGTTTTTCATTTTTCCCCTTCTCTCCTTTAACAGTTATTGGCTCTTTTTTTTTTCCATGCTAGAATGTGCACTACCCTTATCTAAAAAAAAGGGTCTCATCACTTCTCCTCCCTTCCCCACCCCCCAATAAACATAGCTCACTAGCCTCTGCCATGGAAACCTAGTGAGAACGAGAGAGAAGGGATGTAAGAGCGAGAGATGAGGCAAGAGACAGTCCCGCCACTTCCCTCAACGTCCCTGTCCCCAAACAATTTATGGCTAACACTACTCCTTCCTTTTTTCCCCTCTATATAGCGTGCACCCCAGAATTTGTTTTCCTTTATTTCGGGGAAAAAAGGGTGTGCTATTCATGAGTAAATACAGTATTTGTTCTTATTTTTCTTTTTCTTTTAATGTGCAGTGTATACAAACCGAAATACAGTAATTTTTGTGCCTAAAGAAAATAATAACCTGACTTCACTGTCTACAACCGATACTAAAGTATCGGTCCGATACCATACCCGATACAGATACGTCTGGAAAAGGCGAAGTATCGGTATTGGAACAACTCTTAATATGTAGGATGAGTGAATCACATGCTATGTAGTGTGGCTGAAATTATATTCTATTAAACAAGGCTGGCAAGATTGAAAAAGTAAAGAACTTATAAAAATAATTTGGTTTCAATTAAATATTTTTTTAAATGTTAGTTAATATGCAAAATAGTTAAGTGTAGTAACCACATTCTCTAGAAAACTCAACATCTGTGCCATAAAAAAAAAACCATAAAATGTAATTTTTTTCCTTTAGTTCAAATACAGAGATGATCACTCTTGAATATATAGTTGAATAAATGTTAAGTATTAAAAGTTTTTACTTGAACATATGTGTGAAAGCTACACTATTGTTAACTATACTCAGAATACATAGGAATAAAAGCAATTACAATGAAATATACAAATTTTTAAATTAATCTGAGCTAAAATATTTTTCTGATAATCACCTATTGAACTAACCAGAAGTCATCGCGACTGAATTTGGCATGTACGTATTGCAGCACACATAGTAAATTTCTTATGACAAAGACTAAATCTACCATTTTTAATGATGAAATTTTCATTTAAATAACACCATAAAATCTTGGCTCTACGCATAAAGCTGTCCGCGCTAGAGAGAGTGCACCTCAATTGCACGACTTCACCCCATCTGAGTATGGCAAGCTACATGGGCAAGTCTCCCGCTAGTACTGGAGGCAGAACACAGGGAAACTCCAAGCCAATGACAGGGCTTCAACACACCTTACACCCCATGTTCCTAGCTTGTACTACCTGCCAGAAAAACCTGCAGAAAACCATCACGTCATCACCCTCCTCGAACCAAAGATATTCCACTACACAGCACCCCCTATTTGAAGAATGCACCCATTTAAATTTGGCGCTGCAAGAGGAAGCGGGCAAATCAGCGAAGAGTCACAGCCTATTTGAGCGCCAGCAATTCAGAGTGAATTCACACCCTGTGCCGAACGACAGGCCTGATAAGCATCCACTGATCCATGTGTATGACATCACAAGCTCCACCCCTGAGAGGTGGAGACAAGCCTCCTGCACCCCTCGAGGCACCTAAGATCGCTCGCGATCACTATAAAAGGCAAAACAGCCCAAGCCTCCACAGTCGCTTGGGGTGGCTCAGGGGAGCCACTTCTCTCCAAGGCTGTGAATGCCGGTGTCGACACTGCAGCAGTAGTCAGTGCTACACTCCCGAGGCTGTGAAAGATGGGAGTACCCTGACCAAGGACCAGCCATCCTCCACCTGCGCCACTAGTCAACAAGCAACGACGACACCATCTCCTCGAGGCCAGTAACTCTAGAAGACTCGTCTTTTGCAGCACCTCCAGTCATCACGTTGACCTAGTCCCTTCTTAAACTGTGCAACATCCAGGTAGTCAAAAGGTCACACACAGCGACAAACCCCCGTAAAGTCCTAGCCCGGCCACCTCTTCCGCTAGAGTAGAGCTCTCTGCTTTAAACTACGAGGTCCCTTACGGACATTCCCCCACACGTAAAGTAGGATCCTTGGGCTTTAGGTAATTTAAATACAAGTTATTTAAATTCACTTTACTATAAATCAATCATGTAACATAACAGGAAGCTTTGCCTGAAGTTTGTAATTTTACGTACATTTGATTCCGCTGTTTTATATCTTCCAGTGGTTATTATTTGTATTAATGTTAATGAATTTAAATGTGGCTTTGTTAATAGTGTTGTATTGTATTACCCAGTTTATCAGAGATTTGATATATATTAAAAGCCACAATCAAACCATTGAACCCTGACTTCTTACTACTAGCTTATAGGAACTTTGTACCCTTATTAAGTTTACAAGCTAGTCAGAGTTACGAGTTACTTTGAATATTTTATTAATTCTCCTTGTGTACGTGAAGTAACACCGGTGTTCGTGTAATCAGCCAAACTGCAGGTACAAGAAACACAAAACGTTATTCTGAGTTTGGCCTAGGCATCATCAAGGGTGTTACACTGGTTAGTGGCACTCAGCGTGCTGCACTGGTCAATCTTTGGAGGAGTTCATTAGGGACACAATATACCGTGGTACTTTGGCTGCTTGACCCTCCAGGCTGTAGATAGGCCAGGAGAAGTTAAAGGGCGAGACTCGTGAAGTCTAGTAGGATAACAGAACGTACACTGATAGGACTGCTAAACCGGTTTCACAGCATGTACACAGGATTGTGTTGGAATTGTAATTTCTTATATATTATATATTTTACTACAGAGAATTCTTTGCCTGTATAAAGAACTGGCCTTGTGACTACTCGATAGGGCACAAAATCTTGACATATTAATGCAATTCTGCATTAGGCGGGTATGGAAGAAGATAGGCTACCTGGGTGATGCAATATAAATAAATAAATATATATATATATAAAATATGTTTAACAGAATTAAATCAAATCAGACACAATAAAACAGTATTCCTGCATTGGCAATAATACATGGTTTATTGGGAAACGTAACCTCATTATCCCAGAGAACTGTTTAAGATGATTTTAACGCTACAATATGTACATACTAATAAAATTGTAAATATGTATAATGCCAAAGAGTACGCTATATAACACAATATAAGTGGTGACATTATTTGGTAGGCCTACATTTTTAATAATTTGTGTGTTTTAACTTCAGTGCAAGAAAAACCTGACTGGTCAGATTTTTTCTGAGAATTCAGGTTGGTTTCGGTTGTTATAAAAACGACCAAACTGAACCGAAAATTTGGTTAACTGATCAGCCCTCATATTCGTAATGGATGAAAACCCATGCCAGCAGACAAAATACAGAGCCTTGAGTATACCTTGCGTTGCAAGCACAAGTTTCCTCGTCATTTTTGCTGTGTGTGTCACTCCCAGAGAGCATGCCACTGACAGCTCAGATAACTGATCCATTTGATTAGCAGTGCCATGCCATAATGGGTTGTCACCATATCAACACAGCATTTGCCATGGGGCAGGTGTAACCAGTACCAGAAAGTGAGATATTATCCACTCAATCATACATACACTAATTTACAGGACTTAAATTACAATGTGGATGTTCATTATTTCACGTGTCATCTTATTTATGTGCTCTAATTTTTAGGGTTTCATATTTTCATGGTTACTCTACATTCAAATTAATTAGGTAATCTGGAAATTAAAAAAATTATTACATTTTTATCCCTTTTTATAAATATTATTTTCACGTACCTCTACACATGAGCATTAAATAGACCAAATTAAAAATTTAACAAAATAAATGTACAAGTGCACCTATGGGGAGTAAAAGAGAGGTTCAATTTTATATAGATAGACTATTTCTATTTACAGTATTTTCACACTTTCTGAATTAAACCTCTGAAACTTCCATCACGCCAAGTATATGTTTGGTTGGGTGTTTCTCAAATAAATTATGTAACAAGCATTTTAAACTTCTGTTTTTTTTTACTTCTTTTTGGTAGTTAAATGAAACTTACACTTGCATTTCATCTATAAATTAAAATATTTATATAATAGTCTGTATGAATTAATAATATTGAGAAAACCAATATGTTAATCATTCCTGTACAAAATAGTTCCTACATAAAATATTATTTATTCTAATGTTTTATGTAATGTTATTTCTAAAATTCACAATTTTTATCATCATATTTAGGTTTTCAGGAATATAATGTTGGAAATGGAAATACATTTCACTCATATGTACAAAAATATATATTTTTGCTTGTCTGTCCAGCAAACAAATGTTGTGCATTGGTTTCTCCTGCGTGTTTTCTCCCAGAATTGTTTATGTTGTTCATATGTGGTGGATGAATACATGAGTAGCCTGAAAGCAGAACTTAAGCATGGTTCAGAAAAGTTGGAAGTAACTGTGACTAAACTTTAGACTTTAACTGAACAACTGTGGCCTTGGTAAAACAACTTAACTTAAATGAATAGCATAAGATTAATTTAGATAACCCACCTGCAGTGAAAAGGTCTACATTCTGTGAGCTTTGGTTGTATTTAAGCCTTGCAACTGTTTGCACTTCTTCACTCTCTGATTCGTCACAACTAGAAGACCCATCTAACACTGCCTCCTCTTTCAACGTAGAACTAATCTGTTTACTCTGCAACTGGTGCTGCTTTTGTTTCACCATGCGCTGCAGGAAACGAATCCTGGGAGGCACTACCAAGCCTAGTGACCTAAAGAAACAATACCCTAAATTATTCCGGCACTAAACTTTTAGGCACAAAGCTACAAGTTTCTAAAAATGTTCATCAAAGCCTATTTTTATAATTATCAAATTACACAAATGACAGAACACGTAACTGAAGGCTTACAGGGTGCAATTTTACATCACTATTATTTAATGCTCCCATAAATTGTACAGTACAAAAATAACACAGAATTAAGGTAAACACTACCTTGCTTCAAACACAATACATAAAGAAGGTCATGTTGAGAAGAATATAATAAAAATTGTATTTGTTATACCTTGACACATGACACATTCATGCATATTTACGAGGCACACTCTACTCGACGACTTTGCCCCATCTTTGAGCGCAACGCTCATACAGAGGCAGGTTATAACTCATTACAGTGCTTGAGGGATACATGCCTACAGGATACATTGGTGCACGTCAAGAGAGACTACAGACATGTGTCCCAGATTGTACTGTTCGCCCAGCAACTGCCAGAAGCCGTCACGCCATCACTTAACCCCTGACATAAAATTGTATGGTTGGCTGAGACATTGGCACCCTCCAGTGAAGGCCAAGCTAGTTCCACAGCTTGCCACTTGAGGGCAGCACCCAGTCTACTCCAGCCTCCAAGCACCTCCAACGCAGGCAATAAGAAAGGATCAGGCCTCCCACAGAGGAAATAAGAAATGAATAGTGCCGCCTCAGCAGCAAGAAGTTCCAGTCCCAGAGAACGAGGCAAGCTTCCCCTGAACGCCGCACCTCTGAGCGCCTACAAGCTCCTCGCCGTTAACAGTTTAAAAGGGCTAGCACTCCTTAGCTCAAGAGTCTCTGCTCCTCCACCGCTCGCAAGAGCTGGAGGTAACCATCGGGGTGTGTGACCACTGGGGCACCCAAAAATCCCACCGCTCGCAAGGGCCAGCATCTCAACCCAGCTGAAGACATAGCCGACCAGAAGCTCAACACCCTCAGAAGCTGTTGACCTGCCTCTGCAGCACCGCAGATCCCACAGATTCTGGGAAACTCCACCATATCAGAGGCTACTGAAGATGATGTTCCTCGCCTACCACCCACCTCCTGGTAACCACCCTTTGGTGGCAAGTCATGTCAACGTCCCTTCTGGATCCCTTCAGCCCACCAGAGGGTGTTGCAATGTCAACTACCCTTCTGGTAGTTTCCTTTCTCTAGGTTCCTTAAGAACATCTCCCCTGGTAGTTAGGCAATTTTAAATAATAAAGTTATTTTATTTTTGCCAGTTTTATTCGCCTACACCAAGCTATTGCCCAGGTCGCCTTCACCTGGATTTTAAGGTTAGGATTTACTTACATAACACTTTAAAATTGTAGGAGATAGTGTGGAATTTTCCTGTTTTCTCAATACGGACAATATAACTTGTATTTTAAACATATTTCTTGTGAGTGTAATTTCTTATATTAGTAACCCCTTTTAACTTTCAGTAAACATAAATTACGCCTTAGAGGAAAAGCAGGCAGACGCATAACCACCAAGGTAAATACATACACCACTAAAAGGCAAACCACGCTCTGCCAACAGGTAGACCTTCGGCTGTGTCCGAATTCAACTAAATACTCCTCCACTCGGAGAAATGTTGAGACCTAATGTTCCATCTTCCGCCACCCAGTTATCTCAGCGAGGAAATTACATGCCTGCTTCTCTTCTACAGGTAGTTTTATTGGTTTTTAATGCCATACCAACGCCAAGACTGAGTATGGAGAAAACTAAAGAAAGCCTTGAAAGTTCTAAAAAGGGAGAAATCTAACTTAACTCCTTCGTGGACAGCTTCCACCAAGAGACTTCCACCAAGAGCTTCCACCAACGAAGAGACACTACAGGAGTCTCTTCGTTCAATTGTCCCAGACGTCCAGGACAGTGTCACTCCTACACGTCTCACCGAGTCAGCACCGGAAGAACCACCCACTAGCAGTGTGAGTTACCACCGAAAAGGAGCATCCCTCTTCCCGGCAAGCATAAGGTACTGTATCCGACAACATGTAGGGTGGTGACAGTGGTCCAGGATTGTACCCACCAGACGGCCTACATGGACTATGTTATATACCAGCTGGACACCGCAGAAAGCTAAGGAGCCGGTCTAGTCTCCCGATGTACCTTGCGATACTGGCATCACAACAGAAAACCCTAAAATTGACTACGACCATGACTTCTTACAGCAAAACCTACTTAGCTAAAATTAAATTAATTTTTAGTCTCCCTAGTCGTTGGTCAAAGCCTACTCCTTGTCAGCCCAAATACAGAATGTAATCCTAGCCGGAAGTAACACCAACCGGGCATGCGTCAACCTGTAGTTAAATAAGCATGAATCAGACATGCAAAACATTGTAATGAACTGTGGATCTTTCCATTACAAAAGGCTAAGACTTGGGAATTATCACTTCCAACAAGTAACTTTTGTTCCAGATGTAATACATGTGTCATTATTTGTGGACAAACCACCAGACACTGCAACAACTTGACAAACCCAGCCTCCATCTGCAGTCATCTGGATGAAAGAAGACCACCAAGCTATGTTCAAACACTTTAAGTGACACAAAGTACTGATGTGTGACACTTACTGGCTAAGAGGATAAACAACTCTGCTTCATCTACACTTCATCAAAAACGCACTGAACGGGGTTTGGAATTGTATAATTTCTACCAGAGTGACTACAGGATTTTCCCTGGTTGCAGGGATTATTACAGACGTAAAAGAGTTGTACATTTCATCATCAGCACAGTCAGTAAGCAAAGCTTAGCCTCCCCTCGAGAAGACGTCATGAGTCAGTAAGCCATTGAGTCATTGCTGCAACCTTGAGTGAGCAGAGAGTTGAAGGGCACACAGAGATATAGCACCACCTGCCAACAATGGCCACCAGTCAGCTGCCCTTAGCTCCGCCCACAGACAAGTGTGCATCACACATCCACTCCAACGCCCAGCAAACCCTTGGCCTCGAGAATATATTGCTGTACACCGGTCAAAAAAGTCAGTTGCCTGGCTCTTGTAAGAGCCACTTCAGCCTTGGCAGCTCACTCTACCACCTCGTGCATTAGAGATCTCTGACGAACACTACCTAGATGCCTAGAAGCTCTCCAGCATCATTGCTGCCAACT
Source organism: Dryococelus australis (assembly GCA_029891345.1). Taxonomy (NCBI): domain Eukaryota; kingdom Metazoa; phylum Arthropoda; class Insecta; order Phasmatodea; family Phasmatidae; genus Dryococelus; species Dryococelus australis. The sequence goes on from CM056996.1 coordinate 73,753,066, forward strand.
GCCATATCTTCCAGAAGCCCTCCCCTGCAAACCTTCTGGAAGACATCTGCCATCCTAGTCGCTTGGCCACAGCAATGGTTACCCCTTGCCGCCTTCAGGAAGTGTGCCCCCTAAGTCCCTTCAGGACACATGACACAAGGTAGACAGATAAAGTTGATTTAGCTACCTTAGTCGAAACTGCCCCCCTTTAGTTTAGAACCAGGTCCTCTTCACTTGGATAGCGTAGTCTATTACTTCCGGTCAGCTCATGGTAGTCAGGAGATAGTAAGGGCCACCGTGTTAATTCTTCTCAGAATAAACACATTTCTACCATACATTGTTTTCTCATTTCCTTGAGTACGCCTAGAATCCATAGTAGACGCCACTTCCCGTCAGAGTTGAGCACGAGACAGGGACTGAACTAACTATTTTACCACTGTGAGCTCCCCTTCAGGGACATGTATGTCAGCAAACACACACCATTCCACGGCCACCCATTCGGTGCACCCCATGTACCTAACGGTAGAACCACAATTACTAGTTATACACCCCTAGAGAGGCGAAGCCACTAGACCAGATTGTACTCCATCCACTGCATTATGTGAGTTGCTGGAGGGAGTACTTGGTTGGCTCTGGGTTGGGCCTGTCCACTCTAGGACCATCACCTATCAAAGCTATTGGAACGACTTCGAGAAAACCCGCTCTCCAACCACCGCACCATTTCTGTTGCTGATTGGGGAAAACGGTTAGGCTTGACGTTGGCCCAGTTGCCGAGAAGGCAGAACACTACTAGATAGGGAACAGCATGCAGCCTGCTCCTATCTGCCAAGACAAGGTTTTGAATCTGATGCCCTTTACCCAGCAAGGTGGGAAGGACTGGAAGGAGAGGAAGGCTACCTCTACCTACCAAGCTACCTGGATTTGCACCCAGACCAGTAAAGCCCTTAGCCAAGAGTCACTCTGGGAACGAGCTCAGGCTGCCCATAAGTTGGTGGGGTTTCAACCCCCAGATCCCTCCGCTTCTCTGTTTTCAGCTCCCCAGAAGGTTCCAGGGACACCAAAGCCTGTCGTTGCCACCTTCAGACAAGGAGAGAAGGTGCCTATTGGATTAGCCTGCCCCTGGTTTTCCATCCGCTGCTACCCCAGCCTACCAATAGCAGCCAGCAGTAGCAGCAGTTTCAGCCGCAGCAGCCCGTGGGGCCAGCCGAGCATCTCCAGCAGCCACACCCCAGACAGTAAGCCAGCAGCACCACCCAGCAGACCAAGCATTGGTGTGTGCGTGTGTGTGTAAGCACGGTACCAAAGCCAACTGCCCGGCCCATAGCCAAACCAGTAATTGACGTACCTAGCGGACAGCCTACATGGCCCACACTATATTCAGGAAGGGTTCCAGTACCAAAGTAAGTCAGCTACCAGCCACCCTAAGTAAGTGCTTATGGCCTTCACTAACAAAGTCACTATTTCTGACGTAATGTCTCATTGCTCTGAGCTAGATAGTGTCACGTGTCCATTCCAAAACTGCCAAATGCACTATACACAATGAAGTTATCCCAGCTATCACATAGTTACTTTTGTTACAGTATAAGTGAACAACATTAATTATTCTAAAGACAGTTGGTTTTAAGAATGTTTATTTACACAATTAAAAAATATAAATAAAGAATAATAAGTGACATCAGGAATATCATAACTATGAGAAAAACATGTTGCATCAGAGAAGGTGTTACTATCAAATAGCAAAGCACATAATTTTATGTTCATATTCTTTGCTACATAAATTTTTGACCACTAGAAAACAGAATTTAGGCAACAACTAACACCTGGAATGCAGCATGAGTTAGCAATCTAACTTCATTTACAGCATGAATCCGTATATAGTGACAATTTACTTATAACAGAAATTTATAGATATACTAATTTTATTGTAATAAAATCAAATTCAAAAAGAAGTCAATAAAATAATAAACACAACTCTACACACTAAACTGCATACTTTAAATAAAGAGCCCTTTCATAAGAGAAATAGCACAATGAGTATTAGCATTACTACACAACTCACTTGGCATAAGCATCCGTATCGAGGGCATGCACATTGAAGACATCTTTGTTTCCCATGAGGAACACAGACTTCGCATATGACACAAATGCTCTCTGAGCTGATGCTTTTAGGTTAGGATCTCGTGCTAGGAATGCCTCCATCTTCCGCACAGGATTTAGCAGCTTATTTGGGTTGATTCTGAGTGCATAAATACACCACCAACCCATTAGTTCATCAGAAACATCTCTTGAATACATCCACAACTGATAATGACAGTGTCTCACATAATGTAACTTAATTATCAAATACTACTAGGCCCTAAAACATTTCAGGATCAAAATCTATGAACTTTCTATCACTTATAAAACATTCAAAAAGTACACACATATTGGATATTTGTACTCAGTTGAGTTCAATTTATGATACAAATGCTTGGTTGATTAGGATTATGCACAAATGAAAAGCTTATTTCTTTGTTACCTGCATATAATATGGACACACAACTCACTCTAGTAGAAACAGTACTGCAGTTGAGAATGTAAAGCACTCATAATATTTAAATAATATTGCAGATAAAGCTGTGAGTAATTAATTTTATGATGAACTAGTCCACTTTTGCACATACAAGTTGTAGACAGTATAATTAATATTACCTACGGAAAATAAACCAATTTAATTTCTGCTAAAGCTGCTATTCTATGCTAAATTTATTGTATTAAAGTGTATTTATTTATCAGTATTGATTTTGCAAACTTACTAACAGTTACATTAAAATGTAAATACAATAAACTCCCGATTAACCATGTTAATCGGGGCCAGAGAAAACACAAATAAGCGAATTTGTATTGAAAAACCAGGATAATCGAATTTACACATTTTTATTATGAATAGAACTGTGATATTGGCTCCGAAAATTGTGATAAAACAAAGTACCTATTATACGTTTCAAAACAAACACAAAACACGCACTGTATGAGCAGGATTTAAGGTACACGATACTTTAACTGATATTTATATTGCACTGAGTATAGTGTAATTCACAGCACATCGAGTTTACACAGCCAGCGCTGACGCGGTGCCAAGCAGGTGGTGCAGTGCGTAGTTGTGTGTGTTTATGTGTGTGTATGCATCACTTTCTCATTGTGCACATGGATCCGTCCTAGAAATGGCAGTGTTAGTTGAAAGTTTAGAATGAAATGCAATAAAGACTATAATGGGACTTTAAATGAGGCAACCAGGCATTTAAACAATACAGTACAATCCCCATTACAAGGAGCTAACAGACTCTCACACACATGCACATGCACATGCATGCACACATATGTGCATGCTTGCACACACACACAAAAGTTTAAAAATTAGGAAATGTTAAAATTTTTGTAAACATTTACACTTGATATAAAAAAATGTAAGAAAGTTAAACAGTGCTTTTCTTGAAAAAGTCTTCAATTTTTTATATTTTTTATTTGGCACCAGGGTTGATGTTTTTGTTTATAACACACCATGCTCAAATTTCCTTTTCTAACTTTTCTATGATAGTTTAAACTGTCCTTTTACGCTTTGCGATGTTGCAAAAACGACACAAACAGTGAACACCACAACCGTGCCCGAGCATCGATAAACTGGCCAGGTGTGGTGTTGCAGGGGGGATGGGGGGAGGATAACTGAGGCAGTGTCCGAAATGACAAACTCGTTATTTCATAAGATTTACTTTAGATGTTGTCGACAGTGTTTAGCACTCGCTGCAACACATTTTTACATTAATAGTGAAAAATATTTTTATCTAGATTTAATTCTTAAAACAGATGTAATATTTCTACAATCATCACTGGAATGTTGTGCATACATTAACAAATAATAAAATAATAAGTTATGTAATAACGACTTCAACATTTTTTTTTGAAAAATATATAAACAAAGCACAACAGTTACTTGGATTTTAAAACATGCCTAGTCAATTATTTGTTTTAGAAAACATTTGCGCATGTGTTTATTTTGTATTTTTGCTAACATCCACTAAATATAAAATACGAAATACTGAATTACCAAATAAGTCACCATTTTTGTATACAAAGTCGGGTAACGTGATTTTGTCAAGAAAATCTGCCATTTTGAAAAAGGTCTGAGATGAGTCAGAGTGCAATCAGATGTGCACTTCAACGAGTGGAAATGGATGATTCACGCAGGTCTCTGTGACATGCTGGCAGTTTAAAGAGATAAATATCACGCTCATGCATGCCGCTCACGCGGCATAGTGATAGATGTACAGTACCGCTGCTTGTTAAACGAAACACTTTACAGCATTGCATTACCGCCGCATAGCTAAGACGAAGATAGGTTAAGTGAAGCACGAATAAACGGAAGTGTACTGTAATTTTATTTTGTTCAAGTAATCCATATTGTTAATGACATTCTTTTGTACCATAAAATATAGATTAATCTAACCTACTCCACTAAAATTTTGTAAGTGTAAATGTTTACTTAAAAAGGTTCTTTGTATTCAAGCTGCTTCAATGCACCTTGACGCGTGCTCCCCTTCGTGGATAAGTGGTTAGGGTGCAACTACCCTTTCTGACCTTCTGAGGTAGAGGGGAGTCGAACCCCAGAGTAATTGGGAGGGTTAGGCTATCCCTTCCGGGCAGCCTTACTCTCCATACCACAAGGGACATCAATAGACGGGATGGCAGCTGTCCCGATAGGGGATGAATGAGCTCAATCGTTTACAAGATATGAGTGATTATGGGGGTGAGCGATCTGGCTTGTACCGACAGGATTAATCCACCGTGGCCTCGTGGGTTGGTGAGTGGGGATGAAATTGGCTTCGGATTGTTCCGGTTGATTATGGGAAACTACCTTTGGAGGGATTCGAACCCTGATCGTCTCTCCGGAAGCCAATGTGATGGTGCAGAAGTTGGGAAGTACTTCTGTTCTCGGGTGTCGAACCCGAAGTATCATGCCAGATTTTACTCTCACTAGTCTAAATCGACTGAAGGGGCTCCGTGTGTCTGTGTTTGTGGGCGGTGCTTGTATTAAGGTGGGCTGAACAGAGGTGTCCTTGGAATCTGATTCCTCGTTTGATTCGCACCAACCTAACAAATGTTCTAAAGGTGTTTCGTGGTCAGGAGGTAACACTATGTTATAATCAATCTCGTGACTCTCGGATTCACTAGTATTCAGAGTACTGGATTGTGGGTCGGTAATTATCTGGTTCAATAAAGCTTGCCGAAGTAAGGCACGCCTCTCGCATCGCCTCTGACGTCTTCCAATACCACTGTGTTGTTTACGCATGGTTAAATGAAATATAACAAAAAGATAATAAAGGTCATCAGCAGGGGTTGCGTACAAGCAGTCCTGGGCAGAGTGAAATTTACAATCACTCCTACGGACCTGCTGTTCACAATGGCAAACCCAAGTAACAGAATCTTGTGCCAGTTATCGGCAACGGGTGTACTGGAATCTCAGGAATTAAGTCCAATTTCATTCCCTGCCTCCTGAGGGATGCAGTTGCAGGTAGTCCCGGGTATTCACAGCTTGTCGCAGGTAGTCGCAAATTGTCGCAAGTGGTCACATGTAGTCCCAAGTAGTCATATGTAGTTGCAAGTAGTTACGGGTAGTCGCATATAGTCACAAGTAGTCACAGATAGTCACGGGTAGTCGCAGGTAGTCACGGGTAATCACAGGTATTCATAGGTTGTCACTGGTATTTACGGGTATTCACATATATAGGTATGTATTTCAATAACTTCTTAAAACCTGAGCGAAACGATGGCGGGCTGCTAGTACCAAAAAAATATAAAATATTTGTATGGCCACCATTTTGAAATAAGTATCTAAGCAAGTTCAATTATGTACGTTTACCTGATCTGTCATAGTATAACTTACTTGTCAAATTGTGAGAGAATTTCTGTGATAGTCTTTAATATATTATATAAAATCTTTATTTTTTAATTTTATCATATCTTTCAAAATTGCGGTCTATAAACGTCAACTTCAAAATGTAATGCTTACATGATGTTCTGGGAACATACAAAATTTTGCTTTAAATTGATCAAATGATTCCCGAGATATGACATATTACCCTAAATAATAAAATGGCCGCCATTTGAAAGGAAGTTCATGGCATTGTCAAAAACTATATAAGTCAGGTGATTTCACTAAGTATGAACTGTATATAAACCGAGTTTGGTTAAATCCGCTCGACGCGTTAAAAAATTGAAAAATGGGGACACACTTGTAGACAAACACATGCATACACTCAAACAGGAAATTCTTTGTTTCCTTCGGAAAGTAGGCTAATAATAGTTACACTTGCAGGTGCAATACCATACGTTTTCAAGTGAAATAATGAAGGATCACAGATATGTCGGATGAACTATACATAATACATCATCCTTACTTGTATTATTTGGAAACAGAAAGTCTTTGTATACAATATATTCAATTGCTAAAGATCACACAATTTTTAATGGAAAACTAGGCTTAACCCCATACATATATACATTTATACATACACACTTATACGCACATACACATACAAGTGCATACATTCTCACACATACATATACAATCACACATACATACATACACACATCCCCTAGCACAGGATATGAAAATGAGAGGTGGTGGTGTGGTAGGACAATGCTATGTTAACTTCGCTATCAGTATTAGTTGCACAGTGAACATAATTTAATGGTACGGCTCATTTATAAACCCCAAAACACTCATTATTTCTAAATGTTCTCTATATACAAATTTTTTTGTTTCATTAAGTATCTACTTCTTCGGCATTATTCATTATCCCCAATCCCCTAAAAATAAATTTAACTTTCTGATAGTTTTCCAGAAATGTGAATGGTGGTCGAGACTTCCTATTGACACATCTATTAACAAGCAAGCAAATATGATCTGTTAACTGAATCCCCATTAGGATTTAAGAAACATCATCTTACAACTACTGCACTTCTGTTAGCCATAGACGGACATCAGAGACCAGCTGCACAGTCAATTTTTGAGTCGGAGCAAATATCTTCTTATTATTAATTTTATATCTATTACTGTTTGAAAACATGACCAGTGAATACATGTTTTGCACGCGATAGCATTTAAATTTAGCAGTCACTTCGACTTGACTATATACTGTATTAATGTGCCCCAGGTCACACTTCTCATGCTTTTAAATTAAATGAACAACAGTAAAAGCAGCAACGTGTTGACAATGGCCGGTAATAAATAGTTTGCAGTTACAATATACCTCGTTTATATGTATACTATTTTTAAATTAAACATTGCCAATTGATATATTTGTATTGTTAGGTAGCACTGACAGAAACACATTTCATCGCTGCAGTTAAAAATATCAGCGGAAATTACAATGCGTAGGCTCGCTATAGTGACACAGTGTTTTTTTTTGTCTGGAATAAAAGTTCAATAAGCGAGGCGGTTCGCGCGCGCGCGCGCGCGCGCGTCCCCCCCTCTCTCTCTCTCTCTCTCCCCCTCCTCCTCCCTCCCCTCCCCTCTCCTCCCCCTCTCTCTCTCTCTCTCCTCTCTCTCTCTCTCTCTCTCTCTCTCTCTCTCTCTCTCTCTCTCTCTCCTCTCTCTCTCTCTCTCTCTCTCTCTCTCTCTCTCTCTCTCTCTCTCTCTCTCTCTCCTCTCTCTCTCTCTCTCTCCTCTCTCTCTCTCTCTCTCTCTCTCTCTCTCTCTCCTCTCTCTCTCCTCTCTCTCTCTCTCCTCTCTCTCTCTCTCTCTCCTCTCTCTCTCTCTCTCTCTCTCTCTCTCTCTCTCTCTCTCTCTCTCTCTCTCTCTCTCTCTCTCTCTCTCTCTCTCTCTCTCTCTCCTCTCTCTCTCTCTCTCCTCTCTCCTCTCTCTCTCTCTCTCTCTCTCTCTCTCTTCTCCTCTCTCTCGGGAAGTTCGTACCTCCTGTCTAGCAGGAAGGTATAAATTTTGTTATTTCTAATTTCAGCACATTTCATACTAATTACAACAACAATAATGATGTTTGAAATTGTAATTGACAACTGAAACAAGATTGTATTGTTTAAATACCTATTATATGTTATTTAGATGTGATAGCACGACGCTTACAAATCCAGCAGGTTGGCAGATGTGGTGTGGAAAGGAGAATCTAGAATTTGATTAGCTTTCCCCTAGCCTTGTGCTTGTCCCAACATGGTGGGCGATTATGCCCAGTTTTTATTGTGCTTTACGACTTGCAGTGGTATGGCGACATGTTAATGACACGGCGTGTTTCTGAACGAAGCAGCAAGTTTGTACTCGTGTTTTTCAGACATCCTAGTCAAGTTACAATGTTGTGATAAATATGTGTTTCCACGGCAGGGTTAAATGTGTTTTGATCGCTGCGTAGTGTGTAAACGAGCGCGGTGTCTGCGTTGTAATCATTACACCAGCTAGGTGTGTGTAGATTTCAAATATGTGCCAAGTTTATATGTTTTAATCATGAACTGATGTTATAACAAAGTCAATTATTTATATTTACATCTGTTTATCACAACGTTGTACTTTCGCCGCTAGGTGTTTGAAAAACAGCTGTATAACGAGCTTACGTTTTTGTGATTTGAATGTCTGCAACAATCCCAACGAAATACTAAGCCCACCCAGATGAAATAAAATAAATAATAAACCAAACCTATAAACCAGTAAGTACCACTGCATGTAAATATTAGCAGAATAAATGCTACGGTAAGTCTATGTGTTTGCATGTTCACCACTATCTTTTACGTTTGTCGATGTACATTAAATAAGCAACACTAGTTGCGTGCTTGAATTTACTGTGTAGTTTCGTTGGACTGGTCGTCCCTTCGTATTAATTTTTATTCCAAACACATACTAATAACAACAGGTTAAATACTATTGTTTCCGCCACAGTTGTAACAAACACCGTCGTGGAAAAATATTAATGTGTATTATGGGTAACGCGCTATATCGAGTGTAACAAATAGTTATATAGCTGACCTAAACATTGTTATTGGCCTAAATTGTTAACATTCGTAGGAAATTGTTTCTGCAGTATGACATAATTCTATGAACAGCTGTAAACAGCAACCAACGCATTTGACAGTTATAAAAGTAGAAGTCACATGGCAGTGTTTATGTTTACATGTAGCGGAAGGATAAGTAATTAGTAACCAAAAGTAGAAATTTAGCAGGGCTTCAGAAAAGTTCGAAGTTATCGTGAATCAACTATAGAAAATTTTGCAGCTAAAACTTATTCTTAAAACATCCATTTTAGCCATTTCAATTCCCAAAAGAATAATCCTTGGAGTTGAGGTGAGAACTTGAAACTTTTTTTGGACACAAAACCATTTCAAAGGCTCTCATTTTGAAGGACACATCAAAATGTGATCAGCTGTATTGCCTGGGGAGGTGCAGTAACTAGGCACTCACTTGATCTTGTTGATCGGGATCTTGTGGGCCTCCAGCTGAATGATCATGCCCTCCTCCTCAGATGGAAGCAGCACCAGCAGTGACTGGCCTCCTCGCTTGTACCTGGCTGTCCTGCCCGCACGGTGGATGTATGTCTTGGCGTCCTCTGGACAGTCCAGCTGCACCACCCAGTCCACTTCAGGGAAGTCTGGAATGTACCACCTTAAGATTGGTTCATGATGAGAAATGACTAAGCGCTGCTCTAGTACATTTTAAAATGAAGTTAAGTAGGTAGTCCTTACAATAAAGTTCACTGTCATTGTGTAAATGTTGTGTAGGAACATCACTGATATGCAGTCATTTAAAAATTGCAATAATTTATTTAGTATCATGTACACCATGCTTTCAGTTAATAGAATTGCACATTTATGGCATTAATTTGAATGTTATATTTCTAAAGAAAACTTATATATTTATTTTCCATTACTTGTTTAAAAACTACATCTAAAATATGTTAATTGCTAATCAAACACTACTTCACTAAATTCACATTAATTTCTAGTTGTGTGTGATTGGTTGAATATAAGACAAATGCATTCACTATGACTCTCACATTTTTGTACACGTTCTTGCAGATGTCTCTTATGTACATAAAACTGATCATGAACTAAGCTTTATACAATCATTACCTTTATCATCACATTTTATTTTCAAATAATCTGTGGTAAATGCAGTGATAGAACCATGACAAAATCAATATTGTCTAAACTCGAGAATAAAGTAAACCTCTGTATAACTCCATCCCCGTTTTTTCAACACAGTTTCTACTTGAAACAATAGTACCTTGCCTATTTAAATATTAACACAGCACTTCCTTTTCCCTCCCATCGATGAGTACATGTCTACTGCAGGGATAACACTTACAGCAGTGGAATGGGTTGGTAACTTACAGGCTGTTCCGCTAGCATCAAGACAAGCATACAAGCAGTCCTAATTTTAAGATTTTTGTTTGAACTTGTTCATATTTTTTATGGGCAAATAACTTTTTAAACGGGGATGTTTATTTAGAGAAAATGTATTACATAAATGTTGCATGATCAGCACAACCTAAGCCACTCACCAAGTGATGGGCTTCAAGGTGAAATTCACAGAACATCCCTAGAGTGTGACATGGATTGAAACCTAGAACAAAGTAGCATTGTAATACAATAATAGGCTAAATGGGAGTACCATGAAGAAACCCACTGGCCTACAGTGACACCTGCTACATTTCCCACATGCAAAAATTATTCAGGTTTAAAATCAATGAAATCTGAACCCAGATAATTTTTATGGAAAGTGTATGTCCTAGCTATGTGATCATCACGACTCCATTCCAAATTTCCAATATGATAGGCCTACTTGACAATTTAATATTTCACCATGACCGAACATACTCCAAGAAGTCTAATTGGACACCTCCTCCACCCATTTATCACTATATAAATTTTAAGAAGGTTGACTATACTTAAAATTTCTTTTGAGTTCACAATGGCAGCAGTAATCAGAGGTTAAAAACTGCATTACATGCATTAAAGACCTTTTCTAAAACGTGATGATGAAGAATAAGAAGAAAGACAGAAACGGAAGAAAGAAATAAAAAACAGCAGATAGCAAAAACGGGGTGTGCGTAGAAAAGTGAAAACTATTACGAAAATGTACGGGTAATTTTCTATTATGGCAAACTGTTTGGTCGCAGCAGCCCCATGAATCTGGCATAAAAGAAATTAAGAATGATGTGCGACATCCTTTAAAGGCTGAGGGCAACGTCACAGTTGGCACTGTTTTGTTTCGCGTCGGTCAGGGATACGAGAGTATAGAACATCTGTCACTAGTGCTGGTGGACCCGAGCACTGCCAGTGTATAGTGCAGGGTGCGTGGCCCGCTGGCTTGGCATAAATTTTAGTGTTGAGGTTACTGTCCGCCAAATGGGTGGGCACACTGCCACAAGTTTACCTGCCTGGATGGTGGCCCGGGGTGCCTGCTGACCCAGTTGCTGCGACTGTTGCCGGCTGCTGGTGCTGCGACCTGGTGCTGATGCTGGTCGGGGCCTGGACAGGGCTGGTCTTCTGGTATCCCCCGTACCAGGGTTTGACAATGCTTTAGGGGATGTTCTTTTTCCGTTGGATGGCGGCAACTATCGGGTGTGGATACCCGTCTGTCTTGACAGGGGCTGAAAACAAGCAGTGAGAGGGGACTGGGAGGTGAGGCCTCTCCAGCTGGCGGGCGGTCTGAGTTCGTTCCCGAAGGGTAAAGCTGCAGAATGCAGCTGGAGTTGGGTTGCAACTCTTGATAGCTTTTGAGGCGGTAGCTGCCTGTCCCACTGCTGAGCATCACTCCACTGAGTGTACAGCATACAGGAAGGGTCCAATACCGGCCTCGTAGGAGGTAAGCAGACGACGTTTGTCCCTAGCTATGTGTACTTCCAAAGGTCAAATTCAAACAGGCGAGTGTCCTACCCGGTGCTCCTTAGCCTGGCACAGCTCAGCATGGTGGATACAGAGTGTTGGGTTTCTTCACGTTGCCTGCCAATGATAGCTGGGTATGAGTCCAAAGAGAGTCAGAGGTCTGACTCTCTTTGGCCAAGACTAATACTCCCTCCGGCACAGTTCAGCATGGTGGACGGAGTACAGGTTGGGCTGGCTGACTAACCTCCTTTGGATTGTGTTACGAGTGGTCGAGGCTCTACCTTACTGTACACCAGGTGCACAATACGAGTGGCCATCTACTGGGTGTGTGGTACTGACGTATGTGCATCCCGGTGAAGGGAGCCTGCAGTCCTACACTAGGTTTGGTAAATGGGTTGGCAAGTCCGTGGTCTCCTGCTTAACTCCGACTGGTGATGAGCATAATTACTCTGAGGAAATAATACACAGAAGTGAGCAATTATATGTATATATTCTGCAAAGAATATTTACGGTGGCCTGTACTACCTCCTAACGAGCAAAGATTTGAATAGAAAGTAACTCTAGGTCAGCCAAGTGAAGGGGACCTGGGTGTATTCTGAACAAAGTAGGATCGGCTACGTGGCTATGAAAACAACTCAACCTAACTATCCTAAAACTGTTGTCCAGAAGGGACTTGGAGGGACCACATACCAGAAGTCCAGTACGGTGTGTTTACAACTACCAGAAGGTCAGTGGTGGTTGTCGTTACCAGAAATGTAGGCAAGGCAACGGGCATTGATGACTTCTTCGAGGGTTGCTGGAGAAGAGCCTCTGGAAGATGCTCGCAAAGTCACAGAAGATTTTCTGGTAGGTCGCGTGGACCTGGTTGTCAGCAGAGAGCCCCAGCACACAAGGTGGTGGAGCGAGCTACTGAAGACAAATTAAGGATTCTTAGCAGCTTTCTGACATATATCCTGCCGGCTCACTCTTCTTGAGGGTGCAGGGTGCGGGCAGAGCCAGGCAGCATTTCCTGGTGGCCAGAGTGATAGGAGTGCTATCCCTCTGTGCGCCCCGGAACTTCTTGATCTTGGCTCACGGTCTCGACCAGTGGTTTGTTCATACTTTGGGGAGGTGAGCATGTTGTCTGATGGCGTGTGAACAATACTACAAGGTGCCTGTAATAGCTCCTGGGAAGAGGCGTATCACGTAGGCACTTTGGTAGATGTACTTTGGTGGTTACACCTCGCCTGGGGTGAAGTGAAGGCACGTACTGATGAGGCTAAGTCATTTTAGTAATGTCAGAAAAGACATCAAGTGTCAAGAAAAAAACTTTTTGTAAGCATTATGATGTTACAAAAAAACATCAGCAAATAAAATACAATACATTTTATTGAAAATAGATGCCAACAGTTTGATGTACATACTATAATCTCACATAGCGTTATGATTCCTTTTAGTGCTACAGCAAATTTACATTTTTTGGATGCAAAAAAAGTGACAAGTTTAATACATGTAATCTTGCTTGGATTTTATTTACAGTATTTAGTTTACTTTAATATTTGTGTAAAAGTCACAATGTTGATCATTATTAAACATAGCACATTTACTACTCCTTTTATAGCCTAAAATGTTTTTCACTAGTTTTTCCTGAGAGTTTCACAATTCAGTGTCAAACTATCTCCTTCAAAAATAATGAAATACTAAACCTCACCATAAAATTTTTATAAGTACAGTAAATACATTATGTCCACAAAATTTAATGTGAAACAGTGCATGCCACTAGTTTCTTTAGGTAGTTAGGTAGGTAGTGTGATGATTGGGTTGTCACTATTGTATTTGATTACAAAATGTTCAGATTGGCAACACTGTGCATGGTGATAGTCATTTGGAAACTCTTTGTAATTTTAATGAGTATTTTTATATAAGCTTTTATTATTGTAGAATATTTTAATAATAGCTGTCACATATTTTATTCCTTATGTACATGATTTATCTTTTAGCACATTGTAATCTTTTAAATTAATTGAGTGTAGAGTATTAATGTGGCCGTCGATACTCTTTATATTTTTTAAAAGTGTTGTTCAAGTAACCGCCGGTTGGAGCATGTGCGAGTAGTGCAGTTATGTTGTGGAAGGTCACGGACTAGGAGAAGGTCGTTGGTTGCGAAGGTGTGAGTTGCCAGTATGGCAATCAGCTGTTTGTTTGGTGCGCTGAATGGAGTGTTGGTATAATGCTGCTGTGTGTGTATGTTAGCAGACGGTCGGGTGCTTACCAGTGGCGCCTGTGTGACTGATGTCTTTGCCACGTATTAGTTAATTATTGCTGCACCGTGCACCAAACTTTATACTCCAAGAATCGTGCATTTGTTTTGCATGTACATGCATGGCACACATAATCGTAATAAGCTCGATTACCCCTAACGTTGAGTACGACTACGCATGGAATTGTGATTAAATTCCACGGGAGTATTACTCATAACATTTCCCCTGCTGGAACAATGCGGGACGTTTCAAGCATTCTAAAGGCTTTGCTATGTGGCATCGAGAGGTGTGCAAGGGAGCGGCTGAGGCGGTCCCATTTTTCTTCGGCAATGCAGCAGGCCGGATGGCCTGAATTAACTATGTCGCAAGGTAAGTCGACCAGCTTGAGTGTATGCTTGGTATTTTGCATACACGTCTTCGTCATGCAGCAAAGTTAAGATACTGTGTCATTGAGTTTACAGCCCGATTACATCGCAAGCTTCCATGTCATAATATTTGCCCGGATTTGTTACTAGTCAACCTACTCGTGCTGCAAACCAAATGGCATCCATTTTTTAATGTGTTTGCATACTGTACATTTTAATACTATTTTATTACGAAGTTCGGGCCATTGGTACAAGTGTGTATTGCATATAAATTTTATGGTGCCAAAGATTAACTTCTGCAATATTAAGGCCTTTACCTATATTTTATGCCAGTGTGAATATATGAGTGTACAGATGTCAGCCAATATATAACGCAATAAATGAACAGTAAAACCAACTTGATTGAGTATCCATTGGTAGTGACGCAATACCTTGTCATACCTCATGTCAATATAATAGTGTAATTAATTTATGAGATTTTGCATTAGTGTAAATGTCTTAAACAATACCAATTTATTTATTAAATATTCATTGGGTGTTATAGCAATAAACGGGTTTGAAGACGAGAGTTCGTGTACCCTAAATTGTAGTAGATATTAAGTAGGGCTGTTTGAGAGTGAATTAGCATTGATGGACATGAGCCCTAGAGGTTACAGGAGTGTCTCAGTAGTTGGGCTTAACGTCTTGTCAACAGCGAGGTTATTACAGATGGAGCAAGTTGCTCAGGGAAGAGGGATTGGAGAAGGAATGGGAAGGAATGTGTCATGGATTTTGTTACGGACCCATACCAGCATTCATCTATAGTGATTTCAGGAAACTATGGAAAACTGAAATCAGGATGGCTAGACTGGGAATTGAACCCGGGTCATGCCAAAAGTGAGTCCAGTGAGTTACCATTGCACCACCCTGCATGGTCTGGTTCCTTTAGCTACCATAATATTTCATATTTGGAGTGAACACGTGATAACAAACTATTTTAAGAATTTGTTTCAATGAATACACAATTTGCCTATAGGGTACTAAAGATGAGTTACAAATGTGAGCAAATTATGTTATTTTGCAGATGTATACATGCAGATAACACTTTATCTGATAGACATTATTTAAGTACTTGGTGAATTTACTAAGTATTCTTTGTTTTTTACTAATGTGGGCTTTGCTTCCTAGAGAGAAATTTGGAATAAGGTTGTGGTGATCACATGGCTAGCATATACACTTCCCACCAAAATGATACATGTAGTGTTCAATTTCCATTGATTTCAAACAGATTTTCTCAGGGTTCCCTCATTTACCCTTTTATTGCATTCTATTGCTACTTTGTTCTAGGTTTCAGTCCATGTCACACTTTAGGAATGATCAGTAGATTTAACCTCGAATCCCATCACTTGATGGGTGGCTTACAGTACACCCCTCATGCAACATTTTTTTTACTGTATTTATTCTAAATAAATACCCCCTTTTTAAAACAATCAGCATCTCTGAAATAGGTTCAGCAATACATTTCTGACTTAAGGCATTTTGTCTCACAACAAAGTGCTTGTGTATGCCAGCTTTACCAGATGATCTATAACAATAGTAAGCAGAACCTTTAAGTCAATGGGTACAGCTTGAGCATGACACAAGTACATACAACCAGATGAGGTATTTTAACACGAAAAGGCCACTAATAGTATGGCATGTCATACTTTCAGCATAAATATGCATTAGTACAGTAAAACTTATTTTTTTAAATGTAATTACTGTCTAAAAATTTACTTGGCGATGGAAAATATGAACAACTTCAAACTAAAACTTGTACGTCAGGTAAAAACAGCAGCAAAGGAGAGGGATCAAAAGAGTAACATCATTTATGTATATGTTTTGCCTTTGAAGTTGTTTTAATCATTATTTACAATCCTGTATTGACAGATGCCATCCCTTGTTTTTTCTTAACTTAAATTGAATGGTGTTATCCAGAAAAAAACCAACCCTCAAAAAATACAAAAAGTGCATGTGATTATTTCTGGGAAGCTGTGAATAGAGGATAGTAAATATTAATGATCAAAATAACTTCAAAGGCAAAACATGCAAATAAATGATTGACGCATGACGAAAAACGGCACTAGAGAAAGTGCCACTACTGATTCTCGACTTCGCCCCATTTGAGTTTGATGACTACATGGGCAAGTCTGTTCCAAATACTGGCGGCAGAACACGGGGGTCTACTCAATGCCAATAGTGACTCAACAGGCCTCAAACTCGTGTTCCTAGCTTGTACTGTACCCCTGTGTACACAGAAACCAATCATGTCATCGCCCCATCCTCACCAAAGTGATTGACTTCAGCGCACATCTTAGGAAAATTATACAGTAGTTTGAATTTGGTGCATCTGAAGATGTGGCCCAATGGCAGTAGGTCACGGCCTACACAGGTGTCCTTAGTTTGGTAGTTCTGCACCCTATGCACTAAGCGAAGAGGTGAGATAAGGCATCCACTGGTCCATGCACATGACGTCATAAGCTCCACCCCTAGGAGATGGGGCCAAGCCCTCCACACCCTTGGCAGCATCCAAGATCTCCAGAGATGAGCATAAAAGGCAGAACAGCCCGAGGCACGGGAGTTGCTTGGGGTGGCTCGCAAGTATCACCAGTCCTCTCCTGAAAAGACTGTGAAAGCCAGAGTTGGACACCGCAGAGGAAAGTTAGACTTGCAGTATCCCTAAGGCAGAGAAGGTTAAGGGCATCATAACTTAGGACAAGCCGTCCAGTGCCGCGCCGCTTCAACGACGATGCTATCCTAGAGGCCGCTTCCCAAAGAAGGATATCAGTGGCAGAGTTTCCAGTCGTCTCTAGTCCCAAGTACCTCCTACGTCAACCTACCCTCTCCTTAACCCAGGTAACCTCAAGATCATGGTGACATAGTCCCCCTTAAGGCCTTAGTCAGGCCTCCCTCTACTGCTCATGTAGAGACAACCCAGTATATAGTGAGGTCCCTTCTGGACAACCCGAGAATAAGTCAGTCAGGTTCATTGGCTAACTTTTAGTTCAGAAATTAAATTTGATAAAAAATGTAATTTAAATACTGCGACGCAAGAAGTAAAGTAACTGTAATGTAACACGTTTCCCTCACCTGATTTGCTTTAACACACTTTTAACTCCTGCAAGTTAAATATATTTTTAAATATTGAAACTTTTTTTATATACAGTAATTTTCTTAGAATGAGAACCACCGAGTTGCCTATATTCTTGTATTACTGTACTGCCCCAGTAGTCTTATTAAAGACACCTTGCTTTTGGGAAAAGATTGACTTTTACTTGTTAAGAGTTAAGTCACCTTAATACCCCCTGTGTTATATGAAATGCAGAAAGTCACAGTAAAATATTAACTCTGAGTTTTGCAAATAAAATTAACTTTCTTAAGTTAGGTACATGAAGACACGCCGGTGTCAGGTTCAGCCAAATGGCAAATACAAGGAACATCAAGCGGTATTCAGAGTTTGGCCTTGGTAGCATCTGGAGTGTGACCACACAGGTAACACTTCATGTGTTATACAGGTTAATCTTCAGGCAAATGAATTGGCCAAATGTGGTTGGTGGGCCAGGCAAGCTGGGACTAGTACACGATACGGTCTTTCGTATACCCGGCTTCACCTCACATATCATTTTTATGTTGAGTGGCTTATTAAGTATTTTGAGTCTGAAGTGTTCCATTAATCAGGCCATATGCCAAAGAACTTTAAGACAGGTATCAAGAACCATCTTAAACGGAATTGCACCTAATAGAGGAAGAAATTAACTTGCAGACCATTAGTCATTCTGAAACTCAATAAGGCAGTAATTTGTTTCCTTTACCAACTCGTACACCGGGTAAACTTCCTTTTGAGTATTTATTACTGTTGCATAGTCAATTAGAGGTGGTAGATATAGAATTGACAGTTCTTCCCATAGAACATACTGCTATCCCACCTCACCCAACTCAAACTACTCTCTGCAGCTCGAGCACTGCACAGCTACAACCAAAGTTTGCCACTGTACCTCAGCTGGCCGCTGTAGAAGTTCCGACGGCACAGCGGAGAGCTCCGCAGCCTGCGACCACTGAGGTAACACGTCGAAAAGTATTACCGTCTACTGTTGAGAACTTTGTTCCCCTGCATAAAACAACTCACCCTACCATTTATGCTGGCATCTTACCCAAGCAAAATTAAGCTACGCCAGACATGTTCTGTTTCAGGCGTGCACTAAAAGCGGTTGAAGGCCACCCACACTACTCGTACACACATGGTACACGAGAATACTATCACGGTCAAAGTGTTTATCGGGGTCAGAGTCCCCTTATCATCTACTTCTCACAAGTCACACGTTAAACCTTCACTAAGTCTCTTACCCCAGCATGGTCGAACCACTATTAGTTAGCCCAAGTCTTGTGGGAAAGATCATTAGGTGATACTGTAGATGAAACTTAGATTGAGTGTGTACATCCCGGCAGTATTGGCAACAGAGGTTAGAACCCTCATTCCACCGACCCTCAGGGATCGGCATCAAGCCCGTAGTGAGGCACAAGGTGTTTCTTAATCCTGTACCGGGTGGATAAGTGTTGGGATTCAAGTTCCGTTCAAACTCCATTCTTTACACTCTGTTAAGGGCCGAGCTCAGAAACTCAGCACGCTTCATGCTGTTAATCTTTTGCTTCCTCTCCTTAGCTGCTGTTTTTATTTGGCAAGGACATTTCTGTTTACACTTAATGCACCCTCCAGTTCATAGCTCCTCTGGAGCTCCTACAGCCACAAACGCAACACAGTTTATCAGGAGGTGGTCAATAAGGAAGGATGAAGATCACACTGACAACAATGTTCCTCACTGTTTCAAATAAATTTTCCAATTTACAGCCCTTCTTGTTTAGACTGATGGCAACTGTAGAGATTTTTGCCAAAATTGTCTCAAGTGCATGCCCAAGTAACACTGAGACTATGCTACAAGTTCTCTCTTCCTCTCTCTACCAAGGCAAAAAAATCCACCAGGCCTCCAGTCATCTTGTCTGACCAGTTTATCTGGGACTCACTGCATGATCCTGGACTAAGTCAGTTTCCCAGTAGCTAAAACAACTTATGGTTGGTCCAAATGCTTGCTACATATTGTCATGGATGACCAGTCAGCACAATAGATCTGGTTGCTCTGCCAGCCTTGGGACCAGCAGAATTTACTTGCCATCATTGCACCAAAGATTGATGTAGCTTCTGTCACCAATACAACTGCTGAGCCTTGCACTCGTTATTCATAAATCTAAACTGGCAGGATGCTTTTAACACAGCTACCCATTGATCTTGTAAATCACCAAATGGACTTTATTACCAAAGCCTTTCCTAACACTGCTGAGATCGCTAATTGGAAGAAGGCCAATAGCTTACCACAAGTAAGTAAATTACATGACCAGGTAAAATAAAGAACTCATTTATCCTCAAATGAATTCAGCAAACCTGCAAATATCTCTTGACTCATCCCTAAACCCTCTGTACATCCATAATTCAATTTTACCTTGGAAACTACAGACTTCCTATACTAAATGCCAAGGCCCTAATTCATCCTTACTCTCTGAAGGAGCATATTACACAGCCCTTTAAGGTTGCTTCATACAGATACATACAGTATACTCTAAGAGATTAACTACCCTTTTCAAAGCCAATTTCACTGCAACTGGTACTCAACCATTAGTGTGTGACATCCTGAATGATGCATCTTTGTTTGCATAGTCTGGTGGAGAGTAGCAGAGTAGAACAAAAAAGCATGATGGAAAATCTCTTTTACTCCAGGCCATCCACACACCAGGGTTCCTCTGTTAATGAAATACTTCTGTGATTCTCTATCTCTGCACTGAAGGTGTATGCACTGATGAGAGAAAATTGTTAGAGGTGGCCATGCCTGATTGTTTCCCAATGGTCATAGCAGTTACTAGTATATGCTTGACCACAGATAACAGTGCAAGAATCATAATAAAGATTCCTTGGTTTATGAGGAAGAGAAGAATAGATGAAGCTCTGCTTGGGACTAAATTCTGTACTTACCAAGACCTCTGGAGGCTATATCTGTGGCAAGGAGCACCACATGAGACTTGCTGCAAAAAGACTTGTATATGTCCATTCTGCGCAACTGGTGCAGCGTGCCATAAAGGGCAAACAAAGAAGTGCCAGGTCGCAGGCGGCAGAACATCTCATAGAAGAACTTCACCTGTGTGTAAACAACTTTTATACAGTAATAATTGGGAAATATTTCATTGAGATTTGCAGTAAAAAAACATATAGTATCTGTAAAATAACAACACATAGTAACAGTACCAGAACAATAAATGTATATTTTATTGAGAATGAGTAAAACATTGTTTACGCCCCAAGATTTAACATTTTTCTAATTTTACAACTTATAATTATCATCCCTTGTAGTCTCAAGCAGTTTTAACCTCCCTTTTACACTCACTGTATTTTAAAAATATTTTTCTGGTCCCTCAGAAAGTATAAAAAAAATAAGCAGATTGAACTGTATTTTTGGTTGTTTGTGAATGATTGTGTGTGAGAATTTCCCATCATATTGACACATGATGCTTGTAACCACTTTATTTTTTCAACATATATGACACAAAGAGAGCGCACAGCCCCATCTCAGTTAAAATTACTTGTCTCTTAAACGGTGCGTGAAAGCTGCCACAACGTGGACTGACAACTCTACCAACCAACGGTGTCTTTATCAAGAAGCTCCTTCAAATTTAGATGCTTTCAAATGTATGGCACGGCAACACCCAGCTGAAAACCAACCAGCTAGAATCTGGGTATAAATGAGAAATTTGGTGCTTAAGCAAGTGCCAAATGGCCCTGTGAATGTAAGTATGAGTACAGAATACTGATCATGCATACTCATACATAGTAAAAAAAATACAAATAGTGAGGATATCAACTTTGTAAAAAATTTTAATGTGGTAATTGTTTAATAGAAAGGGGAATACAATTATAATCTCATTTATTGTATATAATAATTTTATGCCACCATTTGGCTGATGTAAATACATGATTGTTTCACAATAACTCTTGATGAAACTGCTTATGCCATTTTATGTTTTTAAACCAGTTCTTAGGTCCACATGCATTTCCAATAAACCTTCAGATTTTGTTTCTCCATGTATACAGCAGCCATTAAGAATAATATTCTTTAGACATTGGAAAGAGAGAAACTTCAATACTTTTTATACACTTTATAATCACTACTTACAGAGTGTTGAAATTTGCAACATCAACTTCAACAGTTTACTGAAAAAATTTTTTGTTATACTAGTAGTAATCCACTTTCTGTAAAGAGAGATGTGAAAAGAAAGATTTGAGAAATAAAAATTCACTTATAGCATATGTTCATTAAAAAATTAATTTACAGTAGCCACATTCTAAATTTGTACAGCTGTATATATACGTAACACAGTCAGTATGTTAATGGATTGGCACCTCCAATGAAGACAGCCAAGCCACATGGTAACTGTCAATAAGTTTATGGACTTGCCGCATAGTGGTGCACTACAGCAGATATGTTGCACCACACAGGCAATAGCATGCATACAGCACAGTGTAAGCAGAACGATGGCCTCAAGTGTCAAGGGTAGTTGAATGTAAGCAGTGGAACAAAAGAATTTCACAGTTTGAGTAACAGGCTAATATCAAGTTCTGTCAAAGGTTAAACAAATCTGCTAGCGAAACATTTCAGTTAATGAAACACACACACAGCTATAAGACAATGGGCTCCAGTGCTGTGTTTAAGTGGCACTAATGTTTTGTGCAGGGGAGCGACAATTTGGTTGGCCATGAATGAGCAGAAATGACAGCAAGATTGAAGAAGTTATAACATTGGTGCATGCCAACCACACCCAAATAGAAAACAATCTTGCATCAGCAGTACGCATTAGCCATTATTACATGATATGTAAAAATACAGAGTTAAGATATATAGGCCTACAAAGCTGAGCAATGGTATTCTGTCCCCCTTCCAGGCTCTCTTAGCCATTTTACAGTAATGGGAATAATTTGTAACCAATCTATAACCAGTCTGTACATCAGTCTGCTAAGGTAGCATGCACAAAAAATTGATGTAAGAAATAACACTAACAAACACCAGATAACATGTTACCTTGGCTGCAGAACACCTTGAGAAAGTACTGGATGGTTATCATAGGTGATTCCTCACCTGCTTGCAGCTGGCCATGAAGACAAGGATCTTCTGGCTGCGATGGTTCTTCAGGAAGGACCAGAGCATGGACACCTTCTCCTCTAGGCCACACACTACATAGTTCTGCTCTAGCGACTCGGGAGTACTGTGGGCTGAATGCTCATGTACTGACACATATGCTGGGTCCTTCAAACTGAGCCTTGCCAGATCCCGCACCGACCTCACATACAAAACACACATTTCTCGTAGGTTCTACTACATGGAAATTATTTTTACTTATGTTTATATTGAGCTAATCTTGAATAAGAGTAAAATAATGTATCTTCTATTTTACAACAAGTATAAGCCATTTTACCTTTTGTTAGAATTCTCAGCAAAATAAAAGTATCTAAAAGATGTTAATAGTACAGAAAGAACTCTTGAAATAAACATATGTAAAAAAAAATACTGCCCACAACTATACAGTATGAGGCTGAATTCGACCGACAAACTTAGCAAAATCAAGTGGCTAATATATTGGACACTTTGTACCTAAATTAAATATTAGGGGTGAAATAAGTCCCCAAAAATTGAGATTTTGGAAAGTATTTTTGCGAAACATCGGAGACCAGGGGAGATGAAGGTACAATCGCGGAACATTGTTTTATGCTATCTGTATCTTCAACCTAAGAGCAAACTCACATTAATAACACTCCTCAAAGTATATGAAGGACAGGAATCCAAGTACTAGACTGAGAGTACTTGGATTCCTGTCCTTTATATATTTTTAGTAGCCTAGTGGCCTATTTGCAATCATAATAACACTCCTCATTATGAAAACAACAGGGGTGACCACCCTCTTATTGCAGACCGTCAGGAATTATGAACGTTTGATGCTGGTTTATGGAGCAGTATAACATATGAAACAAAAACGGTCCCCTTGTTGCAACTGCCTAGGATCCACCATTTTCGTTTCAAACGCACATAAAGATTCCGTTAGACTCCGCTGCAGCAATACAGTGCCTTGTACATAGGCAATAAGTCTTGGCGCGTGTATGGTAAGCTACTGTTCCCACGGCACAGACAATGGTGGAGGACATTTATTACTTATTGTAAACAAGAATTACCATGCATTAAAAAGCTTACGATACTACATCCGACAATGTGTTCCTGGCAACAGTCTGTGTGAGATTCTCTACATAAAGTACTGGTATTGTCTATGTGCCTAGAACTGTATTGCTGACGGTTCATATAAATATCTCCCATCATTAATATATCAGGGACTAAGTGAAGTGGGGCAACAGTAACATGTTGGAATTGTATTAAGGGGGATGTAGGTTCGAATCCTAGCCAGGCCATCCAGAATTGAGTTTACCATGGTTTCCCGAAGTCACTCCAGGCAAATGCTGGGATGGTTTCTTAATAAAGGCCTTTGCGGAATCTTTCCTCAGTTCCTTTCAAGTGCCTAGATGTATGTTCCTGTGTCTAATGACCTCACTTTCGACGAGACATTTAACGCATAAACCAAAACCCTACGGGTAACCATAATGTATTATTAGTAGTGTAGGCAGATGCCGATACAACAGTATCTGCCAATATTTATAGTATCGGTATCGTAAGTATCTGACAAAATAAATTCAGATACTCTGCGCTGATAGCTGGTACCGCAGTTTACCTATGCTTTGCCTTCACATCAGAGGATAAGAAATAGGGTGGCGACTTTGGAGTAAGACAGGCTCAACTGCTGCTGTTTTGAGGTAGCAGTTGCTATTCTTATTCTAAGAACTAAACTGACAGACTGTCAATTAGCAACTGGGGAGGGCAGGAGAGAAAAGCAACCCTGCTGGGAGATAATCATCTACAGGAAGTGTGAGGGTGAGTAAGATGACCTCCCACCCCACTGTGGCCGCCTGGCCTGAGGCACTGTAAGAGATAATCATCTACAGCCTGTACTGCAGGTGGCTGAATTACCAGCTTTGCAGTGGTCACGCTGTAGCTAAACCTTGTCATTTCAGTATTCAAAATCTTTTAAAAGCAGTATAATCTGACATTAGTTACCCGACAAATGGCAGTGCTTCAATTTTACTCCCAGTAAAATAAGGGTGTGCTGAATTTGAAAACCATACATATTAATAATTTTTAATTTTCTGAATATAAAAAAAGTTGAATTATACTGAGAAATGTGGTACACAACCTTGTAGATTTAATATTTTCTATTTGATAAGTTTAAAATATAAATTGTTTAAGTTGTCCTAACCTAAGATAAAAAATATATTACTCAAGCATACTTTGAGTGCTGCTTTTATTCTTTGATTTTGAAGAATTCATGTGAAATTAATTTACCTATTGTTTTGTATATTTACTAAAAGCATCAAATATGTAGTAAATATTGCGACACTGACTTTAACACAGATTTCCATCAGCTTTCCAAAATACTTTTAGTGCTAGTAGATGTCTTTCAGTTCATTACTCATAATGTCTTATTTTCTTTCTAAAAGGTAAAATGTCACAAATAAATATTTATATTTCATTTTTACTTGTATTTTTTTTAGAAAATTGTTTTATGTGAAAAACCCATCTTTTTGTAGGTACTTTAATTCTGCATCTTAGTGTTGGTTAAAACTGTTCAAATCTAAAAAAAAAAAATCACAACTCTAAGTAGACCTACAGTAAATTTTATGTTTGTACACATAGTAAGTAAATTGCTTTATTTATAAATGGCGATTTCAGTTTGGATTCTTCCGCAGTAGGTATTGTAATGGGTATTGGTATCTGGTATCCGTGGTATCTGCAACAAAGTGTCGGTATCGAGGGTATCGGCAAAATCTGGTATCAGCCCAGCACTAATTATTAGCATGTAAATAAGTGTTACTTTTGACAAACAACATGTTGATAGTTGAAAGTATGGGTGTACAGGCTGTGCGAGCGGTTTACATGTCTGGCACTAATACCACACTAGGCAGCTCTGTACAGTTTGGCGTGTTCAATTCCACGCCTGGCACAACAGTTATCAAGGCACTAAAAGTGCTACAGCAAATGTGGCCCATTAAACCCTGAGATGAATTGTATAAAATATCTGAGCACTCCATAATGTATCACTTATATTTCTGTTGGTCAATGTGCATGTTGTGTCTACAAAATTAAATGCTTTACATGGCTGGAACAGACATATATGCTACTCGTCTACAGTGCGGCAGAGGGAAATGGACGAAAAGTGCAAAAATGTACAGGGATTAATTTCCGCACAGACGACAGCCACACCACACCACATTTGCGCCTGTAGAGCAACCTTTGAGAGAAAGTGGAAGTTTGGAGGTGACATGATTGAATGCAGGGTGCAGATGGACAGCGAGGACCGGTTTTACGACCCAAAGGCCGGTACACCCTCCTCGCTCCCACACTGTATCTGTACTCTGATAAGTAAGATAGTGCACGGCACTTTCTCCTCTTCTCTCTTCGGGCCATTCACATTCCATAGTGCCTTTACACTGTATTCTACCAGTTTTCTCCGCAAAACCTGTCCTGCTCGCCAATCAGATATATTCTGACTTTATTTCTTAGAAGCCTTTACCCGAATACCCCATCATGGGTCATCAGAAATTTGCTCTTCTTACCACTTATCATACACCTCTAATCTTCTTCCAATCTTTGTGGCAAACTCATTCCAAATATTATGAAGAGCTTTATACGTCATAACGTTCTCTAGTCTTAAGTTAATGCCCTTTAGTTTTGTGATTTCTTTCAGCCATTGTCTGATGTCTTCTGTCTTCAGACATTCTGAAATCACATGTTGGACCACGTCGTCCACTCCACACACGTTACACAGCGGAGATTGCATGAGCCGTAGACTGTGTAACTTCGCCTCGAAGTTTCCATGTCCTGTGTAGAGTTGCATATTATAATGGTTGATGTTGATCCATTTACTATCCAATCTTGCCCTGACGTTGGACAGCAGCTCATGAGTCATTCTTCCATACTCAGAAGCATCATACCTCGATTGCCAGTCTTGAAGGACAATATCCATGATTTCTTCCTTGGCTTCCTTTGACAGAAACACCACCTGTGCTCTCTCCGCAGTGATTCTTCAACATTTCACTAGCAAATCTATGGGCTACACACCCACAAGCATTGGGAGTGAATCATTTGGCACTGTCTTGTATGTTCTTGCAGCTGTCAGTAGTGCCACTCTTTGAGCACTGATGAGCTTCCTTTTATAGCTTACGAGTTCCGCACTGTGGACCACATCATAGCTCCATATGTTATTATTGCTTTGAATACTCCCTTATAAATTATTTTTAATGTATTGTAATTGAGGCCCTAATTCGTATTTCCAATTCTTTTCAGTTTCTGGAAAACCACCACAGCTTTCCGTGAAATGTACTCAATGTTTTTGAGGAAGCTCATCTTGTCATCCATATCCAAGATTCTTCTTGAATCTCCAGAGATCAATACCAAACCATCATCTGCACAACCAAAGACTGTACACCCAGGCGGGAGACCCAGCTGCTCCAGAAAACCATCAAAGAGTATGTTCCATAAGACCGGTCCAAGGACGATCCCCGGGGACATCCCTTCATCAACTGTTTCATTACCTGAGCTGTCTCAGTCAAATATATGCTCCATCTCTCATTGAAGAAGTCCTGAATGACCCTATAGATGTTTGCTAGACATCTTTTCTTTTTGAGCTGATATTTCAACTCCGGCCACCAGGCATTGTCAAATGTACCTGAAATGTCCAGGAACACTCCTATGACATACTTTGCTATACTTTCTCCAATTGTCTTCCTGACGTCGTACAGAGCAAAGTCTGTTCCATTCCTTTCCTGAAGCCGTACTGTTTTTGTTCATGGTGCCATAATCAGTTTTCTATTTACTAGCTGTTCAAAGACTTTGCCCATCACCGGAAGCAATGTCAGTGGCCAATATGATTTAGGTACATTAAGATCCTTGTCATTACCTTTATTTGGTATTCTTAAGCACCCTTGCTTACAAGGGGAGAGAAATACACCGATTCAAAAGCTCATTATACATTTTTAGCAAGATGTCCTTAATCCTGGAACATCACCTTTAAATTATTTCTGCAGTCAGTCCATCTTTTCCAGGTACTTTCCCATTCTTCATTTTATAGACTACTGCAGTCAACTCTTTCAGATCAAATTCCGGAACATTTTTAACATCCGGAACTGTTGGCATTGACCGCATCTTCTCGGCATGCTCCTCCCCCTCTTCATCCTGGGAGTCATCACGCAGAAGTGTGTGGAGCAGCACTTCTATTGATCTTTGCAGATCTGATATTGTTTCCCCTTTCACTTTAATATATGGTGGAGGAGTAGACCTTTTCATTTTTTCAGCAGCCAACTTATACACTAGGCCAAGTGGGTCTTCATTTCCGGCCTGTGTGACAAACTCTTCCCACGATTTAACTTTGAGAGAATTGCTGACTGAGCTCTTCTCCCCACAATCTGTGCAATTTTCTTCTTTCCCTCCATAGATCTTTTCACTCTAACTCCAGTTCCCTGTCCCACCATGACAGGCTTGGTAGCTCACGCAAAGTCTTCTGAAGGTTCTCTTCACAAGTGTCCTCTATGACCTTAGTGATTGCTGCTACATTTTCTTGTAGCTTACTCAACAGGGTCAGATAAAATCCGGCCATTCAGCTGTTCTATGTATGTATCTGACCTTGTAGTCCATATTCAGAGGTCTCTTTCTCCTCCCACCATATGTCAAATATATAATGAGCCTATGATCACTGGAACTTTCATTCAGTACTTTCAGGCAAGGACAGCTAAGTTTGAAGAGGATGTGTTGAGGAATGTTGTGAATAACCCACATGTGAGTGAACATAATATTGCAAGAGTACTCAACAGAAGCCGCTGCACCGTTGGGCGAGTGCTTCAAGAGCAATTGCGGCATCCGTTCCATGTACGACGTATGCATGTTGTGAGTTCTGCGGATTATCTTCGACGCGTGGAGTTTACAGCATGGTTTCTGGAACAACGCAGAACACATCCCGGCTTTGACATGTACATTCTTTTCACTGAGGAGGCTTCCTTTCAACGTGATGGTATACAGAAATGTCTAAATATCCACGATTGAGTAAATGTCAATCCCCACACCCCATTTGTCTGCACGGATCAACAGCGATACAGTGTCGACATCTGGGTGGGCGTAATACGTAACATGATGGTTGGCCTCTACCTGTTACCACATTGTCTTATCGGCAATGTTTACGCTGCATTTCTGTGAAAACCTCTGCTGATATTACTCAAAGAGGTCCCATTACAAACAAGAGCGACCATATGGTTCTAGCAGACGGCACCCTAGCAGACAGTTCACGACATGTGCACAATCACCTGAATCTTGTATTCCCTGGATGATGGATAGGCCATGGGGGTTATGGTCCCTGGCCTCCACAATCCCCTGATATGAATCCATTGGACTATTTCTTCTGGGGTAATATGCGCAGCCTGGTGTATGAAACTGTGGTGGAATCCGAAGAGGACTTCATTGCCCACATATTTGGAACAATAAGGTTGTTTTCAAACGTGTCCAACAATTGTTGGTGCGGCAATGTGAACTGTGCGTCGAACATGGGGGCTGTACCATCGAGCCTTTCCTATAAAAGTGTTTGTGATACATGTTTCTACACTAAAACCTATGAAATGCCACAACTTTTGTTGTCAAATGCAATGTGTTACCTGAAACCATTTAAATGTGATGCGTTGTAAGGGCATCGCTCTACACTACTGCACGTTCAAATGCCCACACAGTACACAGCGCATCAGTAATACAGTTCTAGGTGCGTAGGCAGTACCAATATCTTTACATCCTGGATGAAATTACACACAGACTGTCGCCACAAACGAACAGTTGTGTATGGTATGCATTGTTTACAGTAGGTGTTAACATTGTCCGCCATCGGCTGTGCAGTGGCTATGCACACATGTAGGTAGTATTGCCTGCATAATACTAGGTGCTGTATCGCTCTAGTGGAATCTTTATGAGTGTTTCAAACAAAAACAGTGGGGCCTAGGCAGTTGCAACAAGGTGACAATTTTTGTTTCGTAGGTCATACCGCTCAATAAACCAGTGTCAAGCGTTCATAATTCCCTGACTGTAACAAAGTTGCTGGCCTCCTCAAAAGGGTGGTCACCTGTTATTTTAATAATGAGGAGTGTAATTAATGTGAGTTTACTGTTAGGTTGAAGTTCCTGATAACAATAAACAATGTTCTGCGAACTATACTTTCATCTCATCTGGTTTCCAATACCTCACAAAATTACATTCCCAAATCTCCATCTTCGGGGACTTATTTCACCCTTAATATTTAGTTTAAGTACAAAGTTTCCTATACATTTACCATTTGATTTTGCATAAAGAATCGGTCTGTCAAATTCAGCACCGTCCTGTATATATCCTGCAATGCTCACTGGCATGCAAGTGTCCCCCGTCAAGTTGTGCTCAATTAACCTTGACAGCCTATAACAGTGACTACCAGACATGCTGACTTCAGCAAATGTACACTGATAATACACCAACAAACATGCAAAAAGCATTTCTTGGTTTGTGGTTTACTGTTTGATTCTTTACTAGACTTTTTAATATAGTGGTATTTAAGTTCACCCCTTAACAAAATACATGATATGTATTAGATTTATACCAGGAATGCCTACATTCATGTTAGCATAGTTGAATATGCTTCATGATAGGCCTTATAAGTGTGCATTAATATTTACATTGTTTTAAATACTTTTTCAAAATATTTGTTAAATTGTATTTGACACATTTATGAAATAACACACAGAGCAAAAATTTTGATTTCATGTTGGTTATTAAGTAAAATGCTGGCCTTGAAATTCACCTTTGGCACGTCGGCCTCGAGATGGTGGTCTTGATACAGCCTTGACATGTCACACTCGACATAGCAAACAAATTAATTTCTACAATAATATCTATTCCACTGAAGAAAATTACATGAGTCAATGTCAACTCTGACATGTTAACATGTCAACATGTCTCACAGCTCCAGAAACAGGTGGCTGGCAGTATTTTGGACGGTGGCAAATGGGGATGGAGTATATGCTGTGAACGACCAAGCAGAATAGAGTTTCAGCCATGTTATAAATGGTAATGGTGAGATGATCGACTGTGTTCCAGTTGATGACATGTGGTCAGTGATCTTTCAGGAAATGACAGAAGAATGGTCAGATGTGTTTTAGATGGTGACAGATGATTCAAATTTTGTTTAAGGAAGTGAAACGTGTTTTAGTGTGTCAATTGAGTTTCAGGAATTGAAGAAAGAAGATAAAAAGCCATCCATGTTTGATGAAGTGATGGAAGGGTTGGTTGAAGTAAGTACAAGCCTCTGTAATTGGGTGGAGCAGCATAAGATGTTTACTTAACAAACAGAAAGCACAGTAATGGTAAGGTTTATTGCAACCAAGCAGCAAATGATATCATATAAAGGCTGTTCATGATAAAGTGAGCACTTTTGAAATCAACCTTAGAAAATTCACTGCCCCTGACTCAATATAATTTAACGGGCCCCCTGAGTGACATGCGCCCAGTAAAGTTGGTAGTAATGGATGGGAAGTAGTTCCGTATCTTAACATTGAATAAAAAGTGTTAGGCAACCATTTTTGATAACTTAAATTATTTATTTCGCTTTCTGTGTTTTTTAATGCATCGAAGTGTAAAAGTGAGCAGATTCGTAAAATATTTACTTTTCTAATAATTTCACAGTTTCACTCAACCGACGCATGAATGAAGTGATGAGGTCCATGACAATGTTAATCTTACATAAAGCTGAAGAATACACAATGTGCATACAAATAGA
Source organism: Dryococelus australis (assembly GCA_029891345.1). Classification (NCBI taxonomy): domain Eukaryota; kingdom Metazoa; phylum Arthropoda; class Insecta; order Phasmatodea; family Phasmatidae; genus Dryococelus; species Dryococelus australis. The sequence continues at coordinate 73,784,504 of CM056996.1, forward strand.
TCTTAAGCAGGGATTTCAAAAGTGCTCATTTTACAGTGAATAGCCTATAAAATTAACACACATGCAGCTGAGAGATGTTATCAAATGCCCAGAGCCAGTTGCAAAATCCTACTTTCATGCTATCCTAGCAAAGGACTACAAGATATTGACATTATAGTAATGCAACTGGCATGCAGTTATGTAATGGCCTGCTGCACAGAATTCCTGTGCAGGCAACATGTGTACATGGGATGAGGAGAAATCATATTTGCAGGAAGTCTGTTCAGTGTTATGCGCTTCCTTGTCCAAAAAGCAGATAAAGAGTGGTTAATACAAACAATTTTACAACTGAATTTCCATGGTAGAAGAACACAATACAAGACAAGATGAAATATGTAGGAAGAAATTGAAAAAATAGTACATTAAATAAACCAGTTAAATAAAAGAAACCATTTACACAACGGACAGTTAAGTGTGAAAGCACAGTGAAGAAAAGAAATGAGTAATTATGAAAAACATGGTACATTTACACAACGGACAGTTAAGTGTGGAAGCACAGTGAAGAAAAGAAATGAGTAATTATGAAAAACATGGTACATTTACACAACGGACAGTTAAGTGTGGAAGCACAGTGAAGAAAAGAAATGAGTAATTATGGAAAACATGGTACATTTACACAACGGACAGTTAAGTGTGGAAGCACAGTGAAGAAAAGAAATGAGTAATTATGGAAAACATGGTACACCCAAACTCTCTTGGCAGGAATATTTTGCACTGGTTTAACATTGTCTCAGTATGAAGGTGAAATGAGAATACAACATCCAGACTTGGTACAGAAATTAAAATTTTTACACATTAATAATTAACAAACTGGTCCGTAATCAAAACTCAGACCCTTGATTTACCAGTCACACATTCTGCTACTAGACAAAAAGTAGGATATGAGGATGCTGAAAGTACATACGTAACTAAAATTGCAGGATTATTTTATACAGTATAATAGTTTAACAACATGAGCATAAACACTATGCTGTATGCCAGTTATCTTAACTTAAAACTTTATTACAATGGCTATAAACATCTGTTTCATATTATATTTAGGTACCAGTTCAATCAATTAATGAATATAGTGTTTTGGGATTTTACATAAGGTAAGTTACAATTCTGTCAGCAACACAAGTAGCACAGCATAAAATTACACAAAAACATCACAAATTTGTGTTATCAACATGAGAAAAATCAGTGAATAAAAGTCAATTAAACAAAGGCCTTAGTTGGTCGTATGATAGCTCACCTCGTCTGGGTTGCAGAGAACAGAAGTGTTTGGCGGACTACTGGCAAGTTCTCTATAATACTGTTCATGGTTGTTTCAAAACCCATGTCCAAGCACCGATCTGCTTCATCTAACACAAGGACCTATTATGGAACATCACACATACTGTAAGATATTTCAGCAGTTCAGTGTACACTGAGGAGAAAATGTTTCAAGTTCACAGAAGTAACTTCACATGTGTTCAAGATAATGCAAAATTCAATAGCAATAATTCTAACTTGTTTGCAGCTACTTTCCTACAGTTATAGTTTTGCACTAGTCTTTTGACAAGTTCCACAAACCACAAATAAATATGAAAGCTTTTATTTATAGAATCAAGGCTCCAAGGTGTACAATCACTACTTTACTACACAATTTACCAAAAAAAATTTATAGTTCATTGTGAAAAGCACAGTAAAACCATGTTATAATGTTTTTCACGGGAGAGGCTGAAAAAAACTTCTTATGAGGGAAAACTCCTTATGAGGGAAAACTTCTTACAGGGAAAACCAAAAATGGTTAACTATAGTCAAAATATTTTGTTTCGCAGTAAGGGTATGACCTTGTATGTGAATGATATTAAGATTTATTTTGTTCTAGTATAAAGTGTTGATATTTCATACATCTAAATGAATCTCAAATGAGAGGAATTACAGACATGGGCAATGAAAAGTATGGTCTGTTCCAGAATTAACACTAATAACTATGGAATAAAAGTTTAAATGAACATTTTCAAACGAGTAGGCATAAATAGTCAAGCAAATAACCACTTGAAAGAAAAATTTAAATTATTCTCAATTTTCACATTAAATATTTGAAGTTCGAATGTGAATAATTCGTAAATTGCCATTTGCAATTATTCACATTTTTTCATATCTGCACACACCTAACAATTAATGCTTGTAATTGTTAGCATACAAAAATTGGTTGAATTTTGTTGAAATGTTTAATAAATACAACATTCTAAACTAAATTATTTATATTAATTCCACTAAAAAAAAGGCCTGCCATCACCTAAAACATTTAAGTTTACATGCCATATTGTAGCACAACTTGTGTGTAACATTTGGTGGAAATTGGTTGATTGGTCCTTGAGATAAGGCATAAAGTCTTCATTTTTGTGTGGTAATCTTTATAAATGGAGGACTAAAAGGTTATGAATTAGCACAGTCAATGATTGTTAGTATAGATACTGCCTATATATAAAGTTCAGGGGACGCATGGCATATGAATCAAAAATATTTTCATGACTGTTATTTTGAAAATATGTGCCTGTCCCCTTAATCCATTTACATTTAGATGTAATAAGACAGTAATAGCTCATTTGATTCTTGCATAGATATTGCCAGTTATACAAAGTTATGTTAGAATCGGGTACATAATTTCTGAGATATAGCGTACCATGTTTACCCGCCATTCCAAAAATCCATTCTTTGCTAAATTTGGTAGGAATCGGTTAGATTGTTTACTAAAATGTCATAAAAACTTTTTGTCCTGTGGGGCTATCTTACAAAATGGCAGAGAAATGAGACTCTGTATACAGACATTTCATTGTTATAATCGATAATATTAGCGTACCAAGTTGAAATTTGTTTAGTAGTTTCGTATATATAGCATACTACGCTAAAAAGTGTATATTGCTGCCATATTGAAAATAAGTATCTGACCCAATCAAAACAAATAAATTAACATGATCTGCAATAGTGCTACTTGTCTACCAAATTCTGTAGGAATCTGTTGGTTTTTTCAGAGATGTCATCAAAATTGAATTTCATCTTACAAAATGGCGGACAAAGGAGACTGTATAGACACATTTGATAGGTGTAATATATGTACTTCCAGCATACTAAATTACGTTGGAATTTATTACATGGTTTCAATGATATAGCATACTAAGCTAAAATAGCTACATAGATGCCAATTTGAAAATAAGTGTCTTACCCAATCAAATCATACCAGTTTACACGACCTAACACAATTCTACTTGTTTGCTACATTTGGTAAAACTTGGTTAATAGTTTCTTGAGATATGAAATAAAAACTTTATTTTGTAATGTAGTGCCATCTTACAAAATGTGAGTCAAAAGAGGCTCCTTGTAGACATGTTTAATGGTTGAAATAGGTTGACGCATAATGTCTTTTTCATCAATGGAGATTTAACAACTTCCTCTCCATCCCTAGGTCTATTGTTGCGGAGTTGTAAGTTAATTTTGTCCCGTTAATATGTGAGATTGTACTGTCTGCCTTACGGATTGTTTTATTCACTGGCCCACCATAACAATGCTTAGAGGCAACGAGTTATTTTACTCCCCGCTAGATAGCTCTAATAGTAATTATCGCTTGTCTTTTGTTTCACATCCCCTTCCAGCCGGCTGGGGACATCACAGAGGCATGCCATGCATTCGCACCCACCGCTCGGCGACCATCCTTCACGCTAGCAGCACATGCCATTCAGCATCGGGCAGCAGCCCGAAAGTAGTATAAAAGGAAAGACAGCCCGCGTCTCCAGACCAATCTTCACGTCTAGTGCCCGCCACTCAGAACTGACTACATTGACCAGTCTTCAGTTGTATAGCACCTGTTGCTCAGACACTCACCAGCCTGCGCCCTTTAAGCTTTGCTTACACTAGTCTTCGTTTCTAATGCCAGTCACTCAGATCCTGACCAGACTGAACTCAGTTCTTCCTAGCGCTCGCCGCTCAGGAATTGACCCATCTACATTAGTCTCCAGCACCCGTTGCTCAGACACTACAACCCATTTATGTCGCTTAAGCGACGCTTGCGATAGGGTTAGATTGCGATAGTTAGGAGCACTCCCAGCCACGTACCTCGCAAACCTTTTGTCATCCTGCAGTTATGGACGTATCTGTAGTGGACCCACCCTTATAGTCTTTCTTAAGGCTAATCCTATCATGTCCTTGTTAGTTCACCCTGCTATGTATCAGAGATTACGCTATGTCGTTCTACACGAGTACTTCATACAACAATGCAAGAGTTGATTGCTTAGACTTCAGCATCCCACACCACATTACCTTGGTTGTACGCCGGTCACCTCTACCGGCCATCCTAACTTGTATTCCAGCTTTCCAGCTGATATTCACACAGTTGACCAGGAACTAGGGTGCATTCACCACGTGTTTATTTCCTTTACTGGAATAAAATGTGGGTCAGCTTTTAAATTGAGTACTTTTCCTGTAGACTTAGCACCGTTTCCTAGTTACCCTCACATAACCGGTTTGCAAGTGATCCTGGGAAATTTCACTCAATCGAGCCAAACACTAGCTTTCCCACACATGCACTAGCTTTGTCAACCTTCCAGTAAAGCCCTTTGGTTTGAAGGAAACAAGGAGCCACACACGTATACTGTCTTGGAAACAGCTTGTCAGCTTGGTGTTCTCTGGCCTCTCCTCCGTGGTCTTTGCCAGGAGAGTCTGACATCACCTAGATTGGGAAGATTGGGACAGGGCCACACACCAGTGTGCGTCTTTGGAAAAGGTGAGGCCTGACTTACCTCGTAGACCACAGTCTTTGCCAGACTTTGGAATAAAGTGTCCGCCAGTCCTCTGCCAGCACAAGATGACACACATAAAACTGCACACGAAGCCTGCAGACGTGGTACAGTAGCAGTAGGGTAAAGTCCACTTCCCAATGCCCTACTCCCAGAAGAAGGGTCTCAATGACAAAGTGCGGCAGATTCTCACAGTATATGGCAGAACGCACAAATATCAGCCCTCCCTGGTAAAACAGATAGCTAGCTTAGCACATTAAGCTCAGGCGCAAGCGCTACGCCACCTTCAAGACCTAGTGGAAGTAGCTCTACCCAGAGATCTCTTCAACCCTCTAGAGAAGACCGTCCTGACGGAGTACCCTTGGTGGATCGCAGAGCATTTGGGTCAACCGGCCAGCCACCGACACCAGTAGTTGCTTATCTAGTACCAGCTATACTGCCTAAGTCTCAGGTCTCAGCTCATCACCACATTGCGCCAGAAACAGTCACACCTAGAAACACTGCTTCCATACACCGTCACCCAGGTATAACCAAAGCAGTAGTGGAACCTAGATGCTGTATTGTGTTGCCCACAATATATATATATATATATATATATATATATATATATATATATATATAGAGAGAGAGAGAGAGAGAGAGACACGTATGTGTGTCTCTCTCTCTCTGTGATATATATATATATATATATATATCACAGTGGAATCTCGATGCATCATTCACATTTCTGTAATTTTTCTGTATTCACTGTTTATTCAGTTCAGTCTGGAGAAATTATCCCTTAGAATAGTGTTAAATGAGTCTAAATGGATCATTTTCTGAAGTGTAATTTTTACTGCATCCATAATTTATTTAGAATTCCAACTGGAGTTTTCATAATTGAGCCACCCAGCTTGCTTTGCCTTCAAGCTCACCTTCGCCTCAGCTGGCAGTCACAAAGTATGAGCCTCTCTTTCTCTGATGCAGCAATCCTCTTAAATGCCACTGTATTGCCATATCAGAGAAAAAGTACCTCAACTTCCACCATTTCAGGCAGCAAAGAGTGTAGTTTTTGTACAAAGCGCATTAACATTCTACAAACAAGGAGAGGTGCAGATGCCATTCTGCTGTAAGACAAAACATCTACAACTTGACAGAAGAAAATGGGGGAGGGGAGGCATTAGTTTCCATATAGAGCCTCACGACAAAAGGAGAAGATGGTGGGAGGCAGAATGAGAGAACATAGAAAAATAGCACCCCAAGTTTTTGTGTATCATAAAAAACCTTGTAATTTTGTATTTCACCCTAAGTTGCATTATACCCAACTGTACTAAACTAAGCTTCAACTGTAAACTAAGCCACTTTTACATTAAGAACAAGATGTAGGGACATGCCCACATCCATTATTTGCCTGAATGCATTATTATTTTTTATTTGGCAAATTCAAAAAATGATTTATTGAGATTCTATGGTACAGACAAATTACGTAAATTAAAACCAGTAGTTAATTTGCTCCTGATAAAATATGTGTAAGTTTCAGTCAGTGCTTTCATAATAAAGCATGTACAGAAGTAGAGTAATATACATTACAGAGCTGTGTTAACAAAGGAAATATAAAACCTAAGCAAGCTACAATTATTTTATATGTTATGTATCCATGAATCTTTGTATGTCAACTGTCTCTGTGAGCTGTTCCCAGATTTGTATTCACAATTCACAACATAATAGAAACAAAAAAAAAAGCAACAATAAAAATTCACACGCACCTCCATGCTGGAGCAATTAAACAATGGGTTCTCATCCATGTGATGAAGTAAGCGACCTGGTGTGCAGATAATAATGTTGCATTGGTCCATTCGTTTTCTTTCAAACTTCAGATCCTTCCCACCTGCACATACACAGATAATACAATCAAGTATGCACATGCCCTCTTGTAATCAAAATTAGAGTATTTTGGCGTGTATAGGTGGCACATTTTTTCAAAAAAAAAAAAATTACTACAATAAGTGGTACAATGAGACGTTTAAATAGGGATGCTGTGAGGAGCATTAAGGTTACATGAGAAATAGGAGTGCCTTGGTTGATGAGTAGTAATTATGATTTGAGTTTGAGTGAGTAAGAATGATTTATTTTTGAGGACTACGCTAAATCTAATTACACCCCAATAGCCCCTTTTTACCCTTTACCCCTCCCCCCTCCAATTAGTAATAGTTCCTTTTCCCTTCCCATTATATCCACTTATAACAATATTTACTCTTGGGTGGCGATGCAGGTGATTTTCTTCGCACTGCCTATCCTAACTGGATAGGGATTTGGGTTATGAGGTAGTATTGACACCTAGCCTTCCCTACTAAATTATCTAACGAGTTCTTGCACTCTCGTTTGATTAGGTTCAGGCATTACTATCACTATCACTCCCTACTAGATGATTATCTAAGGGGGGTTACTGGTGAGGGAGGCGTGATAGTCCAAACTGGCATCAGCCAGGTACTCACTCTGATGCTGATGCTGGTGCGGGGCGCTGGCGCTTGGTAACTCGTTGTTTCAGCGGGTGCTCTTGTTTGTTTGGTGCTGCAGCGGGGGCACCAGGTCAACGATATGCAGTAGGCGCCCTCCATAGTGACTCTCGGTTGCATCCAGGGATGTGGTACGTGCATCTGGCACGTAATGGGACCATTCGTGACTAGGGCCCGGTTGTAGAAGACTGCATGGGGCCTGCATCCTGGGTGCTGGTGGCATCTGCTTCATTGACAGCTGTTGAGCTGCTAGTAACATCTGCTTCACCTTTAGCCCTCATGGTAGTGGGATGTTGTTGTGTCACGGCAGATGCACAGGTGACCGGTGCACAGTAATCACTTAGACTGTTCGCTCTTTACAATGGAGGGATATCGCAGATGGCCGTAGCGCACACGGGTGGCCGGTAAATTGTGTTTACTGATTTTACGGCCTGGAGATTGCGACTCTCCTCCTCTCCAGCCTTTTTCTGTGAACTGCTAGTGTCTGTCGACAAGTTGACAGTTGGGTCCATCAGTGTTGACGAGGGCTGTGGCAGGCTTTCTCCTTTTGCTCATCCACTCTCTCCATTCTTGCTGGGAAAGGGGTAGGATGGGTAGGGTAGCAGAGCGTGCGTCCTAGTATCTCTATTCTGGAGGTGTTGCCGGGACAGATCCTGGTGGGAGCAGGTATGCAGCCACGTCCAGGTCATCGTCCAGGGTGGGCGCTTCTTCCACTGTGGGAGAGAAGGCTGAGGAGACTTGTGCATCACATGCGGGTGTCATCTTGTGCAATTCCTGGCAATTGACAGCCAGGGGAGGGGCAAGAAGAGTGACGAGGGGGTTCACAGCCTAACCGCCGTGCTCTCAGGGGTGGTTGAAGGGGGGCATACCTTCAGTAGCGTATCCCTAGCAGGTTGGCTCACAGGCAACGAGTGTTCGGCTGGACCACGCCACGATGGCTCTGGTTGGACACGAGGTCAAGTCATGCGAGATCTCAATTGTGAACTGTTATCAGAGCTATTTGGATAAAGGGTTCTAGCAGGGGAGCACCTACTACGGAAATTCTCCGGGTACGTGCGGTGGGACAGGGGAGGGGGATTGTCTATTCTCCCCTATCCCTGCGAGGGCGATCTACTGTCACGGGGTGGAGGGGGATGCTTTGTCCGCCTCGGGGGTGTACGAGGTTCGGTTCCTGCACAGGATCTCGTCCCTAACTGGTTCTCATTCCGGCTGTAATATGGACGTAATTGCTTGTAGGGGACCTTACAGATGTGCCTTCTCTGGTTGCTCACCCAGTATACATTTTCGTGTTGCCCTTCCACCATGGTGGGTATCGTCCACTTAGGGGTCAGGCTGGCAGCGAACTTGTCGGTAGCCTTGCTAAGGGGCTGGTTTCTGACTAGTGCCTGGATCACTGGAGGATAGATATTTTCCTGATGTTTAGCGGGGGGATACTTTCACGAGTTCAGGTGGCTTCAGCCACATTATGAGGGTCTGCAGTGATATGGGGGCACCGGAGGTTATGCCCCAGGTGGAGGCAACTAGGTGTAGTGCAGGTAGCCTCATTTTCTCTATGGCTTAATGCAAATAATATCGCTGGGACTTCTCTGTCCCACCCCTCTTGGTTGTCGCCCATGCTTATTTGCAGGCATTTCTTTAGCTCTTGGTTGCGTCTTTCAGTGGGGTTCGACTGGGGGTGGTGGGAGGGGAGTCATTCAGGTCTTGGAGGTTTCCTGCCAAGGTCGACTAGTAAAAGAGGTCCTGTTGTCCATCAATATCGCCCGTGGGTACCCCCAATGGGAAAGCACTTCGGTAGATAGTTTTTCCACTATTTGTTTTGTGCCCTGGCTTGGGAGGGGAAATGTCTCTACCCACCGTGAAAATAGGTTGGTCAAAACCAGCAAGTATCGGTTCCCCTTTTTGCTACGCGGATAAAGTCCCATTACATCAGTGGCAACATGTTCCCATGCTCTCAGGCCCTGGCGTATACTGGGGTTCCAGACTATAGGATATCCCTTGTTTCTGCAGCAGCTCTCACACTGTGCAACTTATCTCCGAAGGTCCCAGTTCATACTGTCCCACGCATACCTTTCCCTTACACTCCGGATGGTTTCCCGTGTCCCAGGGTGTCTGGTATGGGGGTGGTGATCAAAATGGTCGCATATCTACTGGCGAAGACTAGGAGGAGCCCAGACACACCAGGGGGAGATCGGGGAGTCATTCTGGGTCCATATGACCTCCCCGCGCCGACTGTATCGGTGGGGTTTCTCCTTGATTAGGAGGTCAGCTGTTTGTTGGAGGCGTAGTGCTAGGTCCCTGGATCGTTGGGAAAAGTAGGGGGGGGGGGGCTGCTCCCAGTCTTTGCTAGTTTTGGTGCCTGCCCTTGGGTAGGGGCTGCGGGAAAGGGTATCTCGTAAATCATTTACCTGCCCGGGGCAATGCTGAACGGTGAAGTCAAATTCACAAAGGAATAATTCCCACCGACCAAGTTCGGCCCATTGTTGGCGAGAGTCGTGTAACCATTTCAATGCCTGGTTATTGGTACGCAGTATAAAGAGTGTGACTTCCAATAGGTACCGATATTTGCGCATTGCCAAAATAACTGCAATACACTCTTGCTCATTACTATGGTATTGAGCTTCTGTGTAATTGAGCCGGGTGCCCGCATAGGAAATTACCATTGGTTGGTTTTGGTCGTCTTCCTGATAATCCTACCTGACTGGTGTCCGTCTGAAGCACTAAGGACCTCCCTTCAATAGGCTGATGTAGCTGTTTAATATGGCGGAAGTTTTCTTTCAAGGACTCGAAAACGTCCTTGGTCACTGAGGTCCAGCGCCATGCGCTGTCTTTTCCTAGAAGAACGTGGAGGGGGTCACGAGTTGGGCCACATTGGGCACAAATCCCCAGAGCCAGTTGCACAACCCAAGAAAACAACAAAGTTATCTCTTCGTTTTGGGGACTGGGGCATCTTAAATGGCTTGAATGGAACCCTCTTGGGGAAAGATCCCCTCAGGGGTCAAAACATACCCTAGGTATGCAATGTCTCTCACCCCGAAATGGCTTTTAATTTGCATGTTAACCAGTGCATTTCTAACCGTTCGAGTACCCGGGTTAGGTGGTGGCAGTGTTCTTCCCAGTTTTGCGAATAGATTTTGATGTCGTCCAGGTAAGCGAAGCAGAATTTCTCAACATACCCTGTCAAGACCTCGGCATCCATTAATCTTTGGAAAGTTGCGGGAGCATTTTTGAGCCCGAACTGCATCACTCTGAATTGTAAGGTTTCCCCTCTCGGGGTGGTAAACGCTGTGTATTTCTGGCTATTCGGGTGAACAGTGATTTGCGAGTAGCCTGACTGGAGGTCCAGAGTACTGAATATTGCTGCCTCACCTATTTTGCAAAGGGGTGTTGTGGAGATCGATGGATGAGGGTGCGATGGGGTGGGTATGTTCATTCAGCCTTTCATAGTTTAAACAAAAATGTTTTCCCTAGTCCTTCTTGGGGACCAAAACTATAGGGGAGTTGTAGGTAAACGTGGATGGTTCAACTATTCCCTGCTGTTTCATCTCCTCTACCTAATCTAGAATATCCCGCTGTTGGTAGGCGGATACTTTATAGGGTGGGCTATAGATGGGTTGGTCGGTGCTGGGCCATATCTCATGTTGGATGTTATGGGTCTGTGAGAGGGGTTCGGAGTTTGAAAACACGTGGGCATATTTTCCTAAGATGTCCTTCAGTTGTAGGAATTGGTTCTCTGCAAGATGGTGTTGAATGTTGGCCGGGTCAAGATGGGGAGCCCTAACTTCTGGGGGCGTGTGTTCCCAACTGATAGTTATCCGTTCAATTTTCCCTACATGGATTTTCTCTTGCTCATGGTCAATGATACATTGTTACTCCCTTAACCATGGCTGGGAGAATTTCCTCCTCACTTATGTTGGGAACTACGGAGAACCATGTCTCCTGGGTTAGGTGATACACGCTCATATCCAACTTTATCTTCCCTTGGGCACATAAGGTGCGGTTTGGTTGGGCTATCTGAATATCTAGGGGCTGGGGTCGAAGTCCCACCCTTTGGGAAGTTGTCAGGACGTCGGTCCTTATGAAGTTACCGGTAGCTCCTGAGTCGATTAGGGCCCGTCATGGACTGCAGTTGACCTCCACTCGTATACGGGGTGACTTGGATGGCCCGGGGTCCGCTAACTGCGTGACTGTAAGGGGGGCTTTGAGAAGAATATTCTCTTTCCCTTGGGTAAGTGAACACATGCCGTAGTCTCGTGGGTTCGTCGCGCCGAGCAGTCCTGGTTGTATTGCCGCTACGGACAATACCAGCAGAGAGACAAAAGGGGGGGGGGGGGGTTGCAAGTTCGTTGAGTCTCGCCTTGCGGGCGGTCTGAGGAAGAGGGCTGGGCCGGCGGCCTTGGAAAGTTCTATCTGTTCCTTCCCAAGGTGGGGACGCTCATTCATTTCCAGCTCCCTCACTCAGTCTACTAACTCCTCGACTGTCTGCGGTCTCAGGTTTAACAACAGGTTATGCAGCGACAGCAGGAGGGAGTAGGTGATACACCTGACATGCTGCCTTTGGTCTGATCGGGGTATACCCTTTTGTGAAGGCGTTCCTTCTGCCTTACAAACAGCTCTACTTCCTCATCATTATGTTGCACGTGGAAATGTAGATCTGTGATGAGATCTCGTCGCCGGAAAAATGTGACACGAGCTGAGGTTTAATTTGGGGCTAACCTTCCACGAACTCGCCGTACTTATCCCACCATTTCCTAGCAGGTCCGTTGAGTTGGTGGCAAGCTTGGCTCACCCACTGTTTACAAGGTATGAGGTGTTCCTTCAGTTCCAGCTCGCACTTAACAATGAATTTTCTCAGGTCTTCGTACAGTTTCCCGTGAAATACGGGCAGAGTTAATTCGCAGAGTAGTCCTGAAATGACCAGGCTATGCCAGTGGATCGAGTTGCGTGGTTTGTATATCTGTTCCCTTTGACAGATCTCACACTGGTATACCTGGCCTGGGTTCTGGACTTGCTTTTCCACCCAACCTATGCTAGCATGGTGAAAATCATGGTTACATAATAAGCAATGGACAATGCATCTCCCTTATCCCTCACATTCAGGCCATTAGTATACCCGAGGGTTTTCTTGCCTACACGCCTGGCAACGGTATTCCAAACCGTCCATGTATCAGGATGCATTTTCCCACCATATGCATACGTAGCAATATTCTAGGCGACAGTAACTGCACCTGTTTAGGTTAATGCTGGTGCCTGTTTATGAGGGGAGGGGGCCAGATGTATTGCTTACCCCGGCAGCATTCATCTCGGTTAGTGTGATGCGCACTTCGGTTTGACTCGCTTTTGAGTCCGACATGGCTATTGGCTGGGCGCCATGGGGTGGTTAACTTGACTCCCTGAAGTTGCGGGCCGGCTCCTCTGAAAAGAGTCGTCGAGGAGGGGGGTTTCTGGCTAGATTCTCGCTTCCAAGTCTTAGCTACGAACGTTTGGCGCCAATTGACGCGCTCTCCTCCTTGTTATCTGGGGGATAGAGGTTACGGCACTGACCACCCTCCTTGATTCGTCAGAAAAGAGGGGATTCAAACCCTAGAATGAGGCGAACAGCGATCGTTTCCCACTCAGGGAGTTCGATCTTTCTCACAACTAGGGTTGTCAACAGGCGGGACACCAGCTGTCTCTGGGTGTATGGGTGGTGAAATAAAATCAAAAGTATTTAAACGGGGTGGAGGTGGCGATGGGTGATCTGGCTATCGGCAAAGGCTTCATTGGTCAGCGTGCTGGAATATAGTTAGCAGGGGAAACGTTTGCATGAGATTTGGGAACGACCTTAGGTGGGAGTCGAACACAGATTACTTTTACCGAAGCCAACATTATTAACCAATAATTTATTGGGGCCTTATCCGGTATTACCTCGGTTGGGGTAACACTGGCTACTGATGGCAAAGTCTTAGATTGGGTAGGGGGTGTCCCCTCCAGGTTGTATTCCGGACAACAAGCACCTAATAAATAATCATACGGGGACTCTTGTGTGGGTGTTAGAAGGGGTGCATTCGGCTGAGGTATGAACTCAGAATCCGGTGGTGCAAGTTCTACCTTATTCATGGCTTCAACACTAATTTCCACAGTAATTTGGCGTTGTAAAGCATGCCGTTCTCGATGCCTTATGCGACTCTTAATGACACCTCGTTTACTGTGCATTTGTACAACCGTCTACCTTTCCGCGGATGTACAGTCCTGGGGGTGTAACTTTGGCAGTCGCACCCAAAGCCAAGTCATACAATTGTGCAGTCCGGTATTAGGACTATGTTGAGGGTAAACGAGGGAACACCAGAAACCCAGGAGCAGCAGTATGTTCTTTCAGACTCAAAATAAAAATTATTTATCTATTTTTTAATTTTATTATCACCTCCACACCTCACGAACTCAGATATGCTCCTCTAATGTCTTGTAACACTGATGTCAGAAGTGGGATGGAGAGAATTATTAACTAATAAATTGTAAATCAAACTATATAATAGGCTAATAATTAATTAAATAAATCAAAATTGTAAAAACTGTAATTGCTATATGCTGAAATATTGAGACTTTTTTGTAGTCATCACTGTGAATGTTAACGAGGAAAGTGTCCCTGACCTAGAGGCACAGTGAGCAGCATATTAATTGAAAGGCTGAGTAGCCAAGTGATCACAAGTGTAAATAGCTTGAGAGCAGATATAGATAATAAAATAGGTAGTGTGAACAAGAAGGTAAATAGCGTTGTAAATAATGTTAGTGAGAATGTAAATAGCAGGATAACTAATGTAAGTGATTTAGTAGATAAAAAAATAGAAGGCATTAGCAAGTTAGTGAATATAACAACTGACAATGTGGATAAGAAAATTTACAGTGTAAATGAAAGAATGGACAGTGTAAACGAAATAGTGAACATTGTAAACAACAGGACGGACAGTGTCAGTGAAAGGATGGACAGTGCCGAAAATGAAATGAAACGGGCTTACTACTTCGCAGCTGTACTGAGAGGCACTCAGCATACTCAAATCTCTGCCAGAGTGACATCAACTGGAGTATTCCACTCTGGTGTTCGCCTTGGAGCTACGTTTCAGTGACCAATACCTGTGACATTCCCACTATGCCAAACTGCAAAGCTACACGCAGCGACCAGAAGAGAGACTGCAGAAGCTGTGGTAAGATATCTTGCAACTGTCTCAACTATCACTGGAAGGGTGCTTCAAGGAGGTGCATGACATCATTGTAGTCTGTTTATTCATCAATGCCATCGCCGACACAGAGGTACTGCAAGCGGTACATCTGGCTGCAACTCACAACATGCAGGACGCCCTGGCCCCGAGCACTGGAGGTGGAGTCAGCAAGACCTGGGTAGTCACCCCCATGTCCAGTACGGGCAGTGAAGCGCTGAACAAAGACAATGAAGACAGAATAATGAAGACACTGAAGGAGTTGCAGTTGGCTTTGAGGGACATCCAAGGTACGTGCTACAGAGCTTCGCCACCCCCCCCCCCCCCTCCCAAATGGCAGGAGTATGGATCATGTGGACAGTTGGGGTACCTGAAAGCCTATAGCTCACAAAAACAGCAGCAGCAGTAGGAAAAGAAGCAGCGAGGTGAAAAACCAAATGCCTCTGATGAGCACAGTCAAGCACTTGCATGAAGAAATTTGATAGTTTTGTGCATGTCCAACAGCTGAGACAACACATAAACAAGCTGATGCTGTAAGCTTTCCAACCTACAAAGCAGTTGGAAAATGCACATGATGACCTGCCTTGCACACAATGTGTCACATAGCAGTGAAATGAGCCCATGGCATGGAGTGAGTAATGTGATGGCCCCTCAGCAGTGGCTTCATCCCATTTAGGAAGTGCTTCGGGGTGCAAAGAACCAGCTGTGGATCTCGAGAAGGGGAAAGAGGTAGTCTATAGGAGCTACCAGTGCTTCAAGGTACATTGGATGAGGCATTTACCACAAATGCCAGCATTTTTAAGATTGGTAGGCATAGTCTAAAGGAAGATGCCAGGGAAAATTCTGTATTTGCATCATCATTTGAAACCAGTAATGATGGGACTAGTCCTTCTCTAAGCACAAACGAACATATAGTGGCAGGATGAAGACCCGATATGACAGAAGAATGTCGGGCGAAATATTTCAACTGATGTAGCTTTACAACCCACAGAGATGAAAAGGGTACTCAAATCTACAGAAATCTTGGGAATGTCCTTACAGGATTCTGAAGATTCAATGAAATAGTCTTTCAAATTTGTCGTCAAGGCTCTCGGGCAGAGCCGAAGATTGTCCACATTAATCGACGGGCACTCTAGGAAGGTCCTGATGTTGCAGAGTCTGTTTGTGATGAACAGACTTGAGGTGGAGGCAGTGTTATGTGTTGCTGCTTTGCATCGTGCAAGAGAGGAAAGAATGTGTGGAGGAGAGAGCTGCAATATGATATTTTGGCGGCATTTAGAAAGCCCTGACATGCACTGCATATAGACACACAAGTACAATAAACCGCCATTTACAGTAATTTCTAATGCTCTCAACTTATTCACATTTAAAAACTCCTGTTATTTGTAAGTTACTTGCAATACACAACTCACCTATTATCAATCCAGCTGAGAAGTCATGGTGAGCACCAATCTTCCTCAACATCTCGAAGATCTGGAAGGCAAGCTCCCTGACAGGGGTGATGATGAGTGCACCAAGACCATCCAGTTTCGTCCATTGTTTGCAGTATAAGTGCTCCAACAACTGCAACAAGAACACTAACATGAACTTCTGTGCTGTGTCTACTTCATGGGCTATCATGAAGATGGTACTTCTGAACACATGTGCAATCTCAAAAAACTCTGGAAAACACCCAGAACTTGGTTTCAACCAAGTTCTTTTTATGTGCACATAATTTTGTTAGTAAGAAACCTAAGCTGTAAAGTCTGCCAAAATATTTTATGCTTTGTATCATGCTAGTGAAACTGCATAATTTTATTTCAGAGCTGTTATATATGTAAACTAAAGTCCATTATAAGTTTCACACATTAGCCTCAGAGTCCCAAATTAACCCAGTTTATAGTAATAAAAATAAAAACTAAAATTACCTTCATCATTTACCAGCTCAAACACTACAGATAGCTTAAAGAAATATAATTTATTAAAAAATAATACAACAATTCTGAGGGAGGATGTACCAGATGAAAGCCCAATTAGGCTAGTCAACAAAACATCCACAAGTAACAAAAAAAAATAACCTCAAGTGAACATTTATGCAATACCCAAGCTGAAAAAAAAGCTTCCGATGATGGCATCACAGAAAATGACTCAACACTATGGGTTACAAGGTGTTGACAGGCGAGGAAAACAACACTGCACTGTAAATTAATTGAAGTCATTAACTCAAAAATGTACGAGAACTGGTACCCAAAACATTTTAGGCCCTACAAAAATATGTCAAAACCCCTGCCTCGCAACTGAATGAGGATACCAGCTACCAAGAGTTACAAACTTATATCTACATTACATGAAACCTTTCCCAGACAAATGTGAGACAACTTAAATCCAAACACCTAAGCATCTTTTCATGTAGATGTACTTCACAATCACTTCGATAAAACTTCAAGCATTGATCTGTAGCCAGTAAGCTGCATAATCAACTCTTTTGAAATCAAGCTACAAAAAAATAAGATTCAAATGTCAGAACAAGGAACTACACAATACCATTATTACTTAACAAATATCTCACTCGAAATAGACCTTTAAAACATTTCAGAGTAACTTTATGAAAATGTACTAGCAACCAATTATAATATTTTTGCTAAATATCAATTCACGTTTTTCTATGAATAATTACACATTTCCTTAATTTAAAATGGAGCGTGATAACAGTGATAAAATAACGGTAGGAGATGTTATTTTAATAGCAATCAACACAAAAATATTCTGAGTGAATGAGCAAACAAGAATTTTCGTTAAAAATTGTGAATTTAATTGGCTACAACACAAAACCTCAAACACTAGTATGATTCTACAATGCAATACACCCAGGAGTGGAAACAGAGTTCAAAGGGGGGGTTTACAGGTGACATGACCCACTCTAAAACCCTTACAAATTGAAACTGTAACTGTCCTGTGTTTTTTTTTTTAAATTGAAATAAAATAATTTACTTCCTTAACATACTCTTTTTACGTGTTTTATGTACTAATGTTTCCTGAAATTATGTTGAGAGAGTGCCACACTCCCACACCCCTCCACTGTGGTGTAGTGGTCAGACTGCAACCTAGCACCTACGGGAAGCAGATTCGATTTCCAGTGGAGTTGCTCCTGGGTTTTTGCATGTGGGAATAGTACTGGACGATACTGTTGGTCGGCTGGTTTTCTCAAGGATCTCCCAATTCCCCTGCCCTTACATTCCTACACTGCTCCACACTCACCTCGCATCACCACTCTCCACTTCCACACCACTAATCAAGTCTAGACTTGCACCTTGTTAAACATGGCAGTATTGTGCACAACCTGTCACAATAATACCTGTTAAGGAGGCCACAAGCAAGAATACAACCCTAAAAAACCGTAATAGCAAGCTGGAATGGAATCTCTAAACATCAGTAACAAAATGAAGAGAACATAAAATGTGGGTCCAGTAGACATTGGAACTTGACAGCTTAAATTCAACAAATTATAAGCAGACACCACCTCCAATGCACTACGGGAGCCAATCAAAAATCATTATGAAAACACACACACATCAAGGGGTGCAAAGGGTGGACTGACTGCGAGGGAAAAGACGTCGCAGTTAGCGAGTGTCCAGAGGCGTGAACGGCAGCCAGACAAGGAGCCTATGGTGATCCTCCATCTGGGCAGAGGGTCCAGGGTGCAAGACTAGATGAGTTTCTCACCAAGTCACATTCACTCTCATTTTATATATACCCTTACTTTTTCCATTCTTCGGTTTGCCTTATAATTTGATATCCTATATTAATCATTACTTATAAGTTAAGGTTACAAGTATGCTGCTAAGACTACCGAAAATATATAAAAGGAACAAAATTCAAGAACTTACAATCTAGTACTTGTCGACAGGCACACACACAAAGAAGGTTGTGCAATTGCAACAATTTTCTGGCTAGGCCAGTTTCATCAAGCTGCAAGTTGTAAGACACTCGTCACAATCACAAGCCACATGAAAGATTTGTCGTCCTTTGTGTGTGCGCCTGTTGACAAGAACTAGACTGTGAGTACTTGAATTTCTGTCATTTTATATATTAATGATTACTTCGGGGTAAACTTTATATAAGACTGCTAACTTATACATCCACTTCTTTCTTTTAATTCCAATTGAAGTTAGAACATAACAACCTGCAGATTAGAAAAATGACACCCACTCCATTTTACCTCATCAAAAGTCTAGATATGCTCCTGATACCACCCTATTATTCTTCCTAATAAAAAAATGGTTGCGCTACATGGAATAAATTTCACTGTTTTCTCTCAACTAAAAGTTACCCCTCTGAAATAAATTTATTACATCTATACTTTTTGAACATTATCAACAGGATAGTAAATAAATCAAGCAATGATCTGGCAAAAAAGAGCACAACAATTAAGATTTACTTTAAAATTAATGACATGAACAAGTCCAATTTTAAATTTTTTTAATATATATATATATATACACACACACACACACACACACACACACACACACACACACACACACACACACACACACACACACACACACACACACACACACACACACACACACACACACACACACACACACACACACACACACACACACACACACACACACACACACACACACACACACACACACACACACACACACACACACACACACACACACACACACACACACACACACACACACACACACACACACACACACACACACACACACACACACACACACACATGCACACGCACACACACATTCAAGGTTACATCCACTTTTTCTGAAGCCATGCTAAAGCTCTACTTTCAGGATATTCCTCAGCCTCATGCAAACAAAGTAAAACTAAGTCTAGAAAATTACACAGAAGGGGCAACAAACCATATTTGTTTGCACTCAGTGTAATAATACTTTGCATACAATTTAATTCTTGCTAGGCATTACCAACACACTTATTTTCTCTCTGTTTAAATTCATATTAATTAAAAATGAAATATAATTTATACATAAAATATGGATAAGTAAAAGTTTAATTTAACCAAAAATACAGTATTTTTATACTACCACAAGTATGAAATGCTTGTGACATATTATATATTTAAGAAGCAACCATGCATGTCATACATGGGGTGATTTTTCAAAAGTTTGATTCAAAAGTATTGATGTGTGCCCACGTTGACTCCTTCTCCTTAGCCCATTTGCCCACCGCAATAGGTTCAGTAACGCAGTGTGTGAGCGCGCTCTACGAGCGCAAGTGCAGTGCAGTGTGGCAATGGACGACGCAAGTGCAGAGCAGAGCAAGCTGCGACCATGTGCACGTGGCACAGGAATTTGAAAGTAGACCCTGTAAAATTTCTGTTTGTTAATTTGTGCAATTAAAGGGCAACGTAAGTTCACGCAAGAGGACGCAACTACTAAAGACACCTGCCTTCGCAGCCCTAAAGCCCTCAGTGTTTTCAAAGAGTCTTTTTGCAATTTTCTGTTATGTTCATTCACATGTTTTTCATTTCCACATCATCCATGCAGTTGTAATATTACATCATAATTAATATTATTTACAGGGTTAATTTTATAAGCATGTGTAACATACGGCATGCAGGGTACGTGTTCAATAAAAAATTTTGTGTGCAAGGAAGTAGTGCAGCGCGGAGTAAGTTCAGCAGTTGTTCGTCTTTGCGAGGGGTGTGCTGCATCACGTCGGAGCTCGTGTTTCGCGCGATCGGGCAACCATCATCATGTTGGACTAACCACTTCACTACAATAGCTATTTAATAATCCGGAACCTTTTCGTTTTCAGCTGCCCGAGACTCTACCACCCCTCTCACCTACCCAGTATTTGCATCGCCTGGGTAGGCTTAAAATGCATTAACTTATTTTATGTGACCACTTATCGTTTAGCAGTGTTACGTAAACTGATGGGTTAATAAACAGCACCAATGTACCTTTTCTCCTATGGAGATGTAGAAACATAACAGAATAAATCTCAGCAGTGACGAGTTTCCATGTGTGATTTATTTCCAGTTTGCTGCAAGGCATTTAAGGTACGGGCCTTCTCCCGCCAATTTTCTTAAGGTGTAATTTACTATGCAAGTATGTCTGAAATGGTCAACAGTCGGCATAATAAGTAACAATGCTTTGTATGGGCATGTGGGGAGCCCAGATATCGCACAATGCAACAAGTAAGGAAATTATTCAATCAGTATTAATTTTACTCTACGAGGAGACAACAACTGCACTTGGAGAATTTGCCGTGGTCATTGGCCGAGCTACCCTGAGGAACAAGTCAGCTCTCCGACTTCACGATATTGTCAACCCGACAATATCTGGCGCCCTGGGTAATTATCTCCACCAACATTCCAAACTACACTCACCGCTCCTCACCTAACCAACGTCCTTATTGACTAACACCTTGGCATTATCCAAACGTCAGTATGAAGGAACCGCATATAGCTATATCTGTTTACTGCCATTTATGACTATCCCAGAAATGAACAGTAATGCATCATCACACTGGTACCAATAATCGTTACAATGGCAGGTAGGTCTATAATTGCAACAACACTTTAAAATGTTTCAACGCATACTCATTTTCAGAAAAGAGATAGAAAACGGATGATGTGGCACACCAAATGACAATATTGGAAAATGATGCTAAAAATTTCTTGTCATGTGACTTGTGTTGGCAACACTGCCATTACTCCTGGCCTCACAAAGGCTACATGGACAGTTTAATCTGTGCTACCTAGTCCTCGGAAGGTGTGAAGGAAATATGAGACTGGTGTACTCTAACAGAGATGTTCAAAGGTCGATGTGTCACATAGCATGATGCTGACTTTGTATAGCAGTGAGTGGTGGGGAAGAACTCAGGTCCCTGCTCAACACGAGTAACAATATTTCCTATGGTGATGATAACGCAGAGAGATGGAAGAAACACAAACATTGTTACAGACAATTCAGGTTGTATGGCACATACATAGCATCTTTATAGCCAGGACAACCTTCATCTCTTTATGGCACCACTACAGTTTATAATTGCATACTTTGCAAGGCAATTACCATACTACTGGTAATCTTGTCACCAAAAAGAGATATCTACTTATTGAAGGGGAGTGGAGGGTATGATTGAGACATCTTAAACCTTTATCAATAGACATTTTGTACTCCTGAGTGCCAATGCAGGGCTGTCCAGAGCCAGCTACGACCCAGTCTGCATGGGAATCTCGGGCCCCCTACCCATCACCACATTTTTCACCTTTCAACTGTTGGAATAAAGACACTTAAAAATTTTACAGACACACAAATAATTCAAAATATTAGAAATATGATGTGTTTTGGGGTGGCCACAAGGTCTTGGTGACAAAATTAATGTCCGGAGAGCACCAGTTAAGGGAATCCATTCGGGTTACCACAAGACTCTTGAAAAACTCGAGCTAATGGGCCCTGCATCTTATCAAGGTTGCACATAATAATTAACGTCAGTGGCTGAATATACAACGTAACATACACACTCCCGAACTGGGGTATTATGGCTCCCCAGCATGCCGTCCCAAAGCACTGACATAAACACTTTAAATGTTACACAAAATACACTTGAACTTACTTGATGCAGAAAACCTGGCAGATAGTTGACAGTTTCAAAGGCCATTGCCCCTAAGATCTCTGTGAGGCGAGAATAAATGTACACAACCACAATGGTTCAAAAAAATACTGGCTTGTATTTTAGCAAACTCCGGATGAGATGGTACAACACTTAAGCAGGCGTGCGGCACGAGGCCCCGCACTGGCCTAAGCTAAACACAAAGGCGTCGGCGAACGTGACAAAATTATTAAATGGTGTGCTATGCCGGAGGGGCCATGGGTCTGCTACGGGAGGGAGGAGTACTCGTCAATGCACAGACAAGTTAGCAAAAAGGTTCCAGAATACTTATAAGTCCACTGTAGCTATGTGGTTAGAGTAAAAAAGTTGCTTCACCCCTAAACCACGTGGCATGACCTGCCCTGATGCCTGCTACTGTCAGACTGAAGAGGGGATAGCATGGCAGAGGTAATGGGAGTCGACCACCGGCCACAAAAACAGAATATCCCTTGGTAAAAAGGAAATGGGTGAAATGGAACACATAAACCTCAGAAATTTCATTGTGATTTGTATGATGGGCACTGTAAATTACATTTACATAGAAAGAATGTAATAAAAATAATGTGGCAATAATTTTTATAGTCTTTTAAATTTCTGAACAGTCTTTACTGCTACCTGAAAGGGAGAATACATACATAAAATTCATTGAAATAAGGAGAGAATAATTATGGATTAATTAAAATTCTTTTAATAAAATTATGTTAAGTTTGCCATGAGAATTTTGGCGAGTTAGAGTTAGAGTGTTCCACTGCTGGAGTCAAGACAAGTGTCCATAATTTATTATGCACTCACTGGTTAAAAATATAATTACTTACTACTGCGTTCCTTTATTAAGCACTGCCTGATGCACTAGTTAGTTTTCCAAAAAATTACGGCATTACTTAGTACTCTGCGACCACGTGGTCGGCACTTTCCAACCTTGGTACACTGTTACTTATGCAGGGATTTTGTCACATTCATTTCGTAGCTGGTTATTAATTACGATAGTAAGCAGAGTGATCTGCTTTATTAAGGCTGTTTACAAAAAGTTATGCCTTGTGGCATTCAAAGTTTTTGCACTGACTCGTGTAGCAGAAGTTGAACGCATGGCCTCCGGTCATTCGGCATGCAGCTGGTACTTTGAGAGGATAGCTCCTACCTGATCAGCTAGATGGTGTGCGCTGGTCAACAAGGGCTGTGGGGGAAGCCACGGGCAGCATCAAATACTTTTCAACATATATTTTAATACAATATTAAATTATCAGGGTATCAAACATTTTTTTATTTAATGCATTTGGTTACACTGAGAACTTTAAGTTAGTGGCTGCTGCGATCAAGTGCATGAACACATTATTGTACGCAAAATATTATTACTAAAAAAAATTTATTCTCATCCACAAAACTAAGCGCTAAATAAAATGCTTTATAAACTACAGTTCCTGCTCATGTTTGTCTATATACAATTACAGTATAATAAAAGGAGTGCCACAGCCTGAGATTGCTGCAGCAAAGTCAGCAACATCCTCTCGTCAGGACTGCATAGAGACATTAGGAAACCATACCCTGAAATTCACTGGTAAGATATTCAAAAGTACGTATTGCTAATGAAGTATAAGTGTCAACGAGTCATTGCATTTGTGGTACAGTATCAGGTGGTATATTTGGGCAGGTGTATTCTTAAGTGTAGTTCTTGATACCACATACAGTACCACATAGTACACTTAGGCAGATGAGCATAAGTGTACTTCCTGATACATAGGACTATATAAGCTCAAATGGTCCCCACACGAAAACTATCACATTCCCATGGAAGCCTTTTTTTCCCAGGGAGGAAAAAGGTGAGATAGTAAAAAATTAAATTACATCATTGGTGCCATATCGGTGATGTCATTCATTCCCTTCGTGTAAACACGTGGTATCAGCTTGTACACCAATCCCACTTAATTAAACAAATTCATGTATAATTTACAGTTAAATTAACACAGAAGCTCCAGACAAATACGAATATGATAGGGATTTGATATTTTCATATTTTCAGAAAGGTTTGCTACATACAAAATAAGAAATACAAAATACATCATCATATTTGCATACGAAATCAGGTCACATTACCATTTTGTTAAAAAAATTTGCAACTTCAAACACTATCTACGTTAGCTATCTTAGACAATTAGGGCCTACTTATTTTTTGAGGTTATGTATGAGGTCACATATTAGTACAGTACTTAAATCACTTTAGGAAAACTGCCTACAGTAACAATTATGCCTACTTATGCATATTCTGCACGTTAGTATCAGCTCAAAGCTAAGTTACTCTGTTAAAATTTAAGTTATGTGATGGTTCACATTTTGATAGACAGCTCCAATACCCAGGTTACTATATAAACAAAAGAAATACACCGACTTCTCAGAAACATTTCCATAATATACAGTACCGGTATCAGAAATGCTAGAGTTTTTCCACTGCCTGTCTTCGCAGCCCCTAGAATGTCTCGACCTTTCAGGGCAAGCCCAATACTTTCACGCTGTATTTCTGTCGGCGTCACGTAGCCACTCTCTTCTAAGCCACGCAGCGTTTTTCGCGAAAGTGGGAAGTCTTTAAACTGCTTCACTTTCGATAAATCAATCTGGAATAATTCAACAGAAATTATTTTAACTAAACAGCAGGAATTGTAAGTCTCTCACCTCTACCAGCACTGGTACTTACGTTATCGTACGCTTCCTGAAGTAATTTTATCGTTTCCTTTTCATCAACCGAGGAACGAACTTGTTTTTTCTTAAACAATTTCACTTTAGCTTTCTTCTTTCGGGGAGAAAAGTTATTTTTCTCACCGACACGTGTGTCACTCGAGGCTGCCATTACTGTGAAAGTAAATAAACAAAGCGAACAGCGTTTATAACAGGTGTGCAAATAAAATTTCTTTCCTTGGTAAAATTTCAGTAGTTTTGTTGGTGCAGTGCTTGTTTGGAAGAAATTTTGATGTCGATCACGGAAGTTTGCAGCTGACTGTTGTTTTGGTTTTGAAAGCCTGTTGTCATTTAAAGAGCAGTATCATAATTGAATGACGATATTTTTTTAACTTTATGGCTTACATGTTAAGTTAAATGTAACGTGTGTATACTTGAATATTTACACTCAGGGTGTTCCAAAGTACAAATCATACGAAATATTAATGCCTATTATGTTAGTAATTATTTAATTTTTTCTGCCATTGTGTGACAAATTTACATGCTATATTTCAGATAAGTAATAAATTGTTAAAAGTTTTTTTCAATTTTTACAGGTAAAGTCGATGCGCATGTGGAAGTGAATGCATAATGCAGGAAAACTTTGGACTATGTTTTGATAAATTTAATTTTAGATGTGTGTAAATATATTGTAAAATGAATAGAAAACAAGTTCCAGCCGGTTGTAATATAGTGCGCCTAGTTCAACAGCGAGAGACTAAGGTGAGTTTCTGTAGTTTCCGTAAGTATCCTACAGTAAAAGTCTTGGTTTAAAGTTAAGCTGCATATTGTTTCAGCAGCGCCTGTACAATACACAGCAAATTTTATGCACTGGTGCAGGAATGAGTATTTCTCTTGGTGAGCTTTTATAATTCATCACACATGCGCAGGTTTCACAGCAAACCTGACTGGAAGCAGGTCTAAGAACCATCTCTGATGAGTGCATTACATGTACAAGACTGCTATTTGGTTATAGGCTGTTCACTGTAAGCTCAGCTCTTTTGAAAGCCCTGCTTACTATCTACTTTTATGCACGTTGAGTATTCTTCCACCTTACGTAAAATTAATAACATTGCCATGTGCCTCGTCACTTTATTCATGCTTTAGTATTGTGAAACTGAAGAATTTTTTCATGTATATATTATTTTCAAATCTGTTCATTTTTACTCTTTGATGCATAAAAAAAAAAAAAAAAACAGAAAACCAAAGAAATAGTTTATGTGTTGAGATCCTGAAAACAAGTTTAGCCATCAGTTAATGTAACAAGGTGTAACATTTCGAACTAAATTTATAATAGCCGTAGCAATAAGTTATTGCCTGAACTAATTGAAATAAATAGTTTTATAAGCAGTGTTGACTGAATACTTTGTAAAATTAGTGTGTTAATACAGCTTACAAAGAAAATTACTGTAGTAGACCTATGTATTTTCTAGTATTTTTTAAATATTTTTTTGCCGAACATATTTTAAATGTAGACATTTCATGTGGCATCATGCCACATTAGTGGTTTGGCAACAGCAGCTCTTTCACCATCCCTCCACTCAGTGCCAGGAATCTTTGTGCTCCGTAGATGGGGTTGTGTTGTGGCCTGGGTGGTAGTTCAGATATTGTTCTTTCAAAAGTCTGGAGGGGACCAGATTTACTGAAGGGGTACTTAGAAGCCCTAACAGGGGTGTATTTGTTGACAGAAGGTGCTGGATGAATAGGACGAGTTAGAGCTGGCGGAAAAGGGACGTGGTGTGAAACAGCAGGAGTGGTGGAGAGTCGGAAGTACAGGAGAGTAGTGCTTTGAGTGTGCAGGAGGAAGCGAGGAGATGGCCTAAGGGACTCTGAAGTAGCCTTGGGGTGATGTTAGGAAAGTTTGGGAGGACCCAAGGTGTAGTGGTTGGCTGAATGTCCACCATCCTCTCTATGCTCGATATACACCATCTGGGCTCAGGGTTCCTGCTTCGCATTCTGCTGAATATTATGGGTAGCATCTACCTTCTCTACCTTATTTCTCTCTGCACAGAGGCGTAAGGCAGGTTAAGACAGACCTAGGCATGGTCAGCAGATGCAAACAGGGCCTACGAGTGTTAGGGACAGGGTGGGCCTCCCAGAGAGCTGCTGAAGTGTGTGTGTGTGGGGGGGTCTCTCTCTCTCTCTCTCTCTCTCTCTCTCTCTCTCTCTCTCTCTCTCTCTCTCTCTCTCTCTCTCTCTCTCTCTCTCTCTCTCCTCTCTCTCTCTCTCTCTCTCTCTCTCTCTCTCTCTCTCTCTCTCTCTCTCTCTCTCTCTCACACACACACACACACACACAGAGAGAGAGAGAGAGAGAGTGAGAGTGCCTGGAATGTGCAGCCTGCTCTCCAGGAGGGGGCGGTCACTTCACGTCCACTTCATTGGCGGCCCAAGACAAGCAGCATCATCAGTTAGTAGCCAAACCTCTGGAAAGTTGCAAGTGGCTAGCCCTGTACCAAACTCCAGTGGTGTGTGTGGAAGCGGCACTACCAGCTGGTCTCCAGGTGCTTAGCAGAGGAAAGTAATGTTACTGACTCTTGTGGATCTCAATTCACCCTTGGGAGGTGGAAATCAGGGCTACAGCTTCTCCTTGGAGGGCCCAAAGAAGTGGCACTAATATCTAGTAACCAAGTCTCCAGTGAGAGGAGGGTAGTGAGTCTTGCTTTCAGACCCAGTGGTGTCCACTGGAAGCAGCACTCGCAGCTAGTTCCCAGGCACCCAGCTGAGATAGAGCAATTCCTCGTGTTTACTAGAAGCCTGAAGAGTTAATGGTTTGGACTATGCATCAACCTGTTAAGGGAGCGAGGGAAGATTTGGAATGTGGAAAGGAGAGAAGGAAGTCACTGGAATAAGAAGCCCGAGGTGCATGTATTAAAAAGATTCATATGATTTTACAAGACTTTAACTTTTATATGCATGCTCATAAAACCTTTGGGTGGGTTTCAATATACATGTAAGAATACAAAGTTTTGATTTACCTTTTCACAAATGTTCAATGTGCCCTCAACTGGATGCACAGCATACGTCTAAACGGTAGTCAAACTCGTCCCATGCTTGTGCGAGCATGTCAGGTGTTACCGTAGCCCCTGCAGTTGCTGTGCAGCGTCGCAGTTCATCCACAGATGTATGAAGGGGAAGTACTTAGATGGGAGTCTTTCACAAACCCCCCACAAGAAAAATCACATACGCTGAGATCAGGCGATCTTCGAGACAAGTAGTGCAGTATGTGATCCGTATGCCCCTTATAGCAGATCCATTGTTCTGGATGCTCATTGTTGAGAAATTCCTCTGACATGCGGGTTCCAGTGCAGTGGTGCTGCCTCCTGTTGAAAAATGTAACTATCGGAATTTTCTTGCAAGTGTGGAGATGGCTAGGTCTCCAACATATCCAGATATGACATTCGGGTAACTGTGTTTTCTGCAAAAAGGAACGGACCGCACATCTGCTCTCAGGAAACTGGGCAAAACACATTCAGCTTTGGAGTGTCTCTCTCATGCTCGACTGTAGTATCTGGCCACTGTGTTCTCCATATTCGTACATTGTGGCACTGCACTTTTCCACTTAAATGGAACGTGGCCTCATCGCTGAACAGCAAACGTGAACAAAAGTTTTCATTGTCCCTCTCCATGCCCAGAATGAATGCACAAAACTCAAGATGTATAGTTTGAAAAACAGTTGTTGCCACAAATCATGCCAGTCAGTCATATTGGAGATGGCCAGCTCTCGGCTGCCGCTATGAATGGACTTAAGTGGACTCCATATAAAACTCTGCCGGATACGCTCTACATCTTGTTCATGCACATGGAGGCAACCTGTGGACTTCCCTTTACATAAACAACCGGCCTCTTTAAACTTATCTTGTCACAATCAGATGCTGTCTGCAGTAGGAGGTGTAGTGCCATATTGTTAATAGAAATCATGCTGCACAGTTATAACTGACCCACGCTTGTTGAAACTGAGAACACAAAATGATTTTTGTAGATGTGTTATCGCCATCCCGACGCATGCTAAATGAGCGTGCTAGCAGCAGCAGCTGTAGCACCACCAGGATGACACCTACCGGCAGCCAAGTGAACCAGCGATGTGTAACATTCGCCAAGGAAAACTTTATGTTTCTATATGTATTTTACAATTCGCCGCAAACCCTTATCTCCATTCATATAAAAGTTATAGCCTTATGGAATCTAATGATTATCATAATTACATGCTGTATAATGTGTTATATACACAAATATATAACAACAGATTAAAGCAGAATGCTTCTTTATTGACAAAGATTATACAATTTCCTTATTGAATTCAAACCAAGTTACACACTCATTAGGCTCAACTATAAACTAATATTTGAAAAGGACAAACAATTACTCACTTTAAAAACAGACATTAAAAAGTTTCAATAACACTGAAAATGATCGGCAATTAAGAAACCCGTAAAATTTAAGAGCATACACACGTGCAAAATATCAGTGTTCAATTTAACAGTTCCATTATTAATGCATCCACAGCATACGTACCTTCCGTTGACGTGGACTTCTATGTGTGGGGCTTCGGGTACTTCAGCTTCATTATCTAGGAGCTGGACGGTTTGCCCTTCTTGTCCGACGGGGTCGCCCCTGTTGACCTGCCGGTGACTTCATTTCCCTTCCACGGGGCACTCTTCTGATTCGACTCAGCTTGGGTGGTTCATGGCATACCATTTGCGCACCCTTCTTTCGTTCATTCCTGCCTTTGCACGGGCCGCTGCAGACAATCTCTTTTGAAATGGTATGCTGGGAAATACCAACTCTTTGGCAGGCGTGGAGCTGGCGGTGCAGGTGTCAGCGATTTCTTACAGCATTCTGACTGCTAGTCTGGTTCCGTTTGTTTTGTAGGTTTTGAGCGGTCAAGGAGAGCTTGTGCTTTGAAATTATGCTTCGCCTCCCATGCACAGTCTACGAGGTCATCCACTGTGAGTGGCTTGGGGATGAGTAGGATATTCCTTAGCCGTTGCTACAACAGGTGGGTTTACCTACCGCACGCAACGTTCCTCATCTCCTTTGGAAAAAATCCTACAGTGTATTTGTACCTTCCTGCAGACAAAGATTTCAACTTCCTCTTCTGGCACTTCTTCGCCTGTAAATTGTTGTGCGAGTCGGTTACTGAGTTGGCTCCACTCCAAAACAAATTTGCAGTATTTCTGTCACCAGTCAAAGGCTTTAACTTTCAGTCTGGCCTGTGTTCGTGAGAGCCATTGTTTTACGGGCACTTTGTATGTGCAAAATTCTTGTTCACATTCAGCTATGAACACTAGTGGGTCCACGTGTGGTCTTCCCACGAATTCTGGCAATTGCGGCTCCCCTGAGTAGTGAGTTGTGCTGCGGTGGGAGGTTGGTCTGGGATTATGTGGTCTGTACTCCAGAGGTGCGTCTACAGGTCTCGCATTGATAAACCATTCTGGGTCTGGTAATTCGTTTTTCCAGCCATCCAATGCAATTGTGGTGGCAGGTTTCACCACATAGGATACACCGTACTGTGTGTGTCCCGCGCCCTGGGCATGTTATCCAATTGCAGTACGCCGTTTGTCGTGTTCTGCAATTGTCACACCGGTAATCTAGGCCATCAGTGTAGTGGTGTTCGTCTGCCCAGTCGAGGCAGGATAATGATACCATTGTTGGCAATGGGCACATGGGATTCTGTGGTTCGCCATGCCAAAGCAGCTCGGTTTCGAACAGCGGCTGTGATCCGTTGTAGCTGCAACTGTGCAGTCGAGCTCATGCTCGCTTATGTCGGCTGTGGACATTTTGGTTGTGTTTTTGAGCACCATGGCGTGTTTTCTCGGACTCCCCTAAGTCTAGGCGGTTTTCGTCTGAGTCTGTTTGACTTGATCATGCTGCCTAGCCGCTATTATAACACCAAAAGATCCCACTTTGGGCACCAGAAAAACTCGTACTACCCCTTCTTCTTGACGCGTGACACCTTGGCTGCATGATGAGCACTACATCAAGGAGGGTTTGGTTTTGTCAGGCGCTAGGTCAGGCATAGCCTTTTGACAGGGTTGCTGGTTTCTATTTAGTCCCTATGTAGTACTGGTGCTCGCCAAGTGTAGAGGACTCGCCTGGTAGCTTTACAGCAGGGCACACAGTCTGGTTCGGACAAAGTAGTCTTGCATTTCAGGCTGTTAGCTTTTGGCGGGATATCTGGGCAACGTGTAACCTCTGTGGCTGACTTGACCTTGGGGTTTTCAGTAGGGTGTATGATCCGGCTGTCTGAGGTACTTGGCGATCCAAGGGTGAATATCCTCATTCAGACATGTCGGGGCCTCAAACAAGTCCTTGGGGATCTCCGGGGTGATAAGTACCAGTAGAAGGCACAGAGCCTGTGCTTGTTCCATGGGCGTGAGCATGTTAAGAGAGGTGAAACAGGAGGGGGTAAGCTCTTGTAAATGCGCTGAGGTTGTTTGCACCTGTTTCACCTTCTCACGAATACCACTCAGATTGGAGCAAGGCATTTAGAGATCAAAGCACGCTCCCACATCCGTGAGGTGAAATGCAGGGAATGTGTTGCTCTACTTAGTGTAGCGTCATGTGGAGCGTCTGCCAACTTAATGGACACCCTATCACAGTGCTCGGTGCCTAAACGCAGTGAGCTCTGGTAGTAAGGCCTCGCCGTCGACAGTCCCTGCACGTGGATGTGGGCCCTGAACCCAAGTCTTCCCAACCCTGGGAACGACCCCTCCGGCACCTAAACGCGATGGAGAGGGCAAGCACCAATCTGACAAGCTGAACTCGAACAGCAGGGTACTTGTGTTTGGCTCTACTGTTCTGCCAACCGGGCTATGCAGAAAGGATGGCCGTTGTTGGTGTGTATGGGTATTTAGACAGTGTATTGGCTCGACTGAGTAGGTTTCCTGGGTCACCTGCATTTCTCTCAATAGCTTGAGGTCAACTAGGAAAGGTGCAAAGTTTACAGGATAGAGGTACTCTTGAGTCGGTTAAAACACAATGTTTATTCCATCTGACGGGAAATAAACATGTGGTGTTGCACTACCTCTTAATGTTATCAAGAGCTTTAGGGAAGCTAAACCTACGTTATCCAGGTAGAGGCTACCTGGTCGTGAACTACAAAGGTGGGTTAGATGAGTGCTGTGAAAACAACTTAAACTTGTACTAACTCCCACGCAATTGTGGCCCAGAAGGAGCCGCAGTGTCTAATTGTGTAGACGATGTGGTTGGTTTTCTTCGGCACGAGTGTGGTGAAGACTTAGCAGGGTTGAGACAGGATGGCTCCGGCAACGAGGCACAGTGGAGACCAAGGAATAGGTTTTTCCTTCGAGCCGACTTCTGACCCGCTATTTATACTCTGTTGAAGGCTTCCTCTGTTGGCATTGGCTGATAAGTTTGTGGGCAGTGTGTTGACGCTGGAGGGGGGGGGGTGGCGATGGTGTAGCTTCTTCGGGCATGATGTCACCGGCCGGCTTGGAGAAAGAGGAGGTGGCGAAGCATACTGGTGTAGTCAGCTAGCTGCGTGCAGTGGAATTTGGTGCCTTGGAATGCATAGTCTCTGTGGGCTAGTGAATAGTAAAATTCCGCAGGTTGGAACATCCATTCTTGCCGTGGTGAACAGTACAATATCATAACATCTCGTGGCTGTCAACAATGTAAACTCCGATGAAATCAGATGCACTGCCATTGTTTCTAATGAACTGAAGTCGTTTATCCCATTGTTGTAAAAGCATCAAGCGTCACTACGAAAATTGTGCATTGACCTGGTTCCAAACTGTTTCCAGCAACAAGCATGTAGGTCTTTTCCCCTAGCTATCATCAACAAGAAATGAGTTTAAAAAATTAATATGTATATATTAATTTTTTACTTATTTGAAGTTTTTCAGCCTCATCGTTTCATTTATATTTCTGGCATTAGCACAGTCAATAAAGTTTTTAAAGATAGATCTTATGTAAGCAGTGTTATATGTTACAGAAACAAAATATATGTTTATTTTGAATAATCACTTATGTATATATCATGGAAAGTAACTAATCATACAATTGATCTATCATGCTTCCATTTTAAATCCTGCCAAGTGGTGTATTTCTGTCTGCCACGATTTTCACAAAAATTTTGGTTAGACAGAATTATTATATCTATGTATTAATGTACATATTTTAAAAAATCACACATTATTTCACTGTTGTTAAATATATGTGAGTGAACATAGTTTTGCTGCAAACTTCTATACCATAGTTTTCTTCCAGTGTTTACTTATAGTTATAGATGATGGAAGATATTTTATATAGGTGCTAAAAAGTGCTATAAGCATGCTTTATACCTACAAATAGCTATAACCTCCACAATCTGTGAGTTTACATGAAAATGCTATTTTATAATAATTTAACATTTTAGTTTTGTTTAATTTCAGTAAATCAGTAAATGGATTAATTTTATAACTACAGAGAAAAACCGAACAATAAAATAAAAATGCAAGATTAGCATGTGTATCTAGCTAGTGACATATCTATGGTAGCCTACATACTGTATTGTCCACCCTTTTGGTGTTTTTTATACGTTAACATGTTTACCGAGGTTATTGTTTTAGGGTACTGACATTCATTGTGCGTGAAACAAACACTGTTACAATCCATGCACAAGAGTTGGAGGTTACTTATAAGAAACATTTCTAAACAATGTCTCATTTTGAAATGCTTGCAGCATGCTGCAATCCAAAAAAGTTCTGTGTGCAATATTTTTTTTTATTTTGTTGGCCAGTCATGTGGTTATATGATCTAATTAATGTGTGCATATATCACTCGTAAGCTAATACAGTAACTACATGATACGTTTTGACATTGTTCGTGAGACACCATTGTGTTGTTAAAATCTTCTATAGTTTTGGGTTCACATGGATAACATTGCTTATGCCTACTGTACTAAAACTTTAATTATAGAAAATTTCTTTCTGAATTAAATAAAACTCTGCTACCAGTACTTAATAAATTCTCATTATCAGCTTTGTTTTGTTAATATTCCAGTAGTGTTTCATCTAGTGTGATGCAGGTCCTCAGTTTCTTTAGAAAAAGTGAATTTCTCGTAAGGAAAGCATTGGTTTAATGTCATGTGTCTGTGCTTAGAACATAAATTCTACTTTCCATCATCTCTACTTATGGTAAATGAGTTTTTGTGTTTGAGTCCTCTGTAAGGCATGGGTGTGTGCATCACTTGTGTGTCATTTCTAGATAAGCCAGTTATATTTTTGTGTGCAAATCATCCCATCTAGCCTACAGCCATGAAATTTGGTTTTATTATTTATCCTAGATGTTCATTATGCCGTGAATGGCAAGACTAATCATTACGTAAATATGTTGGCCCTAGTTATTACAAGTTGATCTTGTCATCTGACTTGCCTAGGTTTTTGTAAATTGATTTTGACTACTTGTGATTGTATGGCATAAACTGTAAATTTTATAGTTACAAGTGTTACTTTTCCAGGGAAATAATCTTTCACTGATAATGTGGTCAAATGCAGTTTCCTAAAAAACTGTGCATTGACAAAGTCGGCACAATTATATTGCCAGGTGTCTTTTTTGGTAGAGAGATGTCAAAACCCAAAAAATTACGCATGACATTATTAGGGACAATAGTGCACTGTAAAAAATGACACCCATTTACATATTATAATTTTCTTACCAAGCTGTATCAAAACAGACATCAAAATAAAAATTTGTCAGTTCGTTTGAACAATTGATAAGTTTGCACTGACCTCCAGGTCACCAATGTTGTTTCTTTTTTTTTTTTTTTTTTTATGCGTCATGAAGGTCTTTGTTTTGATCTTTATTGTGGAAATATCCAGTGGGAAGTATTTTAATTTAGTGTATCTAAATAATGAAAAATGTAATAAAATATAAACTAATAGCAGTCACCATAATTATATGGCAGTTAAAAAATATTGACAAAGACCAGTACTGTCAGTATATAAAAGAATAGTTTGGTACAGCACCACAAAACATATTGTTTGGAATGTTACAGACTAAGTCTTGATCATAGATGCAGATATTAAAACTGAAATTTATCTCATCTGGAATTAGATTAAAAATGATTTAAATAAATGTTGGTGTATGTGTATGTGTGCATGCACGTGCGTGTCTACATAAACTTATATATATAAGGAATAGTAAGCTAAAGTGAGGAAATTTTATTTAACAAGATGATAACTGGTGAATGTGTTCTTTGAGTAGCCCAGAACAACATACAAAAAGTCCCAAAAACCCATTGGGAGAACACACCATGTTTTGTATATTGGATTTTTTTCTTGGGAGATCATATAAACCCACCCCAACACTCACCATTTTACTTTGCGTCATTGTTCCTTGTATACTCTTTGCTGTTATGCACCTCTTTGGAATAAAGTCCTCGGTAGTATTTCTTAGCCGTAAGTGTCCAGTGCGTTGTCAGGGATATCATTCGGGTCTTTTTAGGATTTCATTAAATAAACAGAATACAACTGATTAGTACATTCATTGCCTTCACAATTATTGCATATTAAAGATCATAGTAGTTCACTTTTTCGGTAACTGCAAGACTTCTTGCTTCCCGCTTTGCAATGATAGCTAGCCAGATTTGTCAACATATCTGTGTCTGGTGGCGAGAAGTAAGAAATAGGTGTTATTCACCACCTTGGATCTTCTTCCATCACCACTCTATTGGATTAAAGGTTATCTCAAGACATTTATGTACCTGATGGTACACCTGGAAGGTATGATTTCTAGCTGCTGCCGATGGTGGTAGTTTTGATAAATCAAAATTAGCATGTAACTGTTGCTTGGCAATCATTTTGAAATGGGGCTTTTATCTGGGTTTGTTCAATCCTTCAATACTGTTTCCTCCATACAAAGCAACAAGAAACTCGTTTCCAGTTGCCGCAATATCTTTCACTGCTATATCCTTGTTGAAAATGTCCACGTCCTGTTGAAGTAATGAAGAAGATTGTAGATACTTCAATGCTTCCTTTTTTGTACAGAGTCAATGTGTCGCAGCCTGTCATTGCACAGAAGAAAATTATGTGACATTGCAAAATAAACCACACATCTGACCTCATCAGCATTGTTGCCTGAAAACAGATGCTGTGGTGTTGTTGCTTCAGTTTTCGGGTCCACTAACACTTTAGATGATGAGACTTTGCATGTGCTGTACTGCCTTTATAGTGCATTCGGAATATCCATAGAAGGCTACCATAACATTCCCACAATAATTTGCCTTAATGTATGAATGTAGCTCAGTCTTGGCCGATGTGCAAGCGATGGCCATACTAAGCAGCCACATCATGTTTATTCAATTAAATTCCATGACAAACAGCATTTAAGGAACAACGAAGTAAAGTAAAATGGTGAGTGTTGGGGTGGGTTTATGTGTAATATTTCATTTTTTTATTTAAAAAGCAGAAACATAACATATCTTTCGAGACCTTGATCCCATGTGATGAAAGTATTTATATCAAATGCTTGCTTATTTAGCAAACACATTAATTAATGTTATCTTCCAACTCTTCCGTGTCTATGAATCCATGTAGCCAATGGGAATTAAGTATTTGGTTCATTGATATTCGTCTTCGTAGCCATTGTGGTATAAACTACAACAAGTTCATCGGTTTGCAGTGACAATTATCATTTTTGTTTTAATAAATATGTGCACATGGTTTGGCAGTAGTATATACACAATGTTAAACACTGTAAAAATATACAAAATGAGGTGTGTACATTATAAAAGCTGCATTAGTAATTTGCAACAGCTCAGTATTTTTGATTTTGTAAGTTGCAAGACTGTGTTTCTTCGTATTTGTAGAATAGTGTCTGCTTGTTCCACTTGTGTGTTCCTAGTCCGCTTTCTTATGTATCCCTGCGTTGTAGAAGGGGCCAATGCCAGCAACGTATTGCCAGAGGCTAGTTCTATTGTTTTATTTTAACCTTGTATGGTAGTTCCATTGTGTCCTGCAGAGCGCAGCATTAAACAGAGCTATCTTTACTGCAAACAATATGAAAGCCATGTCTATATCATTACCGGCGTAGTGTTTAATTGTACAGCTTAGTGTTCATTACTGGTCACATGAATAAAGAACAATGTCAGGTGTTATGTTTTCTAGAAATATGGCAGAATGCCACATCTGGATCAATTTATAATTAAACGAAAATTAAAACGATAAAAAACTAATTTGAATAATGTAGTTTTTGGCAGATTGAAAGCTGCCACATACAGTGGCTATTAAAATTATTTATGTGACTGTTACCACTTCCTACAAGTAAAATGTTTTTGTCTTGACAGAATTTATCTCATCTGAACCTATGACATTTTTATCGTTAAAGAATAAACAGCAGTGTTGTTGGTACAGCTATTTATTAAGAAACTAAAAAAAACTATAATTTTATTCAGTGTTAAAAAATTTTATTGTTACTAATTTTTAAAATTATTTTTGCATGAAATTCTTTGATCTTTTCTGTAATATTATAAATATGAAATCGCAGAACTAGAACTCGACACATATCTAACACTCCCCCTTAACACATTAAGAAACGTTAAAAATTGTAGCGTATCTTCTAATCAGAAATTCTGTGCAAACCTTGTGTTTTATCACTATTATATCATATGCTACGCCTCAAAATTTTTTCCTAAGGAAAAATCCAACATGTGAAATATTTTCTGTGATGGCAGTGTTTCCTCAATGGGATTTTTTAGGACTTTTATTTTGTTGTTCTGGACTACCCAGTGAACACATCCACCAATTTTCAGCTTGTTAAATTAAATTTTCTCACTTTGGACAATATTTGCACATTTTTCCTTCATAATTGAAGGATAATAATTTCAAAAGTGTACACCATTTTCAGCATATTCATATTTAGACCATTGTCTACATATGTTGCTTCAAACAAATGTGTTATTTTTTTCAGGAATCCATTTGCTACAGTCTTCAGCAAAAATTGCATGTAACAACTTATTATGTGAAGAGACTTGGTTTGGAAAAGGAGTTGGAAGGCCACAATGGTTGCGTCAACTGCCTTGAATGGAATGAAAGCGGAACGTGAGAGCCACCAGTGTGTTGTATGATAATGCAGTAATGTATTTTATGTCTCTATAAACTTACATTTATTTTTTTTTTTTATTTCCAGGACTTTGGCGTCAGCCTCAGATGATGTGCAGGTAATCCTATGGGATCCATTCCGATACCGTAAAATTCACACCATAAGTACTGGCCACCATGGAAATATTTTTTCAGTAAAGGTAATTTATTACTTCAACTCTCATGTTTTATTTTCATAACTGTGCAGCATAGGTAAATAACACGTAACAAATAAAACATAACAAATACAGGAGTTGCCTAGTGTACTTGTAACAGGTGGTCCCATTCAAAGGATACAGTCATCGCAATGTAAGTTAACATGCATTGTGGCCAGAGCTAGCATAGATGTATTTGTGGCATAAGAAACCAACAGATGAAACAAAAAATGCTGTAAGCCTCACACTATTTATCAATTGTTTTGTGGCAGTAAGCCACATGGGCGTATATTATTGTGGTTGAACACATTCTAACGAGTGTTCCCTTGCATACATAAACCACCCCCTGGTCATGCCTATGATGGCTTAGTAGATGGTAAACAATATGGAACAGAGTCCTATAAACATCCCAGTTTGCTAACTGTAGTGGTATATCCAGAGGCAAATATTGTATGCATACATTAGTTGTAAAGATTAATAGTCTTAACTAAAAATTTCAAAAATTTGTTCCTAGCATTCTTTGTCTTTAAACTTTTTTTTTAAATTTAATTTTATTTGAAATATGCCCTGAAGTAGCTGGTGAGCCGTTGCAACTCAATTCCAATCAGGAAATCACCTTGACATTCTTGGTTCCATCTGTTTGAAAATGTCTTGCGAAATCACTTTGTCGTTAAATACATTCAGACTTTGGTTAGTGTAGTGACTAGGCTGTTCTCCACCCTGATCCATTTTCCCATTTCAGAAAATTATTTTTTGCTTGTTTGTGGATATCCGTCATTAAGCATCTTGGGGCTTAAATACTCACAGGCTGGGTTGTCCTGATGGGTTGGCCACGATTCTATATCTGCTCCCTTCAATCTTCATGTAGTAATAGCATATTGGCAAATAATTTTTTTTATTGAAATGCTTCATCTGCTGGTAGTTAGAACTTTTAAGTGTAATATGTGGTGTTACAAGATTGAACAATCATCTGGTATTACACTCAATACTTTGACTACAACTATCATTGTGCAAGATTTTTCTTTACATAAATTATTTTGAATGATATCTTGATATAGGCTAGCTTAGCTTTATGTGCTTTCAATATCTGCTTTGCATGTCTGCAACCTCTAGTATACAATTATAAGCAACATGAGGTTGTTTCGGAAGTTTAATGGCAATGGTGTGGTGAAACTGAATTCAAATTTTTATTGGATCTCCATTGCATATAATGATTATGAAAAAATTAACCAAAAATGAATACAATATATAGATGAGAAATACAAATGCAATAAAAATGTGATAATATAAATAAGCACTTGTGTGGAACAAGAGACAATGATCCAGTTAGATAATGAGCGACGCTGAAACCAAGAAGAGTACAACTATGACAATACAAAAACAACAAAACCACAAGTGAAATTCACACTGCAGAAGTCAAAATAGACACATAAATGGATCAAAAAATTATAATGATCTAGTATGACAATGAACAAAACAGCAAATGACCAAGATAACATAAATGTGGCCAGACATTATCAGCAAAATTTGCATACAAAACAAAAAAAAAAGTCGCCAATTTATAAATAGACCAAAAAATATAATGATCCAGACAGCCATCCAACAACACAGAGCACCAAGAAAAGCACAGTTTAAAAAAAAGCATAGATGGCCAAATACACAGTAACAAGATGAAAACAGTTAAAAGTCACAATGTTTCGGAAACTGCAATCTGCTCCTGTCCTCAGGTGATTAAACAATGTGTAATTGTGAAGTAAATATAGTATTTGGCAACTGATATTTGCTTGATCAATTAGAGGGAATCTGCTGTGTGATTGCAGGGCCTGAAAAGTTGTTTCTGATTGACTCTGTGTGTGTCCTAATGGGAGGCTAGCTTCTTTCTGTTTGGATTGACTATGTGGCCAATGGTGGCCTGGTCATTGAACTGCAACAATATTCCTTTTATTCAAGTGTGTGTACTTGTTCACTCTTATTGACATGCTAATATGAGTCGCCAAATAGTATAATTACTTCGCAATTTACTCCAGAACACATTGTTTAATCACTTGAGGACAGGAGCAGATTGCAGCTTCCGAAATGTCGTAACTTTTGCTGTTTTTGGTGTTTTGTGTTGTTGGTTGTCTGACTGGGTCATTATATTTTTTGAACCATGTATAAATTGGTGACTTTTTTGCTGTTTTGTGTTTTGAAAGTAAATTTTGCTGATGATGTCTAGCCACATTTATGTTGTCTTTGTTTTTTTTTTGCTTTTTTCATTATCAGACTGGATCATTATCATTTTGTGATCCTTTTATATGTCTATTTATTTTTCTTACTGTAGTGTGAGTTTCGCTTGTGGTTTTGCCGTTTTGTATTATCATAGTTGTGTTGTCCTCATTGTTTCTGTTTTACCATTTTGCCGCACAATTCACAAATTCACGAAGTTACAATAACAAAAATATGTTGATTGAGTTGGCGACTGGCGAGCACACAGCACAGATGATTTGGTAACCTAATCTCTCTTTAAACTGCCCTTTACAATGCTGTGCACTGCCTCTGAGGTTCGCTTTGACGCTTCGCTGTAAATAGTTACCGCAAAGAGGGAGGGATAGGAAGCCAGTAAAGTGCGGGAGGGAGAGTTTTCCAAGCCCAAGGCCACGCCCAATGGCCACACCTATCTTTTCCGAAACAACAAACCCCCCCCCCATCATCCACCCTCACAATGGTAAGAAACATTCCGTGCATTTTACAACTGGCCAATAGGTTGTAGCACTCACCTATTTAAGCACGCTTTATTGCGCTTGCAAATGAATAGATTTGTTTTAAATAACCAAGATATTACCATATTCTGTGATAACTTTATTAATGTGGAATTAATTTTTAACGACTATTACATCCCATTTTCTAATTTTGTTTAGTTTCACTAATCATACGTACGTGCAAATTTATATTTTATTCGACAAAGCTGCACCCCCTACAAAGTGGTACCCGGAATGGGCCTCCCCCCCCCCCCCCGGTCACCCTCTGAGTAGATGGTTTAAAACAGACATGTAATGTTACCTGTTTAGTAGCTTGCATTACACAGCCACATTTTACCAATTCACTTCTGGTGTTTCGCTACGGTAGCTCTATCATTTAAAAAATAACTACATTTATTTTGTGTTATAATTCTTTTGACGTACCTAAAATTTTAGAAAAACATTACTGTAGACGTAACAGTGTACCATATTGTCTTCCTTTTGAAAACACAGATATTAGTTAATGCTCGTTGGAATGCCAGATTATGTAAACCATGAATAGCATAAGATATCCAGTGATTGTTCTGTGTGGCAGTTCCTCCCAAGTCAGGAGACTCAGTGCTAGTGACAGGCGCTGGGGACTCTCGCATAAGGGTCCATGACACAAAACTCGAGGAGACTACACTCGTGTGCAACTGCCACACAGGCCGTGTGAAGCGCCTAGCCACTGCCCCTAATGTCCCCTACATGTTCTGGAGTGCTGCTGAAGATGGCCTTA
This sequence comes from Dryococelus australis, assembly GCA_029891345.1. Classification (NCBI taxonomy): domain Eukaryota; kingdom Metazoa; phylum Arthropoda; class Insecta; order Phasmatodea; family Phasmatidae; genus Dryococelus; species Dryococelus australis. The sequence goes on from CM056996.1 coordinate 73,826,058, forward strand.
TCATGTAAGTTGGTCCTACCTATGTTTATCTATCTCTATAAGTTTATATGTGGATACACTTGTTGACAGTGGGAGAGGAGACTCCATTCCACCATTTTGTAATACTGCCCATGGGCAATCTACACATTCCACAATGATCAGCTGCATGTGGTGATCATTATGAAAATTTTAGTGTGTATAAATGTTCCAAATTAAGTTATAAAAATGGGAAATAATAGATAGCTATACTCCATTTCATAAAAGTTCACTAAATTTTGACATTTATAGAAAATTAGTGCATCCACAATGTATCCTTTGACATAGCTGTTCTTTCAATGAAGAAAAACTATATCTGTTAACAAATACTATGATCAGGGTAGGTTACCACTTCCATGTTTTATTTTTATTATGACCAAGTTATACTTTTGGGGCTCTGTTTATTTTATTGTGGGTAGTGGGGCAGAGTAACTTCACTTTGTCTTTCATAAGATTACTGTTGGCCCAAGGATGCACTGTTAAACAGTGTACATTTTTGGGGTTAAGTTTATAATTTATATTACTCAAGTCCTACATCTTAAAATTAGGATTACATTGAGTGTGTGGCTTTATAATTGGGAGTTTGACCTATGTTAAAAATACTTCAGTGTATTAAGTGTTGTAAATATGATGAATGCTCTCACCCTCAGGAGTTCAGAGCTGTTGATTTTCCATCCTAGTAGGGCACACTGCAAAAAAACTTTAGCTAGCTGTATAATTACTTCTCTGTGTTGTTGGCAGGCAGTTTGACCTTCGTACGCCTCATTCATGTTCACGGGAGGTGAGCAACGTGCTGGTGAATCTACTCAGTCACATGGGACGTTATGCAGAGGCAAAATGCCTGGCCATCAACCCTTGCCGCCCAGAGCTGCTGGCCGTGGGGGCCAACGACCCGTATGTGCGAGTCTACGATCGCCGTATGATCAAACCAACTACTGTTGAGGTAGGAATCACACCTGTGCATTGACATGATTGCCACTCATATGGAAAACCTGGAAAACAGGGAAATGTTAGGGAATTTGAAAATGGTCAGGGAAATCAGGGAAATGTCAGGAAATTTAAAACAAGTTTGCTAAATGTCTGGGAATTCTGTGATAGGCATACTATATTTGACAGTCCTATCTTCAAGTATGCTCCGCAACTACAATTGTATAAAATTGTTTTGATGATTGTGAATTAAATGCATATGCATTTTCCTTTGTAATTTGTTTAGGGAACAATTTTGTAAGATCAGGGCAGTACTTGGGTGTAAAAGTGTGTTATAATGCAGCGAAGGCATCAATCCTTACAGAAAAAAAATTAGCAAAATGTCAAAGATTATTTTTGTCTGGAAATCAGGGGAATGTCTGGGAATATCCCAATGAAAAAAAGGTGATGCTAGAATGACAAACTATGTTTATTATGTACTTTGTCTAGTGATGGTAATACTTTTCTGTGCTAATTTTTGCTAATGCGAGTTTTTTAATCTTCAGTTGTAGATGCGTTTGTGCGACCCAGTTGAATAAGCAAATTATATGAAACATATTTTTCAGCATATATCTAATTTAGGAATCACCACTGTTCTGCAACATGTAAGGTGGCACAGTGACAATACATTGGATTCACATTTAGGATGACCTGTGTTTGATTCCTAGCCCAGTGATTTTGGTTTTCGCATGCTTTTATAAAATCAGTTAATGACTTGCTGTCAACTAGAGATTAGCCACATGTAAACAAAATAAAAATCATTCATATGAAGGTTATTCATTAGCTTACCAGTGAGATTTATGTTCTATTCATTTAAAAGGTAATACAACTGTGAAGTCCATTCTGCTACTGTTATATTTGTAGAAAAAATTGCTTTGCTTATTAAATACTTAATTATTTAAAGTTTTAGGTATGATGTATTTCCTTAGTTTTAATTAGTACGTTTGTGAATGGCATTAGCTTTCAATTGAGACAGAATACTGTGAAATCCATTTCAGAAGTTCCATTTCAAGATATCCACTTAACTGTTAGGTCATAATTTTCTCATCACAGCTTTACATGATGTTACGTAGTAAACCTAAATTTTGCAGTCACTTCAGAGTTGTCCTCACAGAATTTTAATGTATCTAAATAGTTATTTATTCTGTAAGTCCTTGAATATCTTTAATAATTGTTGTAAACTGAAAATGTGCAGTGTACATGTAATTTTTGTTTAGTACCCACCAGACAGCATGTTGCGATCTAACTGGGAAAGACAAGACTACATGGCGAAGAGAGCAGGATCAGGCAACCGAACTGACAACCTTTCACCTGGTTGCGTCCAGTATTTTGTTGCAGGTCAGAGATTGGCACTTCTGCTTGCTATTGTCCTATTGGTATGCTTTATTTTCACCCACTTCAATATATGTATAATAAAAACTGTTTGTCACAATCAGGAATAAACTTTGGAAATCAGTTTTTACAATTTTGAAACCAGTGTTGAATGTTTGGTGTTCATAATTTGTAGAAAATTTCCCTGAATGATGGCTCTTACTAAGAACTGGAGAACTTAATGTACACTAAAATTTATGTCAACTCTGTCTTTAGTTGATGGCCAAATTATTTATGAGGTAGGTGATGAATCTCACTAATAATCGCCCTTCATCTTATTTTTTTATAACAAAAGTGGTATGGAAGGTGTAACAACACATGTATTCTAACTTAATTTATTTTTAATCTGAAATCAGCAAATTGCCTTAAAATAATGGTTGTAATCCTTTCAGATTTTCTGTTATTGCTTTTTGTGACCTTTATTAACATTTGAGTCTGAAGTTTTGGTATGTGTCAAATATCTCCATCGTTATTTACTGCCTTTTGTTACTTTTAAAATTAATTTCAGTTGGAGTAAATTTTCTTAATTGTTATGTGTGTCTCATCATTCTTCCCTTACACAAAGTATGTATTCCGTAACCATTGCCATCACGTATTTATGTTAAGTTACTTATCATTATTGTTTATAACTCACCTTTCCTTTTCTTACTACAGGCCACCTACCTGTGAAACTGCAGGATTACAAGAAGAAATACCGCAATCTGGCATCCACCTATGTCACATTCAGCCCAGATGGCAATGACCTTTTGGTGAATTTGGGTGGAGAGCAGATCTATCTGTTTGATATCAACAGTCGCAGAAAGCCAACCAGGTTTGAGATTCAGGCGCACGAGATTGGGGGTGTAAAAGCATCCTTCAAAGGTGTGTTAATGTCACATACCCATTATTTATTAGGCTTCATTACTTTTAAGTGCTAGAAAGTTATATCCTTTATAATGTATTTTGCAGTCATGTCAGTCAATTTTTTTACATTTTGTATTGTATATAAAACTTACAGTATGAAACCACTTTTTTTAACACTGTCAGAACTCAGTTATTCTGACTGCTCATTACCTACAATCCCAAGATCGTAACATTTAATGCAGATAAACCTTGTGACACTTTTACAATTTGCTATCACCTTGATGTATGTCAGCATGCTGCACAGTAAGAATACATGCTCTACGGACGACTTCGCCCCATCTACGAGCCACGTGCGCTCAGGGGCAGAATATATAAGTGGCAAACCAGAGTATATGTATTGCGCTAATAAAGCCTACAAGCGTGGGTAGCTGATTACATTATTGTAAAATATGTGCGTAATTACAATCCCCATTGTCCACCCAGATTTATGCATGCAAAAGGGACCCCCGCGATTGGAATAAATATTATTGAGAATTCTACTACTTGTCACTACCTCTGGAAGAAGTTCCTACAATCTCGAGAGATGGCAGCACCCCCGTGACCGTGTGACTTCATGACCTGACCGTCTCAGAGACAGGGATTTTAATTTGTCGTCACCTCCACGTGGGGCAATAAGAAAAGCGCAGCGCTCCTGCATCCCAATAAACATGCCCCTGTGGTGAAAGGCTATGCTACCCCTTGCACCCCGAAGAACTGCTGATAAGTGGAATTTCAGTATAAATACAACCCCAGCAGCCAGCCCCGGAAAATGTGCCAGGCTCGGCGACCAAAGAGGACGTGAGCCCACCCCAGTCTGTAAAAACTTGAGTTTGCTAAAGTATCTTGTCCTACCCTGAGTCTGCAAAGACTGTTCTAAACCTTCCTCAGTCCGAGAAGACTACCTATCCTTGAGTCTGCAAAGGCTCCTCCGCACACTTCCTTAGCCCGACGAGGACTATCCGCTTACCTCAGTCTGCAGAAGACATTCCTTTCAGCCAGACCAAGGGCAATCTACCTCCTGCCTTAAACACTCCCACCTTAACCTACACCTTAGGGCCTTCATCAGTCTGTGAAGTGTGTGTGCGCATATATATATATATATACACACACATACATATATATATACACATATATATATATATATATATATATATATATATATATATATATATATATATATATATATATATATATATATATACATATATATATACATATATATATATATATATATATATATATATATATATATATATATATATATATATATATATATACACATATACATATATATACATACATACACATGCATTTAATATGGGCAGCGAAGTAGTTCCGATCCCCTTGCAAATTTGGAGGTTAGCATCGGCGGCAACCCACCAAAGCGCAAGTTTGTTGGTTTTAGGAAACGTGCGCAGTGACAATTTTACGGAATGATTCTGCAAATAAATTATATAATGCTAGTGACAAACAAACGTGATTTTGGTGAAATAAGCGTGTAAGGATTTCCATAGGAAAACACGTGTTCAAGAGATTGTGAATTCAACTAACAGTAAGTTTTGCGTGTTTTGTAAATCATGTATGTATTTACAAACTGTTACTATAAAGTAATTATTGAAATGCCCATGCCCTAAAAAAGTTGCTCTTTCAAAATTTGTGTAGTGTATAAGTAATATTTTTTCTTTGCCCATATCGTATATTCAATGAGTATGTTAACTTCGGCCAAAGTGTGTGTGTGTGTGTATTGCTGCATCTGTACAAATACGAACAGCGACATATATATCATGTTTTGTTTTTTCATTTAAGTTAAAATTTCCGAAGATACAATAATTTGAATGTTATTTCCATACGAGCAAAATTTTCCACTGCTCCATCACAACAATATGCAACTCTGAATGTCACATACTTGGTAAGAACATCAAAACAATGCCGTCTCACGAAAGACGTTAAACTAAAGCGCCTCCCCCCTCCCCATCATTATTTCTCCCTATTTCCTTTTTTCCCTCGAAATAAAGTAATTAGAACCCAAATAAACTTAACTAGGCTAAAATAAAACAGGTTGCAATGCCAACCAAGCTATAAGATCCTACATTATTATGGCATGTTAATCTGCTGTGTGTCCAACTTTGAGGTTGATGTGTGCTCGTGGTGGCTGTTAAATATTTAATATTCAATTAATTTTATTATGCCTTGTTTACATATACGACAAATGTAAACTCATTATCCTGTCAAATCATACAATACAAATCGCGGGTTTACTATTGTATAGTAAAACGTCTTGTAGTTATTTTTAAAAACTAATTGTTCCCGGTGTTCTTAATTCTTTGCTTGAATTCTTTCAGCAAACAGAAGCTAAGGGTAGTGCTGCAAACTATAACAGCAACTTAAGCAATCACTGAGCCTGACATTGTGGAGTGCTGTGCAATGTTTTTAGTAGAACACTGCACTGCACATATTGAGGACATTGTGGAACATTTCCAGAATAATTACCTACAAGACACAATTTCATTTTTTTTAAGTGAGTTTTTGCACCAGATTTTAAAAGATTCATGATGAACGGTAAAGTTTTTATTTACCGCCTTAATTTTTTTAAGTGAACTTTTGCACTGCTTTTAGCAGTTTTTTATGACGAAATTTAGACATTTTATTTACCACTTTCAGGGGGCCCTACTTATATGTGTTCACTCGCACATCCCGACCGACTACCCTCAACTTCGTCTGGGAACTTTAGCTTGTGCTTGCTTGCGTCTGTCAGTGCTCACTTGCACTTCCCATCCTGCAGTTGTATTCAGAACATAAAGATTTAAAAATCAATATGTAATGCGTTAGATGTAATATTTAAATCATAAGACTTAAGGTATAAGATGTACGACTAAGACTTAAGATGTAAGACTTAAGACTTGGCCCGAAGGGCCTAACTTCCTGTTGGGGGAGGGGAGGACATAAAAAGACAACCCTCCCCCAATTCCCAAGACAATCACTCAAAACATACCTCTTCTAGGCCGAAAAGTACCCTTGGTCTTGGCAACTCCTCCCGCGGGAGGCTGAGGAGGGTGTAGATGGGGGGGGGGGGGGGGGGGAGGTTCAATAACCAAGGGTCCATGGTTGTGCAGAGTAAAGCACCCACCCCTCTACATTGCTTGTTTCTATTTATCTTTAATAATGGTTTTGTTAGCGCACACGTAGAAATCATCCAAGTAGTTCATTTTTCTCTGACTTGGTTTACAAATTTTAAAATTTTGCAAGGATTTTTTTTTTTTTTTATATATAAAAAAAGTATAGCCTATGTCCATCTGGCAGAACGCAGAACGTAGCTTTCTAATAATGAAAGAATTGTAAGAATCGGCCGTGTAGTTTCCAAGATTACCCGACAGATATAAACAAATAAACAAACTCACATTACCTCTTTATAATATTATTGCTCTAGCCAATGGGCCACTGCGGCCCCACTTGAGATTGCTCTAGCCCCTGTGGCCCCACTTAGCATTACTCTACCCACTGGGTCTGTGTAGCCCTACGTGATATATGCCTACGTCCATCTGGAAGAATGTAGCTTTCTAACAGTGAAAGAATTATGAAAATCGTCGGCCACTGCGACTCCACTTGGCATTACTCTACCCACTGGGCCTTTGTGGTCTACTTGATATATTTCTATGCACTGAGTCACTGCGGCCCCATTTGAGACTACTATTGCCACTGAGTCACTGCATCCCCACTTGGGATCGCTCTACTCACTGGGCCACTGTGTCTCCACTTGGCATTACTGTACCCCACTTGGTAGTACTGTACCCACTAAGCCTCTGTGGCCCCACTTCATATATTTCTATCCACTGAATCACTGCGGTCCCATTTGAAAGTGCTATTGCCACTGAGCCATGGCATCCCCACTTGAGATCACTCTACTCACTGGGCCACCGTGGCTCCAGTTGGCATTACTCTACCCACTGCACCACCGTGGCTCCAGTTGGCATTACTCTACCCACTAGGCCTCTGTGGCCCCACTTAATATATGCCTATGTTCATCTGGAAGAATGTAGCTTTCTAATAGTGAAAGAATTATAAGAATCGGCTGTGTAGTTTCCGAGTTTTCCAGAGGCATATAAACAAAATCACATTACCTCTTTATTATATTAGTATAGATTTTAGATTTATACAGAACCGGATCCCCGTTCTTTTCTTGAAGTGTAAATGAAAATGCTATGTAAACCATAAATCTTGGTGAGGTAGTCATTTCGCACTCCTTGATCATTTGTAATTTCAATCATATTCTTGACTGTAAATCACCTTAGCATTACCACGGAATAAGTTCGAGTGGGCCGAACCCCTCAGGTTTCGGGAGCTTGCAAAGGCTATAGTCTGAAAACCCCGGATAGCATCTTCCCTTCACAACTTCGTTCCCACACGTAAGCGTACGAGGTCGGCTCCCTACAGGCGTCCCAGTAGCGAGCAAGAAGCCGAGTAAGGAACTATCTGGGGTGAAATCAAAATCATCTGCATTCCATTGTCATTTACATCCCCATGTTCATTGTTAATTTTTCTTTGTTTGTTATTCCCCTTTTGACAGCTGGCATCCTCTATTTTGAAAGCCTTCACGGTGAGCACGGTCACGCTCCCTGGGAGGGAAACTTTTTTGACTAAGCTCCCCCTGGGGTTTGATTCCCCTCCAACCAATTATAACCATTCTTCCAGGTGGTACCCCATTAGGAACCCCAACGTGGGCAATCCCCGACCCACCATGCAAAAACCCCATCAGAAATGTATCCACCACCAAAGGGTTCACCATTCTTATCTTGAAGGGAAATCAGCTCTCCTAACATTTCCATCCAACCTTAGGGCGAATATCTCGGGTGAGGCATATAAATAAGAAACTAGTAGATGTTGTAAGAGTAAGAAAAAAACGAAAGTAAAGGGAGAGTGCATCACCACTAAGAAATGATTATTGTATTACACAATTGTATTCAATTGGTCACATGGTCGATTTAGTAACCTAAATAATGGTCTTGTAGCCGTTTCGGACATGGATCACGTCATTGACTAAGTGTTTCACACAAATATACGTTGTATACTTTCCACTCTTAACAAGAAGATTTACATGATTTTGGTACTTTGCCATTTACTGGACATTCTGGTTTACCAAACTATTCCTCCCCTCAATTAGTCTGTTGAACCAAGGGTTTACTTAACAATTTACCAAATAATGACACTTCCACTTATATTACTGTATATAGCATATCTGTGGCATTATACTTACAATATTACTAGTTACATGTTGTACCATTCAAATCGTCCTAAGCAATTCCCCGGGATAAAGAGGTTATGGTTTCCCAATAAACCATGCATTGCCAATACAGGAATACTGTTTAATTTTTTATTGTATCTGATTCTATTTCATTCTGTTAAAAGTGGTTATATATTCTAATTGTGTACACAGACATTAGTAACGTAAATTACTTTAATTATAATTGCGTATTAACGAAGCATGTAAACAGTTCCCTCAAATATATTTAGCAAATAAATATGATGCTACAGAGCCAGTGCTCCTACACTTGCTCATGCAGTTTTTCCTTTCCAGTGAAAGGGTAAATTTTGTTCATTGCACGGACACAATACTTTACAGGATCGTTTTTCTTGTTATGTTTCCCTGCTTGCTGACCGCTTTGTAATTTTCTTCGGCAACACCAATCAATTTAGATTAACCATGTTTTTTAACAGCCAGATTATAAACCAGCCATGGCTTCACTATTTTGTGAGGCCGTGTTTCATTGCCTGCAAGAGTGTAGTTAAAAGAATAAAAAGAACATTTCTTTTGTTTTTGCTTCGGGCGGTCATTTTTTTAGAGATGTCTACCGCTTACATTGCTGGCAGCATATATTTGTTTAAGTTCTTTCAACTGAATTTCCGCAAAATTTGGTGGAATTTAAAACATTTAGCTTAGAAATATTCATAAAATCAGATTTTTACAAGTCGAAATTCAAAAAGTGTTGTAATTTTTGTAATCTTTATTGCACTCATAAAAATGTGTAGCTATGACCGACCCGAACCGAGATCCGACATTTTTTAACCAAAAACCGAACCAAACTGAACAAAAAATGTGAGAACTGATGAGCCCTAGTAATAAATCCCTGTGATTGGAGGATAGCAAACTCCGCACCCCTGTGACTGCCACAAGCTGCAATTTTGGGTATATAAGGAGAAGCGAAACCACTCTCGGGATTTCACGTCGGCCCACCGATCTGTATAATGTCCAAGGGCTCTCCAGGATCTGCAGAAGACTCTCCAGCATGAAGAAGGCTCTCCCTCTCCAATAGCCTGCAGGAAGTCTCCTCAACATCTACCAATAGCTCCAGTTTCACCCCACAGCCCGCAGAAGCTCCAAAGTATCATGACGTCCCTGCCCCTACACCCCTTACCTGTGTCAATCCTTGCACTCCGCGGTAGCAGGCCGTAAATGTCATCCCTTCTAGACAAACTACCCCCTTCACTATTCGTTGTAAATTGCAACTTAGTATTTTGGAATTATTTGGTTTTTAATATTTTATTAACTTACGCAGGTTTGCCTTTACCTGCCTTACGTGACTCAGAAATAATTTAATAATTTTTTTTAATTCATAATTTGCATACTTTATACAGAACCTATCATCCCCGTGAAGTAATAAACATGCTGTGGTAAACGTAATTTTTGGTGAGATAGTCATTTCACTTCCCCTTCATATCTTTTTATGTGTATTGGAGCAAGTGTAAATTTTATTAATCGTAATTGGTGGCTCATCTTGCGTACCAGCAACTTTTACGGACCAGTCACAAATGGGCCGAACCCCTTGGGTTTCCTGGAGCGTGAAGAAGGCTATTAAGTCTGAATAAGACTGGAAACTCCCGAGACGTGTCTGGTACACCCGAGCCTGCCTGAAGAAACACTTCTATCCAGTCTGCCAATATCCCACTCATTATCTCGGTGTGTCTGCACAGGACTACACCCAGGAGGGCTTGAGCGCCGCTACTAGATTGCAAGTATGCCTTTATAATACTTTGGATACTAACGAGCCAAATAAGATATTCAAATTTTTATTATTTTATAATTCAATAATCCAATGCCTAAGAAAGGAGGTGGATGTAACAGCCAGATTAGATGTCTAGCCGACGAGCACTTCAAAGAGAAATAACTCAGCCCGCCATTGTGATACCCCATTGAGCACCCCAGTGATCCTGTGCCACCCGTTCCTCCGCCAAAATGAGACACATCGACCCCGTCAGGGAATTGCCCCGATTACTAAAAACTGCAGTTCCTTATTGATTTCGCTACTACTAATTTTTTGGCCATGGCCGGATCTAGATCACGTGAGTTATTTAATCCTCCCAGTTCCCAAGCCAATAGCGAAGCCCATACCCCGGCTGTGCCCCATGATTAAAGTACCACCTACCACTTGCTAAATACATACTGCCACAAGAAAGGTTCTGAATATATTTATTCCCCCTAAACCAGTGTGATAACAGCTTCAATCAATTTTGTTCCTTCACGCAAGTTCACTAGGCCAGCCCCATACAAACACCCCGGAAGGCTAAGGGAACCTGGACAGTAAGTGGTTCACCCCCACCTCATTATATCATCATATTCATTTATCCTATTTTCCAAATATGTTAGATTCTATTAGTGACAGCTGGGGTCACGTTTCCTGGTGGCCTTCACAATGAGAAAGATCAAGCACCCTGGGAGGGAGACTTTCTCATTTAAACTCACTCTGGGGTTTGATTCCCTTCCAGGCTTTCCCAACCGGTGCCTCACTTACCCCTCCAACACGGGCAGATCCTCGTCTCACCAGGCAGAATACCAGTCAGATCGTATCACACCGCTGCATACTGCTTTCTATAGGTTTATTTCAAAAGTGCTCATTATACTGTAAACAGGCTAGCGCGTAGCTGAGCTGCCGAAGGTCATTGAGCGTCGTTAGCTTCATTATACACAAATATGAATGTGACTTGACTTTTTATGCAGCTGTTTTAGGAATACAAATGTACACTTGAGTTAATTTTAGCAAGCTCATTGATGAAGACCAGCTATATCATGGACCTTTGGTTTTTAGTTACGATAGAATTTGTGGTACTGACTCTTAATTTTAACAACAGCCGTTTTACTATCTTCCATAATGCCACCATTGAACAAAATCCACCAAACATAGACAGTATGCAAGTGATGGCTGCAATACCTCAGAGTAGCAGTTGATGTGAGAGCAGACTCAGAGGTGCTGCAGCTGCTGTGTACAAGGTCACTTTTAACATCGAAGAGGACACCAGCCTGGGTTGACAACCACCACCTGCAGCTAATCAGCATGAGGAACGTAGTACTCCAAGCCAAGGCATGTCCTCTATCCCAGAACTAGTGTAGTGCAACTAAGGGCCCCATGCACTAGGTGACCAGGCTGTGTGACCAGCCTGCTGCAATGAACCGGGTATATGGAGTGTAATTACACTCAGTGCACTTAGTCGTCCCTGCCAGGGAGTTTGCTTGACTTGAATGACCTCTAGGGAAGTTACTTGCTGATAGTTTTTTTTTTGCAGCATTAACACAGTTTGTGTCAAGACGAGGATTATGCACAAGTTTCTATTCGGAATGTGGGACCAATTTACTGCAAGGCAGCGTCAACAATCCTTTATCCAACTTCTCAAGTTTCCCATTGTTGAAAGCTTCTCTCTGACTCACTCCATTAATTTTCATTTTCTTCCCCCAGCAAGTCCCCATCAAGGTGGGTTATGGAAAGCAGCTGTGAAGTCAGCCAAATTCCACCTCAGGCAAGTCATTGGCAATCAGATTGTCACTTTGGAAGAGTTAATGACATTATGTACTAAGGTTGAAGCTGTCTTCATTTCCAGACCATTAACACCATCATCATCCAACCGATGTAACTTTGCTGCCCCCACACCAGGGCATTTTCGTATTGGTAGGCCCCTTGTAGCTGTCTCTGAATTGTGTGATGAGAACAGTGATAGTGCACTCTGCATGTCCTGGAAATGGAAATTGGTGTGTGCACTTTCCAATCAGTTTTGGAGACGATGATATCGTATCTTCAACAGCTGCAACCTCAGGGCAAGTGGCAAACCAACCCACCAGGATTCACTGTGGAAGATTTGGTCCTTATAGGTGAAGAACGTATACCCACATTGGGCTGGTGCTTGGCCAGAGTCGTCAAGGTACATCCTGGAGCAGATATAATCATCAGAGTGGTGGAAGTGCACACCCAAAAGGGACAGTTGTGCAGACTGGTATACAAACTGTACTGCCTGCCAACCCAATAATGCTCACCAGTTCTCAAAATGTGATATTTTGTACATAGTGTGGCTGTTTGTGTGTGTACTCTTAGACACCTCAGTTGGTCTCGGTGGACAGTATGTTGTATATTCTCATGTACTATATTTTGTGTGGGGGCATGGAACTATACAGTGCACAGCGCGCATGTATACAGTATCTTGCAAGTATTCTGGCATCATCCCCAAGAAGAGCAGTGAATACCAAAATGGTGGGGCGGCAAGTTCGTGTGTGATGAGTGTCCATCATTATCCTTCTCTCTAGAATCCTTATCAATCAAAATCATGAAACAGGTACATCTGCACTTTTCTCCAGGCAAAGATTTCCACTTCCTCTCCTGGTGCTCGCATGCATCTGTAGATTTCAGTCATTAAGCGTGTTAGCACCTCCTTGCCTGTGAAATGCTGAGCGAGTCGGCTGCTGAGTTACTTCCAGTTCGAAGTACTTGTTCCACCAGTCAAGGGCTTTTTCCTTCAGTTTCACTGGGGTTCTGGCTATCCATTGTTTCTCTGGAATTGTGTGAGTTTTGAGCTTACGATCACATTCCGAAGTAAATAGGAATGGATCCTCATGCAGTCTGCCTGTGAATTCCGGCAGCTGCAGTTCTTCTGTGCAGTGCTGCATGCTGTGGAGAGAAGCTGGTCCGGGGTTTGATGGTCGGTACTCTGAGGCGTGTTTGCATTCCTCACATTGGTAGATCCTGCCGGGTCTGTTGATTGGCTCGTCGGGCCATCCAACGTAAGCATGGTGGTATGTCTCCCCACACAGAATGCACCTAACTGTATGGTGACCAAGGCCAGGGCATGTGACCCAATTACAGGATGCTGTCTGTCAAGTTCTGCAATCCTCGCATCTGAATTCCAAGCTGTGCGTGTTAGCATGGCTTGTCTGCCCAGCCAAGGCAGGAATAGTGGTTCCATTGTTGGCAATGTGCACTCTGAAAAATCCTGTTAATCTACGTACCAGGACAGTTCTGTTGTGAACAACAGTTACGTTCGTTTGCGGGAGAGTGTGAGCACTTGAACTCATGCTCACTGAGTCCGGCTGTCGACATCTCTGTAGTAGCTTGGGCGTCATGGGGGTGTTTAGGAGATTCTCCAAAGTCCGTTCTGTTCTTGGCAGCGGTCAGGTTGACTTGTTTGTACTTCTCTTCAAAACTACGGCAGTTACCTCCCATGTTGGGTTCCAGAAAAATATTGGTCTCCTCTTACTGTACTTGATGTGTGACACCCTGTCGACTAGGCAAATACTACGTCAAGCAGACATGGGGAGGGGGTTTTTTTTCGGGTGGCAAGTCAGGCACACCCTTATTCTGGATGGTTCGTTAGTGCAGTTAGTCTCTACAGGGGCGGATGCTTTCCCAGTGTAGAGTACTGGCTTGGTAGCTTTTCGGCAGGGCACGCAGTCTGGGTCTGCCAGAACAACCTTTTGTTTCAGGCTCTGAGCCTTGGACGGTATACCTGGCCGACCAATATTGCTAGTGTTAGGATGTGTTTCTGGCGGAACAACTATGCGTGTTGATTTTCGTGAGGTTTTAGCACTCTGATTGTTGGGTGTGGTTTGTGTCGGTTGGGGCAGAACAACAGGTGTGAGGTAGGCGATGGCGGCTGTTGTCTGCTGTTCCGGGTGACTGAAGTATTCCACAAGCCACGGGTGAACTTCTTGGCTCAGTTGGGTTGGTGGCTGGAATAAGTCTCGTGGTACTTCCGGTATGACTGGGGCGAGCAGGCATCCTAGGGCTGGAGCTTTATCTCTAGGGTTGAGCTTTCCTTTATCTCTAGGGTTGAGCTTTCCTATCGCGGCAACAAGGTCAGAAGTCAGTTCTTGCAAACACCCAGAGAAAATTAACACCTGTTTAACCTTCTCCTTCAGACCACTATGTCTGGAATAAGGCATCTGGAGTCACACATACTCTCACGTCTAGGTCAATTTGGAAAGGTGCAAAGTCTACAGGAACGTGGGACTCGAGAATAGGTTTCAACCAATGTTTATTCCATATTACTCAAAATAATCATATGGTGACATACTCCCTCCTGCATTTGTCAAAAACTTTACGGGAAGCTGAACTACGCACAAGCCGTGTAGGCTACCAAAATTATATAAAAGGACAGGAATTCAAGTACTCACAGTGTAGTACTTGTCGGCAGGCAGACTCACACAAAGAAAGACATCACATTTTATGTAAACTTAGAAACATTCTCCACTCTGGATACAAAATTCTGGCTTCCTCGCCACAAACACAAGACCTGCTCTCCAAACCACCCAGATTTGTCTTCAAAAGGCCACCTAACCTCTGCAACAAACTGGCTCGTCCAAAGCTGCAGCCCACCACAAATAACAATCAAACTATCACCCTCAAATATCCCACCCCTGCAATTGCTCTTGCTGTGGCTCATGTGCCATCCACCAACCCTCAACTTCTTTCAATAGCAAACTCACTAGACATATGTACACCATCCAAGGCAACCACACTGTGCAACAGAAAATCTGATTTATCAGCTTTAGTGCAAACACTGTACTGCAGAATACATCGGCTTCACTACTAACACACACAGGCAGAGAATGAATGGCCACAGAGCAGACACCAAACAAGCCATAGCTGATCACATCAATAACCTATAGGACAAACTAGTTGCAGCACATGCAGCATCACACAACAAAGATTCTGATTCCTGCTACAGTGCCAGAGTTGTGAGAGCCCTACTACCTTCAAGCAATAGGTCAGAACTTATACACTGGGAATTAGCTCATCAATTTATAACAAAATCCAGGCAGCTGCAAGGTCTCAACATAAGATAATTACGGCTCCTAACCACACTCATCAGCTGTACTGACAATTTTTCAATTTTTCTGCCCCACCCTAGTTTGCCACCTGGTCGCTAGGTTTACTACTAACAGCGCCCCTTCACCGTACTGCAGTGCCCTACAACTCGTAGCTTGATGAAGTTGGCTTAGCCAGTGAAACGTCGCAATCGTGTAACCGTGTGGGAAATTTGTCGTCCTTCTTTGTGTGTGTGCCTATCGACAAGTACTACATAATGGTAAATACAAGTGTACCCATGTGTTGTTGATTAGCCTCTTCAGTAACTACAGTCACGTCATAGTTCTTTACATTAATGTAAATTGATTATTATTATACTGGTGGTTATAAGACAAGTTTTGTTTTTGTTGCAATCAAAATTAACTTTTTATTTTTCTAGGAAGTGTGAGAGGAGTAAGAGTTAAATTTTACAGAAACAGTTATATTCATTGTGTTTATGGTGTATCCACTTAGCAGTATAAAGCTCAATTTTTGCTTACGCAGAGCACTGTGAAGGCTCGAACGGCTACAGCAATGGTTTCCGGAACGGCACCAATGGTTTTGCTACCTCATCAAATAGTGTGGCCTTTGATACCTCATATGTTACCACAATGTTGCTGCCATCTTCCAAGACATCAGTGTCAGCGCCATCTACGCCTATTTCTGAGAAGAAATCAAAACGAGAAAAGGTATCTCTGGCAAACAACATTGAGCTACTCAAGCTGAAGGTTGGTTGATTTTGTAGGTTTTAAACTAATACATTGTAGATCCTCCTAAACACTCTAACATTCATGTGCTAAAGCTTTTACTTCTTATTGCTGTATTGAGAGACCTTCTGCAGTGTATACAGAGTCATAAATGAAATGATTTCATATTCTGAATACATGAATTAAATTTTGTCAATCTCGGTACATATATAGAACTTAGTGAGGACATCTGACACTTATAGTATTCAACAGTGCTGGGTGCATACTTTCAAAATGGTGGAAATTACAAATTTATGATATTGTGTTGTATCTCGGTAACTATTTAACCAATCTTAACTAAATTTGGTATGTTTACAGTGCATTATGTAGGCATTGAATCTATAGATATATTTTGTTCTTTGTCTGCCATTTTGGAAGATAGCACCACATGAATAACAAGGCTTTTACTTTATATCTCAAAAACTACTCAACCAATCCCTTCCAAATTCAACACATAAGTAATACTGTGTTAGGCTGTGTAAAAACATGCAATTTAAATTTCTTATGCACTTATTTTCAAAATGGTGGCTACACAAATATTTTAGGTTTATTTGGTATACCTGCCATATCGTTAATCTAATTTTTACCAAATTTTGTATTCTGAGAATATTCATTACAAGCATCATATATTCAAACAAATAGTAACTTTTGTCTGCCATTTTGTAAGGTAACATCACATGCGTTAGTGAAGTTTTTATGTTATATCTTGGGAAGCAATATATTGGTTACTATCAAATCCAGTAACCAATTAGTAGTACAGAACTTCACGTTAACTCATTTTTTTTGGTCTATAATACACTTATTTTCATAATTTCGGCCATATTAACATTTTAGCCTATTAAGTTGTGGCAATGAAATCATAAAACAAATTTCAACTTGTCTTGGTATGCTGCCATTATGTATTTTCAACCATTAAATGTCTATATACAGTGTGTCTTTTCTCTGCCATTTTTAGTGCGCCTCAGAAATAAAATAAAGTTTTTTGTCGTGTCTTGGCGAAAAAATGAACTAATTACTACCAAATTTGGCAAACAAGTATGTAGTACTAGAACAAACCATTTAACTGATTTGTTTTAAGTTGTCAGACTCTACATTTCTAAATGACGACCATATAAACCTTTTAGTTTAGTATGATATATCTACAAAACATGTAATCAATTTCAACTTAACTTTGTATACAGTCTCTATTTGTTAGCCATATAATAATAGTATGATAAAACATTAAAATAAGTGTGTTTGTCATACCTCGCAAAGCAATGTGCAGATTCCTACCAAATTTTTTAACCAAATATTACTATGGTGTGTCATGTAAATTTCTGTTTCAAGTGGGTCAGAAAATTATTTTCAAAATGGCAGCAGTATAAACATTTTAGTTTATTTTGCTATATCTAAAAAGCCATGTAACAATTTTCAGCTCAACTTTGTAGGCTGTCATTATCTAGTACTACAATCATAATGTGTACAAAGTGTCTTTACTTGTCCGTTTTAAAGATAGTGCCACGTAAAAAAATAAAATTTTTGTCATATCTAATGGAAACAATTAACTTATTGCAACCAGTTCAGCTGACGAGATATATTTTTGTAGTTTATCAAAATTTCTATGACGTAAGGGGGTAGCCACTTATGACCAACATAACAGCCATGTAAATACTTTAGGTTACTACTCCACTTCTTCCAAATAATCTCACCCAAACTATATATGCTGACATTATCTATGACTAAAATTGGCATTTTGTGTGTTAGTCATTTATGAAGATAGACCCACATGAGAAAATGGAGCTTTTATGCAATATTGTGGAGATCAGTCAGCTGATTCCCACCAAATTTTGCACACAAGTAGTGCTGCAAGTGACTCTCTTACTTGATTTTCAAAATGACTGGCCTATAAATATTTTCTGTTAGTAAACCATGTCTACCAATATATTAGACTGATTACAACTGAAGTCGATGCTCCTAATTCTAATCCTATGTCTGTAATGTAATTGGTTGCATGCCAGCGTACAGTGCGATGGGTTCTGGGTTTTCTAGTCCTGGACAAGGCACGTGTGTATATGTAATTTTTTCACTTGTATTGCATATGTTTTTGGTTCCATCTCTTAGTGATATCTCTTTCAACAAGATGTCAAGACCTGCCTACAATCATTGCTTTTAAGAACTTCATCAAAACTATTTGCATCCATGTAGGAGAAAGTAGGTTCTGTAGTTATAATGGTAACAGTCAAAACTAATTCAATAAGTAACTGTATATATGTTTTTTAATTCAAGTATGTGATTTCTTTAATATGTTTTACAGTTATTATAACTTACCTCATAAAAAGCATAAAGTAAATACTGTACCACATTTAAATGTTTGGCTGTTTTTTTATCTAATTACTGTAATCTTAGCATGTTCATATAATGTGACTGGGAAATCTGATACTCTGCAGTCATAATGAAATCACCGTAACATAAATGCAAGATTGCCAGTATTTTTCATGGTTTTCTGTAATAATTTTCCTTGGCTGTCGTAGTTTTAGAAAATAGAGAAAATAGCTTGGCTAGTAAATTAATCCAATGAATGGAGAAATCACAGCTATGCTGAACAAAGCACTCCCTTTTAAAAGGCGTTCATTGAATTTGTTGTCCCTCTCCTCTAAAGCTTGATATGAGAATCAAGGTTTCCGTTAAGGAAATACCATACTGAGAAAAGGTACATTAGGGATGCATAGCTTTTCTATGCCACGTGTAACTAAATAGGTTACGTATTTTTTATTGCAACCGTCAGAAACAAGAGACAACTGAAACTCAGTTTGGTTCATTCACTTGGTAGAAGCATGAGAAAATTCATAAATAAAGGCATCGTTATAAAAAACAAATTAAATGTAAAAATTTTCCTCTGAGATTTATCAAAGTGTGTGCAGTTCACATTCTTAACACAGCAAAAATGTGAAACAGTTTTCAATACGAGCCAGGTGTATCTTGAGAACAGCATCGCAGAATCCATTATAAAAATCACATTACTAGAAATCTCACATTGTGACAAATTTAGGATGACAGGAGGGACCTTTCCCACCTGGCACCCTAATAATTTCAAAGACACTGAAAAAATTTTATTAGAAAGATTTTGCCTAAAACAAGACGAAAAGAAGAGATGGTGGGTGCTTGCCGGTGTGGGTTAAGTTGACACTCCCAAAGATTCCTCTTTCATGGTTTGTTGTCTTTTCCAAGGTGGCAGCTAGTGCTCAAGCTAATAATGCCACAGCGCTCCATCCCCGCCCCTCACAAACATACCCAAATAAGGGCGTTGTACAGTGCTACTGTTAGTGTGCCTTCCGATCACTACGTAATAGGGCATTGCATGGTAAAAAGTCCCTTTGGGCTCTGGTATGAACTCATTCACAGCCTCTTTCCTACACAAGCCGAATTGTAGCGAAATAACAACCATTTGTGTTCTAGAATGTGCTCGAAAAGAAAGAATACTATTGAACATCTTGATGCCGGCTAACAGCCAGCGGCGTAAAGCCAATGATGGTGCTCACCACGCACGTGACACGTGGGCATGCATATCCGTAAAGAGGTTGCAATTTGAGCTTTCCTTAAATGGAATATTATTTGCAGTGTAAAATGTGTCGTTTTATTTTTCAGGGTCAAAAAGTCTTAAAGTGTTTGAAAATGTATGTTTGTTGATATTGCAAAATGTTTGGTTATGAATTCAAAATGTGCGCTGTGCGAAGATTAAGAACAGTAATATTTAAATTACTTTTGTGCCGCTTTATTGTCATATATAAAAGTTTTACTCTGCGTGCATAGCTTTCCGCTTATGTGAACCCCATAGTCAGCCATGTTAGGTCCGTGCGACACTATCCTCGCCATAGTCGTTGTAGGAGGTCTGGCGAGGTAAGACGCTGCCACGTACACACTTCAAACATTTTGCACTTATGTAGATTACCATAGCTCATTCTTAGTATACCGGTTAACCTTTGCTGCATACGTTTTGCCAGATAATTTCCCCAGCATTATGCTTCCACTTAACTAATGATTTGTGCCTTTGCAGCTTTTTGAAACTTAAACAAGGAGAAAGGGGAGAAAGATGTCAGAGAGGTCACGCGGCCCGCACAATTTGAATCAGACGCCATTCGCTTATGCTAAAGGCACTTCATTGTAATTTCTGTATTATTACTGCATGCAATTTTAAGGACTTTATTTTCATGTATGTTTTCAAGGGTATTTTTCATGTTTAATTATGTTACGGCCACATCTTTTGCGACCATGTAGTTCATAGCCATCAAGTCTATATCTGCACCATCCATGCAGTTTGAGGGTTTATTTGTGTAATATCTTGTGCGCCATAATTTATTTCAGGGTTCTACGTCAATTTTATTCAGGGTTCGATGAATTTTTCTTGTAATTGATGATTTGTATGTCTGACCACGTGGTCATTTCCATGTCTGATTTTCTTGTCATCCGGTACACTAGAAGCTCAAAACTAATTCATCCTGCAGCAGAATAATTTTCTCAACTAGAATAACATTTTGTTTGAACAGAATTTGCCGTCTTTGTGGAGAATTACATTCTCACCTGCACCACGTGCTCCGCTGCAACACTCATCCAGCAGCATCTGCACCATCTAATACTGCTTTCACGTGTGTGTGTGTGTTTATTGTGACCACTCATGTCATGCCCCATCATCATTTTCCAAGTGTATTTATATGATTGTGTGTAATTTGTACTATGACATAAATTCCGTCCTTGCCGGCTATGTGTATAGGCTGTCACCTCACTAACCACATGAGGCAAGACGAGCCCCGACGAGTCCGCGTTAGTGATGCCAAATAATCACACGTGTTTATGTAACTTGTTCTTTTTGTCTCATTTCATTATACTCTGTGCCTTATCTTCAGGGAAAATCGTCAGTCCACCCTACTGGCTGTCGACCCCTTTCCCTTGTGGAGGTTGTGTTTTCAAACACCACAAAGAAGTCATCCATCTAGGACGTGCGCTAGATTAATTGCGTGCTAGGTAGCACCCAATTGGAGTTAGCTAGACACGTCCGAGTGTAATTCACAAGTAAATTTCTGGCACATTTCTTTGTACGAGTGGTATAATAAAGAAGGTAGTAGAGTGCATAAGTGTTTCGTCTTGCAATGACAGCTACCTCTTGCCATTGTTTTTCTAAAAGTTTAGTAATTATGTTTATTAATTCAAAGTGTTCCGTAAGTACGCTCGGGTGAGATAGACGCACGGAAACCACATCATCCCTGAGAACCCTGAGTCTCAACAGTGCGGTGACTGGGAAACCCCGCTGGCACCCACCTACAATAAGTTTATTGTGTCACCATTCATCTCGTGTCTCACTCAACGGCGTCAATTGGCGTTTCCAAGTGGGACCAGTGTGTTCTTCCATGTCACATCATCCGCATCAACTGCGAGTAAATGGCAGACACCACATCTGAACAACTGCAAGAAGGCATCAAGACATCCGCATCGTCAACCGCGACACCCGCGTACGCGAATTAGCTGGACATGCTGATCGACCGATGCGTGCATTGTGGAAGGGTAAGCGAGATAAATCTGTTTGAGAAAAACTTGTGGAATCAACTGTTATGCCAGTGCACGTCCAACACCTTATCTATGCCGTCAGAACCACGCCTGTGTGCGCGCACAGGTTGTGACGGGGCGGGAATGAAATGGGTGCACTACCAGTAGTGCAGACGGGACTTACATTTACCAAGCATAGGGCCTGAGGCGTATGTAACCTTCCGCGATCGTGTAATAAACTGTGTTGAGTGCCATAAGACAAACTATGTTGAGATTGCGCCAACAACAACACCAGAGGTAAAGCCCACGCCTCCGCCAGTAGTTGCTATGTACACGCCACAAGGTTTGATGGGACCTGATAGAAATGTACTTTTGCCAACTTTTGCTGGACATGATTCAGAAAACCTAGGTACTTTCTTGCGGTATGCAAAGAAAAAATCCACCGGCATCGAGTGCATAGGGATGATTGGACTGAGGTAGACTCAGGGGACCCAACAGACCGAACAGACTAAGGGGAACCACTGCCACGTGGTGGAATCTAGTCCGCGATTACCTAGTTACCTGGGAGGAATTCTGTGAACGCTTGTTGGGCAGGTTCGATACTGATGGTGATGCCATACATGCGCAGGCTAAGCTCTATCATGAACAACAGCACGACAGAGAGGGCATCGAAGAGTTCATACAGAGGAAATTCTCTCTGTATAAACAATTACATCTGAGACAGTCAACTCGTAGAGTGCTCGAGATCATTGTAACATTGGCGACACCTGATATTAGGCTGTACCTACGGCAAGCCACGCGTGCAAGTGTAGAACAGTTTACGAGAGAGGTATGCGTTTATGAGAGGGATGTGCGTGTGGGACATGACCACCAATCCCCGAGACAAAATCACTATATGTCAACACCTGCCATGATGCCAGATGTAACAAGACTACTGCCGCCATTCACGCCAGTGTGAACCAACCACGGTCAGGTGTCGGACTTTCGCAACAATAACCGCGGACCTTATTACCAAAGCAACAAGTTGGGAAACTAGATAGGGAGGTTGGGGAAACAGCACCTGCACCAATCTCACCGCCAGAGCCTATGAATCTGCCTAATAAAGGTGCCAAAGTATCAATTTTGAACTGGAAGGAAAGAATGTGATCGCCATAATTGACACTGCCGCGAGCCATAATTTTTTTGTGTGAGGGCCTAATCCAGGCAATAATAACAAGAGTTCCGCTGCGACGTCTGCAATTAGCCACCACTCATCAACAAGTTAAGGCAAGAAGTGTAATGCATGTGATGGTAGGAATATGTGAACTCCATACTAAATGTGACGTGCATATTGTGCCAGACTTGTGTGAGGAGATGATTCTGGGATTGCCGTGGCTAATTGTCAACCAAGCCGTAATTGAACCACATCTCGACCGTCTGCACATGGGGAGACGTGGAAGGTGGACGCTGTACGCCGTGTGAGCAACGCCGCCGCCAACACCACCTGCCATGCCGCTTGCTAAGTTCGCATACGAGGTGCCCGAACAACACCAACAACATCCGCAACACCTGCTGGACCAGTATGGCAGTGTGTTCCACACTGATGGGAAGCTGCAGTGCACCGACATCATCAAGCACACCGTCATCACGAGACACGAGGACCCAGTGTACTCCAAACCACAAGACCCAGGTATTTTCTTCCGGCATGTCATCAATCAACATGTATGTGAGATGCTCGATGATAATGTGATTGAACCCACGCAAAGTGTCTATAACTCGGGCATTACACTTTCCCCTAAAAAGGACAGTGAATGGAGGTTTTGTGTTGATTTTCTTCCGCTTAACAAGATCACTGTAAACATGCCACCTCCAGTAATCAATATCAAGGACACTTTGTCAACAGTAGGGCCAGCTACTGTATTCACTTTACTAGGTTTAAAATCCGCACGTGCCTATCTGCCCACAAGACAGAAAGAAAACAGCCTTCACCTGCTAAATGGGCATAGGTTTCAGTTCGTTACAATGCCGTTCGGATTAAAATGTGCCTCTGCCATTTTTCAGAATTTAATGGTAAACGTACGAGATGGATACATAGGAGACTTTGCGATGGTCTATCTTGATGATGTACTTGTGTGGTTGAACGGCTGGGAGGAGCATTTGCACCATTTAAGCCTTGTGTTCGAAAGGCTCGAACACAACACGCTTACATGCAAAGTTGACAAGTGTAAGTTGGGTATGAGTAAGATGGAGTTTTTGGGACACTATGTAACAGGGAATGGACATGAACCAAAACAACAGCACACACAAAACAAACCCACACCCAGGTCACGTAAACAAGTTAGAAAAATTTTTGGCTTGGTAAATTGGTTAAGGGAGTTTGTCCCGAATTGCACCATTGACTGCATTGTTCTGTGAAAAAGTAAATTTGTGTGGATACCTCAAGCCGACCAGGCATTCCGTGAAATCAAACTCACGTTTCATTATTGCAAACAGCTAGACAGGTTTAGACCAGAATTACCCATTGTTGTTCAGACCGATGCGAGCCAACAAGGTATTGGCCCGGTGTTATATCAAGTGGGAGAACACTAGGAAAAACGCATCCTGAATTACCACAGTGCAAAGTTTGGCGAGGCAGAACGCAAATACCATGTTAATGAGCAGGAATGTTTAGCAATTGTGCATGCTCTAAGGAAATACCAGTCATATCTGTTAGGAAGACAGTTTATGTTAAGAACAGACAACCATTGTCTTGTGGGGTTAGAGGGCATGCATAACGGGAAAAGTAAACTTGCCCGCTGGGCCTTACTACTCCAAGAATTTGATTTCAACGTTGAACACGTGGAGAGAAATACCAATGAGCTCGTAGACGCACTGTCCAGGAACCCCTGTCCGAACCTAACGGTAACTGAAGACGTGGAATGGGAAGAGGCGCTACCACCCTGCTGTACCACACTGACAGCAGGCACACCAACTTTTGTCTTGCAAAACACTGTCGCCACAACACCTGGTGAACTTGTCTCATTGAACGTCCGTAATGTATTAAAGGAAGTCCGCGCAGCGCAGGAAAATTCCCCAGATGCTGCACAACGCTGGCAACACTGTGCCACGCGGTACTATGAACAGTGGCGAGTAGTAGACCGTGAGATCAGGTGAAACCCCACGGTAATCACACCAGATGGTGGACATATGTACCCAAAGAAAAACATGAACTTGTATTAACGTACGGGGATGACAGCTTAGAACATGAGCACCCAGGTACAGAGCAGACACGCAGGAATGTACAACAATTATTTCATTGGCGCGGAAGGGGCTGTACGTAAATATGTGCAAAGTTGTGTAACGTGCAATACCTGGGAGCCACGGAGAACCGACTGCGATGCTCCACAGCAACCGAGGCTGCCAACTGAGCCATTCAAAACTGTAGCACTGGATATCATTGGTCCGTATCCCCGCACCACGAGCGGAAAGAAGTTTTTTGGTTGTTGTTAAATTGAATTCTTAAACAAATATTTTAGATTGAGGGGAAGTAAGACTTAAGGAATAGTGTTTGTGTGTTTTATTGCATTTAAATGAAAATTCAAAACTACATACCACTTTTTTAAACTGTTGCTTTCATGGTAATTTTCTGATTTTTCGTAAGTTTGTATTGAAAATTTGATGGATTTTCTCTAATCTTTCTGTACCCTTGCCAGGCAAATGAAGCATTTGAGCAACAGCTGTACACAGATGCAGTTACAATGTACAACAGAGCCATCTCACTTTGTCCAAATGCTGCGGTGTTGTATGGTAACCGTGCTGCTGCTTATATGAAGAGGGGGTGGTAAGTGTTTTATTATCCAGTGTTGATTCTTAACTAACATTTTATGCTATTTCATTAATGTTGTTGGTATACTGATTTGAAGCCAGTGTTTGAGATTGAAGAATGTACTTATATAGTAAAATTGGTTGATTTTTAGAAATTGTTCCTGTTAATTTTTTAAACCAGTAATATGTCTGTACAGATTAGAAACATTCAGTGGTTTACTTGTTTTTATTAGCAATTGCCGATTTTTGTGTATATGTGTTATCAGGTAATTTGCGGATACGGACAGCACCACACGAATCTGTAATCAAAACTAAGTAGAATGGTACACGTGCATAAAATTTTTCGTTTATTAGAAAAATGACATGAAATGTTCAAAAACCACAGTAGCAAACATGTGGTATTTCAATTAAAAGTGAGGTGATGTAGTGCTGCAACTAATGTGTTGGTCGTAAGGCATACGGCAAGGGAACATGCCAAGCTCAGTAGTGCCAAAGAGGCCATGGCGTTCACATAGAGTGAGTACTGGGAGTACTGCGGCCAAGCTCCATGTATGCTGTATGCATCTATCGTGCAAAAAAGTGCATTGCTATGGGCAGAGTAAATTTCAAATGCCTGTTTTGACGTTTGAACATTTTGTGTACTGATGGCTGTATTCTGTGCTTACAATGAAGTCAAGTCATTTTACCTACTTTAATGTTGTTTTTCTCGTAAACTAAGGGTCTTACACTTTTTCACCAAAGAGTATTTTCTATTTAGTTTTGATCACAGATTCGTGTTGTGCAGTCCGTATCCACAAATTACGTGACATTCTGTATTTATGAGAACACCAAGTGACCCTAAGTTAGTATCTTTGTCACTATTAAATTCTTAACATTTGTAGTGAAATATGGATATACCTTTTGTAACCACATTTGGTATTATAATAAGACGTACAATGGACTAGGGAAATTTTTTTATTATTGTTAGAAAAAGTGATTTGTTCTGCATTTCCTTTAGTGTAGTTTACCAGACATTAGCCTCCTGTTTTTTTTCCGTGATCATTTAAACTGTTATTATTTTGGGTTATATAGCAGTTGCAATTTTCATAGTGTCTCTATTAAAACTATGTTTTACATTGGACTGAATTTCTTCATCTGTTCATAATTAAAATAGAAAAATAATGCTTATTTCAGGCTTTTAACAGCCCGTGTTATTTGTTAGCAACAAATAATGGTAAAAATTGTAATGTTTTCCAATAAAATAAGTTACTGTATTGTTTATTACATGTTACATCCATTCGGCACATGGCAAATACACCATGAATTGCATTGATTTTGCCATTATGTCATGGTTCAGGTATGTCTGGTCTTCTTGCAGGGATGGGGATGTTTATGCAGCTATGAGGGATTGCTATGCAGCCCTGCAATTAGACCCAAGCCATGTAAAGGCACACTTCAGGTGCGTATGTACCTTCCTTGTTCCATTTACCAATTAAACTAAAATTTAAGAAATTAATTTTTTACAAAAATAACCCAATTCAAACACCGCTGTGTATTTTCCTGAGTATTTCATGGAGTCTATTTTTATCTCTACAAAATTATAATTGAGAATAAACAATGTATATTTTCCTGAAAGGTATTTCCTTTGATCCATGACACACTTCCACTCATTGGGAATGCACACTATACGTTATAACTTGGCCCCATCATCGAGCACCAGCGCTCATGTGGGCAACTCATACTCCCAACAGTATAATTATCACATGCCTACAGGGTCCATAGACTGCACATGATGAGCTACTACAGACATGTGGTTGGAGAAATTGTACTGTTCACTCCAAAGATGTCACACGGTTGCCCAAACCCAACACGGGATTTTACTGTTCGACGAGCCGTCGACACTCTTCACGAAGATAAGCAAGTTCTAAGTTTTGCTGCAAGAGAGCAGCACTCCTTCTACTAGAATATCACAGCCTCCAGTACCTCATGCCGAGGCAGTAAGTCATGTCAACGCCTTCAATACAGGAGATAAGAAAAGGGTGGTGCTGCAACCCAGCAAGAATAAACTACCCCTGCCAGCAAACAAGAAAATTTGATTTATAAAGAGGAGCCATTCCCTGGCTCAGGGCAGTAACTGTGCCCTCCAACTTGCAAAGGCCGAGGGCATCAGTAGGGGTAAATGGTAGCCACCCTTCTCTCCCAGTCTGCGAAGACCGGAGGCCCATATAACATGGAATTGACCACTAGACCTCTTCGCTATTTGGAACATCTCCGAAGATGGTACTCAACAGCCACCAGCAGCATCCCCGAAGACGCTGCAACTGCTGGCCAACTCTGAGAGGTTTCCAAAGACGTCCCCTTGTCTCCCATCTGGTATTCACTTCAGCAATCCCCGTGGTAGCAGGTCATGACAGCGTCCCTTTTGGACCTCTGTTAAACCTAAATCCCACCAGGTCATTTTGGTCTAGTTTCCTTCAGAATACCCCTTATTAAACGCAAAGTTTCCTTAAATTTTACATTTGAATTATCATTAATTTATCAAATCACAGCTCTTGCGCAGGTCACCTTCACCTGCTTTAATCAATAGCTTCCAGTTAACTGGTAGAAGTTAGCTACGCATCACACTGCTTTTTCATATGTATAAATAAATACATATTTTGATTATAATTTGTGAGTGCCATTCATCTAATGAGTACAACCTATTGTAACCCCCTTTTTGAATTTTATTAGTGTTGTGTGGAAACTCTTATGAACTTCTTTATCAGCTCCACATAGGTAAATCTGGTATTTGCGAAGAAGAAAAAAACCCTAACGGCCAAAAACTCGCAGAGTAACAGGCAAACAGAGATACTGGTGGAGATTAAGAGATTAAGCTAATGGTAAAAGCAAAAAGCATATGATTAGAGGTTGTGTTGAAGCTCTGTCAACTTAGTAGTACCACGTGATCTGCCTCCGTTGCTGTGTTTTCTTGAAGGTGGCTTGCACACTGATTGTTGCAACTCTTAGATAGGGTGAAGTCGTTTATTTAAGAAGCACTTCCTCTAAGCGTGGAATGCAGCATGCATCAGAACAGAAAATTTGAGGTAGCATACGGTAAATTACATTATGTATACACGTAATTGTTTATTTAAATTTTTTACTTTGCCAATACTGTTTGTTAATGAATTTTATGGTATTTTGTGTGTCCTGGGTTTTTTTTTAATTCAACATCTTCATCTTCATTTGTTCAACTGCTTTTAAATGAGGTTGATGAACAAGGTTACTGGTCTTAGTTATAAATGGAAAAAAATAGGTTTGTTCCTTTATAATCAAAATAAAAACTTATTGAAATAACAAGAAACTAAACCATTTTTACATGTTGTTTTCATTAAAATTTATATTGTTGATGTTTTAATTATTTATTATAAAACTAGCAAAACTTTAGGGCATCAGCTAAGATGCATTGTTTATTATGCAAATATATGGCGACAGAATCATTTACACAGTTAAATCACACTATTGTGACCACCTGCTGGAAGCCTTTCGTAGCCCATGACGTAGGCTGGTGAAGCGACTGACAGGCTGGCTGTACACATTATGCTTCCTGCTGTCGTCGGTAAGGGAAGTGATTTAACAGAGTTGCAAAAAGGTATGATCATTGGTTTTCAGGCCAAGAGGGGCAGCATTTCAGAAACAGCGGCGTTTGTGAACTGTTCACTTGCCTCTGCGGTAAAGGTGTATCATGAGTGGACGAATGGCACCATTAGGAATAACCATAAGTGGAAACTGTGGAGCTGCACGTGCCATTGATATATGCGGTGAACGTCGACTACAACAGTGCATGAAGGCCAACCAACAATCTACAGTGGAACAGCTCACTGTCCAAATGAACCATGGGGCCTCCAGACACGTGTCTACTGTAACGGTTCAGTGAACCCATCTGCGAATGGAACTCTGAAGTAGATGGAGGGTGACTGCACCCATGCTAACACAGGTGCATTGACAAAACTGACTGGAATTTTCTCGACAGTATGGCGATTGGACTGCTGCTGATTGGTAGTCTTCTCCGATGAGTCACTTTGGCAGCTGCATAGAAAGGATGGATGGCAGTGTGTACGGTGAGAAACATAGGAGAACCAACACCCTGCAGCCATTGCTGGACGAACACAAGGCGGTGGGGGTAGTGTTATGGTCTGGGGAATGTGTTTGTGGTATTCTCTAGGTCCCATCATCCGTATAGAAAGCACTCATGATCTATTTGGTTATGAATTCATCCTCGGTGATCATGTCAACATGTACATGATGATTATCTTTCCTCGGGAGGATGGGATCTTCCAGCACGATAATGCGCCCTGCCACACAGCTATAAGTGTTCGCATATGGCTCGAAGAGCACGGTAAAGACTTAAAAGTTCTTCCTTGTGCCCCAATCAGCCCCAATCTCAATCCAATTGAACATCTGTGGGACCACCTCGATTGTCGTGTTCGCCGTCTGTCTCTTCTACCATGCACCATTCAATGGTTGTGGGATGCACTGCAGACAGCATGCCTCCAGATACTCGTGGAGACCTATCAACGCCTGACTGAGTCTTTGTCGGTTCATCTAGCTGCTGTTCATTCTGCAAAGGGCGGTTATTCTGAATACTTCCAGATGGTCATAATAATATTATTCGACTGTGTACATCCACATGAGTAAAAAAAGTGTGTTTAGACGTGCAATACTTACAGCATTAGTTTGTTTAGAAAAATAGGGAGAGTATAAGAATTTAAGTCATAATGTGAATACTGGATAGAAATACTCTTCTGCGTATTGTAACATAATGTAATGAATAATGGGTACATTCTTTTTGTATTGTAGGTATTATTTCTTCTCTTCTATTGTGAAGTTTGGAGCAGCAGTGCTTACATTTTGTTCTGTGCATTAGTGTGTATGAAAATAAAAGTCGACTATGACCTTTTGTGCTTCATGGAAAAAGTTGTCTTTTATTTTTCAAAAATAATTTAAACAAAGGTAGAGGTACTAGTTGCCAACACTTCTGTATGTGAAGAAGCACAGTGAAGAATATTTTACAGGCTTGCTCGATGCCTACTGGAGCTGCAGTGGATCCAAGAGGCAACAGACTGCTTGAATGCCTTCAAAGAGCGGTTTCCTGAGCATACACACAGTCATGCATGTAAGGCACTTTGTAAGGATATTGAGGCTGCCGGCAACAGTACTACTTCCAATGTCAAGTCATCACCAGATGTTGCAGGTACTGTGAATTTTTCTAATTATACATGTCCATTTTCATACCTCTCTATTTCTAAATCTCTTAAACATACCACTCCTGCTTAAGGCCAGGCTTCACCATGCATGGGCGTATAGGGAATCAAAGGTTAAATTCCGACAAAGATCTCGCAGTCATTTTTTGTGATAGTATTTTTAACTAAGGTTTTTTTGTTTAAGATTGAATTCATCTACATTTGTAAACTATTCAAAATTACATTTTTAAATTTTAAATGAACTTTTTAATTATTTATGAAATGTCACAATTTTATAAATAATGAAAACGTACATTTGAAATTAAAAAATTAAAATTTGGAATGTTTACAAATCTAAATGAGTTCAATCTCTAACAAAAAATCTTTAGTTGTAAATACTACCACAAAAAACGACTGAGAGATCTTTGTCCGAATTTAGCCTTTGATTTCCTATACGCCCATGCATGGTGAAGCCTGGCCTTAAACATGCCACTCCCACCTATGTATGCACACCACTCCTGCTTAGACTCCTGAAATTCATATAATTTCTTCTCATTCATGCATAATTTTTTGCACATTGTAATACAGTTTTTATTTTCACATTTTTCTGTGAAGATTAAATGACTGGTGAGACCCAGCAATGTAACGTGTGTGTACATGGCTAGATGTAGAGGTGGTGGACATGGATGGACCATCGTCATCAGAGGAAGGTAGCAGTGGAGGAGGAGAGCAACCCAAGCAGACTGCGAGGTCATGGTCGCTACCTTCGGAGCAGGAAGAGTCATGGTGCCGGGCAGCATGTGACTATGAAGTGCGCTTCTGCGGCCACTGCAACACCACCACGGATATAAAGGAGGCTAACTTCTTTGGCAAGTCAGTACATCAGTATCATTGTAATGCCAATTACCTTAGATCATTGACATTATCTTCGTAGTTTGATCTTTATATTGTCATTTTTAGGGTTCTGTATGAGTTTTAAATTACAAGAAAGATTTTGTAGTTGAACACTTCTGTGTTTCCTTCCATATAACTAGCACTGATTTTGACAACCATTTTGTGTGGAAGAGTAGTAAAGAGTCACAAGAACCGATGAATCATACTACAAAATGCTAGACATTTTCCCCTTCAAAAATGAATTTTTTCAGTTAGACTCAGCTCTACTAGCTATTGTACAGAATGTTTCATTATTGTTATTCTATATTTGTAGGAGTTGTAGAGGGCCCATAGTATGAGCTCGTACTGTGTGCAATACAAAGATGCTTTATGTGGTGACCATTACATTTGTTACACATATTCTATCTGTGAAGCATGTCTCCATACACACACAGTGTAATACCTGGTGTGTGCAGAATCTTGTCTGCCACAGCCACAACTCATGCAAACAGATCTTCCTCTAATGTTACAAGGGTATCTAAACAATACTACCGGTATAAGTGTTGCCCTACATGCACGAGTAGAAACGAATTATATCCAGCGATCGTGGCAGCAGAGCAATCTGTCCACGCCGACCTATCCATCTTTCCCCAAATGTTTGGGTCAAGATGTTGGCATAGTTATTGTCATACAACTCTGCTCTGACTCTGAGGGCCATCCTAATAATTAATTTGCTGTGCCAACACTGTAAACTATTATGACAACCACGTGCAGTTTCAACTTCAAAAACAGTGAACACACAGGGTTCCCTTGCCCACTAGGTATCTTTCAGTTTCCAAACCTAATCACAAGACCTAAACCTTGGCACCTATGTAACATCCTTCTGATACATAATGTGGGTGCAGACTGGAGTGTTTTCGTCCTGTTTTGAGCTAATAAACCAGTATGACTGCAGTTCAAGGCTCCTTTCATTTATGCAGTGTTTTTCACGTATGCATTTATACATACATGAGTGTACACACAACACATACATATCCCCACTCCATCTGGATCCTTATAGTTCTACTCACTGATTTAATTTTCCTACCACTTCCCTAGTTCACCATCTGGCCACTGGGCTCATGCACAACACTGCTTGCCCTACCCTATTGTGTTGCACTATAAATCACCACCCAAGGAAGCTGGCCTACTCAGCAAAATATCATGACTGCACATCCTTGCAAAAAATATAACATTAATTCTTCTATATGTGCGTGTTGACAAGTACCAGCCTACGAGTTCTAGTGTATCCTTGTTCCAAGATAATATTGGTAGCCAGTTTCACAGCTCTCACCATCGCTTTGATTTAGTAAAAAAAATATTGTAAAAATTGTAAAAAATATTAATTTTATTATTACAGTAGGCTGAAGTGAAGTAAAAGTGTTTTGTCAGTATTTAAAGTTGTAATTGAATACTAATACTATAGTGATCAGATTTTTTGGGAAGAAATAATTTTAGTTGTGTGTCAAGTATTTACGGTCATCAGTTATTTGTGTTGATTAAGACAATTTGTTGCAAAACTATGCAGGTCTTTTAATAGCAGTCAGTCTTGCCAAGTTAATTAGGAATTAAGTAGAGAATATTTAAAAATTGAGAAAAACTGAATAGGAATGGAATTCGGAAAACATATTTTTTTCACATAGCTCTGTCAAACCTTTTATGTAATTAATGATCCATTGGCTGCTGATAATCTTTAGCTGAATTCTACAGTTCTGGCAGATGTTTTGTGAGATGAGTCATATTACTTTACAGTGAAGGCCAGTTCATTGTGGCTGGCTCTGATGACGGATCGTTCTTCGTGTGGGAGCGTGCCACAACAAATATCATCCGTGTTCTGAAAGGTGATGAGTCAATAGTTAACTGTCTGCAGCCTCACCCTTCGTACTGCCTTCTAGCGACAAGTGGCATTGACCCTGTTGTCAGGTTATGGAGTCCACGGCCAGAGGTAAGCTGAGTAGAACCTATATTTTACATTCTTCTCAATTAAGTTTTTCCCTTTAATATACAATGTATTCAGGTCCCGCCATTTTCCCTATGTGTACAGTGTATTAAATTCCTGCCATTTTCAGTGGAATTCAGTATGTTTTCCATGATTTACACTTTATTTTTCAATCCATGTGGCCGAAAAAAATTTGGAGATCTATACATTTATTGCAGTCTTGTTTAGAATCACATACATACGGTGATTGAGAGTACAATAACATGCTTACAACACAATTTCATTGGAAAGTAGAAGTGTCACCCCCAAAAATGTTTGCAGTGGAAAAAAATAATTTATCAGATCTGCAGCAGGATTACAGACTAAAAGATAGCTTAAATGCTGATAAATATATTATTAGTATTCTGGGATTTAGTTATAAATAAAACTTAAAATTTTGCAGTGCAAATGAGAGTAAACAAAGTTTACCAGTTACTGTTAACAGACAGTAGTGAAAACCTACCCTTAAAGTTAGTAATGATGCATAACGCTCTCAGGGACATTGTGAAGCTACATCACTGCAAGAGCTAGTTTTTTTTATGCAGGCCTATCACACAAGGGGTTAAAACTGGCTGGTTCAAGTTCACTTTCCACCAGGGGCCCGACCAGTGTACCGTGTGGGTTGAGTCGCCTAGCGGCTGGTACAAAATCAATTCCGGGCTTGGCTACATGCCGGGTAGTGTGACTAGAGGTCACCTGGTTATCTGCGCTGGTACTTGAACGGCTTGGTGGTGGTGTTGGTCGAGCAGGTGGGTAGTAATTTCTAGAACTGCTGGTGGATCTCCAGATACTGCTGTGGCTGGATCCACCAAAATACATCCGGATTGGGCTGGTGCTGCGGACCCCATGGAATCCAGGGCAGACTATTCCCAGCGGAACTTCCTCCCCACAGTGAAATGCAATAATCACAGAGCGTGGCGTCCCTGGCGTCTTCTTGGAAGCTGAAAAGAGAGAAGGGCTGGGAGAAGGGGGATGAAGCCTTATCTGCTGTTGGGCGGCTTGAGCTCTGTCCCGGTGGTTATCAGGGCAGAATCACCTTATCGGAGGGGGTGCATCTCCAGGTAACTTTGTAAGTGGCCGTGGACATTCTCTCCTGCAGATCCTTACCACCCCTTTTGGTGTAAGGCATGGAGGGGTGCTATGGCCTGCCTTACGGGAGGGGAGCAGGCAGCAAATAGTCCCTAGCTAATAGTGTTCTGCCGCTGCTGCGGCTGAGCTGACGCAGAGTCGCACCTTTACCCCAACTGGCAACAAGCAGTGCTGTGGTTGAAGAGCGGGTTTCCTCCAAGTCGTCTGATGATTACTGTTGGTGTAGGCCCTATGGTGGTCACGCCCCCCAGTATCAGTCAAACACTCCCTGCGGCAACTCAAATGGTGCGGTTGCCTGAGTGCAAACTGCCCTAGTGGTCTAGTCTCCTTAGGGGTTGTATGACTAGTATTTGGGGCTTTGCCATTCGATACACTGAGGAAGCACAGCTTGCGAGCTGGAGCTCTCTGACCGCTTTTTGTCTTCCATACAACACAGAAAATCTTCAGCGCTATCACCACCATCTTCAAGACCTTCCAGAGGATCTCCTCCTGCAGACCTTGAAGAAGTCCACAAACACCCCCCAGTCGCTTATCCCTGGTAACTGTAACCCCCACAGCCCTTTAGGAAGTGGGCCCATAAGTTCTTTCAGGACACAGTACAGGATAGAAAGGGAATGTTAACAGCTACCTAGTGAATCTGCCATACCCAATTAGAACCAGTTCCCCTTCACCTAGCATTTGCGTAGTTTACACTTCCGGTGAGCACAAAGTAGTTAGTAGGTAGTACATGCCACCATGTCTATTCCTCTCAGGAATAAAACACAAGTTCCCCTCTTACTTTGATTTTCCTTTCCTTAGGTGACTGTGTACTCTCCAATAAACACTATGTCCACCAGGTGGAGCAGAGGAGACCAGGCTTTATCAATTGTTTTATCCCCCTAGTGTAGGACCGCGAGCTTCCCTCAGGGATTCATATGTTGTATAAACACACACGCTCGATGGCTACCCAGTGCACCCTGGTGAACCGAAAGGCAGAGCCACAACCGTTAGAAAGCCAACCCACAAGGAGGCTAGACAACTGGTCCAATTTGTACTCTGCCCACCAAACCGTTGTATTGCTGGAGGGAGTATTTGACTGGTTCTGGAGTCCTGACCGCCTTTGGGCCCACACCCACAGTTGTTATCGGATGACTTCGATAGAACCTGCCATCCAACTACTGCACCACTTATGTTGCCAGTTGGGATAAGGGAACGGCTCCACATCTGCTTGAGTGCGGCTGTTGCCAAACACTCTTAACGACGGACAGTTTGTCACTTGCTCCCCTCTTGTTAGGCCGGTAATAGTACCCCCTCCATGTCTTACACCAAAAGTGGTGGTAAGGATTTGCAGGAAAGAAAGGCAGCTGCCATTTACACACCTACCTGGGGTTCCATGCCATTCAATGAGGAATTCTACCACGATAACCCCCGGGACAGAACTCAAGCCGCCCGCCAGCCGGAGAGGCCTCACCTCCTAGCTCCCTCCTCTTCTCAGCCCTCAAGAAGATGCCTGGGATGCCGCATCCCGTGGTGGCTGCCATCCGCCAAGGAGAGAAGGTCCCACTCGGCATTGCCTGCCCTTAGTTCCGAAGGAACCGCAGTTCAAGCCTGGTCAAAACATTCTCCAGTAGTTCCAGCCACCGCAGCATCTTCATATCAACCAGTTCCACCGCCACCACCAGCAGCTGTTACCCACTTACTTGACTGGTACAACATACCAGCTGCTCCAGCAACAGTACAGGTAATGCAGTGGACGAGAGTCACATCAGATGTGTGGCGCAACCAGTACTTGATTTCGCGCCCATTTGCCAGGAGATCCACCCGACCCACCTTTTATACTGGTCGGCCCTCAACCGTTAAGTGAATCTGAATAGACACTGTTAACCCAATGTGTGGTTGTCCTGCTAAAAACTGGCTCTGACCGTGACATAGCATTTTGACTGTTCCCAAGACCGTCACAGGTCAGTATATAGCTGGTTTGTAGGGTTAATTTAACAGCTTGGAAACTGACATTTTAAAACAATTCCCTGCCTGTAACCATGTATATTTTAATCTGAACACTGACTGGCTTAATTGTATGTAAAGAAATACTGACAACAAAGTATGAAATGCTGTTCTAAGTTTTAATGTTGTGTTTTTACCAAAACACTGCTATATTCTGGTTGGTCACAAATGGTGGCTGTATTGACAATGTTTTACCCTATCTCCCATCTTAACAGCTGAAGTGAATTGTTTTGTTTGAGCTGCAGTCATTAGTTGGTATCAAACTGCTGTAAAATGAGCTGTGGTGTTGAGTTACTGCTCTTGGAGCAGTTGGTCTATTTGAGGTTTCCACTTCTGCGCCACTTATAAGCAGCAAGTGAAGGGATTTGGGTGCCCTGGCCACCTAAATTAAAAAAGGCCAAATGATGGCTGTGGTTGAATTGCACATTCTAGTATGGTTTTTGCTAGAAACCAGTTTGGTTCTGTCCCAATATTCTGATCAGAGCCCACAAATCAGTGAGAAGACTATGTTTAGTGCCTGCCTTGGGCCATTAAATATAGTCATCTATAAGTGTGAACTGAGAGTTATGCTGACATACCCAATAAAGATGTTTAAAGAGGGTTTTTTTTACCATAAACATGGTGCATTCTTCTGCAACCCTACCAATATCTTATCCAGTTGCTCTCTAAATGAGTAAAAAGAGTAATCTTTGGTTGCATTTCACATTAACTCAAGTCAGGTTCTGCTTATAACTCCACCTAAGCTTGATGGTCACCATGTTCAGGCCATAAAGGCTTTGCCAGATGACATGGATTTTTGCAAGCCACTTGAAATACTGGAAGTATTCAAAGTGAATTTATGTACATATTGTGTTTTCCAGAGAAATAGTTGCTAACTTTTAAAGAATCAGTGGCATTAAACCAGTAGCATTATACTATTGGCTCAGCAGGTAACTAACTACTGTTGCGTACACTGAACATTATCATAAGTATGTTTCATTTTTAGCAAAAGAAAACCGTTGTTTTATTACACATGTAATTTAAATTACATTAGTCATATGCTACAAAAACATAAATACATATAATAAATGTGTGATCATGGTTTCGAGTTTAAAGTTAACGTTTCTGTAAAGTAGGATTTCCATATATTCTCACTGATCCCGTTGCTGTTTCTCTATATGCATTTTGATAATGGCATAATAAACTAAAAGATATTAAGTCCTATCTTGGCAATGTTTTACCAGGATGGCAGCAAGAATGACCGGGAGGTGGTGGACCTATACGATGCTGCATCTGCAAACCAAAAGCGGATGAATGCTGATCCTTTCGAAGTGATGCTGCGGAATTTGGGTTATCGCATCACATCCGTCCAGGGAGAAGATGGGGACAGCAGTGATGATGGACCCAGGGAGGGTGCCGCTATCAACTGCCGTGCCAGTTAGCCATGACTCACTCTCCCCACACTTCCCTTTCTTTCACATTTCTGTAATATATGCTATTATCTACCGAGAGTTAATTTAATATATGTAATAAAGCTTTAATAGGAATTTGAGCGTGAAATTTTGTATTATAAAGTAGTTTGGTGTGTTAAGCGTTGTCCTGACCCACACAATGACTCATACTGAATTACAAATATTTTTCAGTCGTCACATTGCACACTTATGGCCATAGTACACAATACCAGATTCCGTAAAGCCTGTGCAAGGTCCGCCATAGTGGCCTTTATATCAGCTACCGTGGGACCCGTCATGGCATCTGCCACCTTCTACGGACAGATTTCATAACAGGTCTAGTAATATGACATGTCCTATTTTTTTGCGGCAGGTTCTACACCGGCTTTTGTAGCTGGCCAATCATGTCGCAGTTTAAGAAGTGTAGCACGCTCCTTATGGCTTCTACTTGAAACAAGTTAATGAAGTGACACGTGCTGCTCTTATCACAACTAATTCTAATACTCTTACGACTCATCACCATAGATTAGCTCTTCCACCATACAGACGGAGCAACATGCTGCCTACCCTACAGGCAGCAGGAATTGACTGAGCGATCCCTCACCGGAGATACGCACAACCCCGCAGGCACGCCCCCCCCCCCCCCCATACACACCACACTCCTCACCTGCACTCGGAGCCTACAAGCTGCCCAGACCTCGGGGAAGGCCGAGCACCTCCGA
Source organism: Dryococelus australis (assembly GCA_029891345.1). Classification (NCBI taxonomy): domain Eukaryota; kingdom Metazoa; phylum Arthropoda; class Insecta; order Phasmatodea; family Phasmatidae; genus Dryococelus; species Dryococelus australis. The sequence continues at coordinate 73,864,748 of CM056996.1, forward strand.
AAAGGCACTAAACAGAATTGCTGACCAGAGTATTACCACGCCAACCAGGGCAGGAGGACATCACGTCTCCCGCACCCCGCACCAGCAGCCTACAAGTTTCCACTATATAGTCCGGACGCTGCCAGACATGGGCAGTCATTCTTGTTCCATCACTTGCATTATCCCATAGCACTGCTGCCAGTGCTGGGGGACCGCCTGAGATATTCAAAGCATTCAGTACGTCCCCTGTGGCTACTTCACCGTCGATGACCAGTCAACCTACAACCAGCGAACACGTTAAATTCACTTGTCTCCTCAAGACATCTTTAGACAGTTTAGTAGTATTATATACTTTCTTGTTAAGCTCTTTCTTTCCCATTCTCCGTTAGAACCAGGTCGCCAACACCTGGCCAGCGTAGTAATCTTCAGCACTAAATTGCCTGGCAGGAGGTAGCATGCGACGCATGTTTATTGAGACTTCAACAGACATACTGTTGTTCTACTTCTCAGCTTTTCTTTATTAGAGTATCTATCTGTTTACTGCTAGATACAGGTTGCCACGTACACCTTTGACGAGGACCGGAGTATTTATAACTACTGAATTAACTTCAGCCACGGGGTCCATTATATTTTCACACACCTATTAGACTGCCATCTGTTACTTCCCAAACTATCACAGCATTGCTTCCAGTGCTGGTGGGGAGGAACAGAGTTTCCACGACCACTAGCAACACCTTCACCCAGAGAGGGGTGACAGTCTCAAGTTTGCTCCTTATCCCACAGCACTGCTTCCAGTGCCGGGATATACCGTGGCTTGAGATCTGCCATCCATTCCTGTGTGGGTGCACATCCAGTGGCAGCATTGGTGACCCAAACAGCTCAACGTCTCTGACCAGTCCGCATAGCGTGGGGGATCAGTGAAGATTTTACAGAGCCTGGTCAGCAATCCAAAACCGGACTTACACTATAACTTGTGTTCAGTATTTGAGTCAAGGTGTACCGAGTAACCTGTGAGAGAAGACTTAATGCCTTTGAGCCAAAGGCACGGCAGCAGGCGTATAGTGCGACATGCAGCGCTTCTTGCCACCAGGCAGTTGAGCACATTTCCTCGGTCTACACCGGAAAGGCAGGCGGGACGGAACCCCACTGCCCAACTCAGGCACATGTCAGTATCGACTGCTCTGGTTGTGGTATTATTAGTTTCTCCATGCATACACATTCACCCTTCGTGCCGTCCTGTGGTAAGAGGATTGTTGACCGGTACGGAAGTGAGGTTCGGTTGGGATAACATCCACTTCTGGACAAACGAATCTCACCTGTGGAACCGCAGCCACGGTGTGGGCCAGGCTCGTTACAACAGGACCAAGTACACCACCAACACGGCACCCAAGAAGTAGGAGTAAGTGAGTACTAGCCAACACTCCTCGCCTCTTGTCGCCTGGCTAACTCAATCATCCCGCTTTTGGTGTAGTGGACAGAATCCTCGACTGTTGTGACTATTAACCTAGCTGGTCACGCGTCAGTGTGCAATAAAATGCTTATAGGAGTCCAAAAAGGCGTAATTCGTTAAATCAGATGCTAACTCAATATAGACTGCCCTAATGGTACAGCACAAAAAATGGGCAAGGTAACCTTGAATTTAGTTGCATGTGGGAATCATATTGCACAATACCACTGGTCGGTGGGATTTGTCAGGGATCTACCGTTTCCCTCACACTTGTATTCTGGTGCTGCTCCATACTCACCTTGCTTCACCATCATTGGCTGTCAAGACCCTGAGTTTTGTAAAGTCTGATTGGCCTTATTTTGATAAGACCAGCATTAACACCTGCATAAGTGAAGCTAGCTTTACTTGTCTCATTTGTGGAAGATCACCCATCACTGGTAGCATACAGAAAATTCGTTTCTTAACCCTTTCACTGCTGTAGAAGAGTTACTCGTCGACAGATAAGCAGTTCCTGTGTGCTGCTGATGAGAAAACTTACCAGTGCTTGCCGACACTTGTTAAGGATGAGGTATATCCTCAAGTGTTCTGCAAGTGCAGCACTGAAGTTATCTTTGTATTTATGGACTACTGATGCCTTCTGTTGTGTACTAGAATAAATGAGGTGGGTGCATACTGTATACAGATTGCCGTATGCATGTGTAACTTGTGTTTTGGTTTCATATAGCGCTTGTTTTAATTTAGTTTTATCTCTATGGTACCAATAAGTTAGACGTTACAGCATAAGCATGAGTAGGAAAACAGTTTTTATCAGATCAGGAGGCATTAGAAATTTTTTTACTAGAAGTGACAGTGAACAAGAGACAGTAACACCCAGGGATTGTGATGAACACACATTGGATAAAACTGTATCCATTGATCAGCCATCAACATCAACTAGGTAAGGTCGTAGCATTCAGAGTTTTGTAGCAGAAGAAAAATCTTCATCAAAGGAGGAGGAGGATGAGTGGGAGGTTGAAGAAAGCAATGAGGATAATGGTAGTATATCTCCTGCCATGAAAAAGAAACTAGTGAGCTATCTTGCTCCACGACTGTCGCATAGATTTTTCACCGTCCTCTCTGCTTTGCCTGGTTTGCTATGCTCTTCCATCTAGATCCTTCTTTTGGGGTGTGCAAATAGCTACAATTGCGGCCATGGCACTATAACCCTTCTTAGCCGCAAGCATGCGCCCATTAAAATAATTAAACCTCACCTAAGGCATGTAGGGCTCGTTCTGAGATGTATCCCATTCTCCAACTGACTTAGCTTCTACCATGCATGCCAGAGGGCACACAGACCTGTGAAGGTGCTCACGCTGGCATAGTGGGATTTGGGAGCTCGCTATATTTTTGAAAATTGCCTTCTGCTTCACTTCTCTATCTAGTCTTCTTATTCCTCTCCTGAACTCTCATTACCCCAGCTATTGGTGCCGAGGCTCACACCTCTCTGAATACTTTCACCACTAAACCTCGTGGGGCCGAAGATCCTCTCCTACGCTACCTAAGGAAGAACCAGCAGCGTCACCAGCTCCGCACCGAAACATGTTTGGTGCCGTACAGACACACAGAGAGTAGAGCTCGCCCCGATAAATTATCATATGCAAAACGCACTATCTACTGCCTCCTCCGATAGCTTTGCACAGGGTGCCTTCCCCTGATGATGATAGGGTGTTCACACTCTGCCTAGCCCATGTGGATTTAGGTAGATAGTACTTCTACCATCTGTGTCTCAATAAACACTGATCTTACCAGATCTGTTGACTTTCACTCTGAGTTAAATCCTTGTGTAATCGAAGCTAAAGGAATCGGCAGAAGACTGGGTTTGAACGTACCAAACTTACATGTACAACACAACAGAACATCCTTGGAAGACCATCCATTCTCTGCCCCGCGCAGTGAATGGTAAAGCCATGACATTAGGATACAGTTCATTGGAAGTTGGCTTGCCGGTTCGAAGTCGCCCCCCGCCTCACCGCTCACTTCGTGGGGCGGAGGAGGGGAATTTCTTAGAGTTCGGAGAGACCAGTGACCACTGGACACTCACCTCACCAGTATTGGAAGGCAACACATTCCTTGTAACAGATGGGAGGAATGGTAAAGCCACAACACTAGGTACACTTCTGGTGGGATCGGCTTGCTGTCTGGAATGCTCAACTCTCACCGCTCACTTTGTGGTGCCCAGAGGGTTGCACTCTTGTGCAGGGAAACCAACCCTAGTGAGACAACATTGTGCGGTTCCTGCAACCAACGTTTTGCAGCACGAACCTTCTATCTCAAAGAATCCGCAGAGGCTGCATATCCTTCCTCGCAGGTTCGGATTGCTGAATCCACGTGAACAGGCTGCACTGCTGAGATGACTCACCATATCTGTGTCAACCGTCACACCAGTGGATTTGTTCAAGCCATCTACCATAGTTGCAGAAGGGTATCACCCTATACTGTTTTTCCGCCATTCACGTCGAGTAGAGCGCCTCAAGGTGGTGAATGTATGCTACACAAGCGCTGACCAGTAGTCCTGGAGATGCCCGGCAAGGTGGAGGGGAGCGATTCAACATGGAAACAAGCCCAGCTGGCTGGCGGGCAGTATGACTACAGTCCACCTATTGCCAACATGGCGGAGCATATCAGTCAGGATGTTCAGCACTTGCACCAAGTTAAGCCACATCCACAACAGCAGTGATCATCCTTGTAGCCTCATAGAACCATCGGCAAATGGCACAGGTATGGTTCTTAATGGAGGCTCTGGGTGAACAACGTGATGCCATCACAACTCTTTCACAGGTACAGCTTGTGACTGGCAGCGCACAGAACTCAAACCTTTTCATGAATTGCACAAACGTTCCAGACTCATTGTCGACTGTAGTCAACCCAAATGTTCCAGTTGCTAAAGTTGGCAAATGGGTATGTCGGGACTTGCTGCTAGAAGGTGAATTTCTGCTCGAAGAGAATCTGGGTCAATGCTGAAGTGATTCAATCACATTTTGATATTCTCTTACGGTTCAAGTTGACGCATGATGCATTTTCAACAATGGTACTCGACCTAGTTAATTTATATATAAATACTGGAATGTTAATGTATGGTAATCAAAAAAATGCCTGATTCTGCTTCGGAATTACATACATTATATCTGCTTTAAAGGAGTAATATTTACAAGTGAAACGAGCACGAATGGAATGGGATGTTTCAAATGAAGAAATATTTAATCCTGTTACGAGTATATTGGATACACTACATAATGTATTAGCTACTTCTAATGAAACACCATTGGAAAATAAATTAGAAGAACTTTTAAAGAAGAAGGAAAAGCTACTTCTCTCGCAATTATCATGGCGTTTCTTAGCTATAAAACAATCTTAACCTATGCGCGATACGACATTTTGTATATATCGACATGGAAACATATGGTTCCTGGGAGATTCAGTTTTTTCATTTTAGTCTTACAAAAGACTTCGAATAGGTGATTATGTAACTGATGTGAGTGAATAATTGTTTGAATTATTATTTTTAAATGTTCCAAATGGATACTCCGACACCAATTTGGAGAAATATAAAGAACTTATCCATCGAACGAATGCAAATAATCGATCAGGAGATCAACATCACCTGAAATTACATTTATTAAGCGATATTGCTGGAAGTGGAATATATAAAGATGAAGTTGGCGAGCGGTTTTCTCCCCTATATTGGAACAATCCTAATAAGTTGGTAGACAGATTAAAACTTCTCATCGTTTCGAGAGAGTCTGGAAATAATTTACATATAAAAGAAATTGCTTTTATTATTGAAGAGCCGACTGAAGACAGTGATATTAGTAATGAAGTTCAGTAAGATTGCTCAAGAACTCCACACTCCTGCAAGGATAGGGTTTCCCAGAAGAAGAGTTGTTACTCGTGGTTTAAATGATCTTTTTAAAACGGATTTGTATGAAATTACATTGCTTTCGAAAGACAATATTGGATACAAGTATATTTTAACCGTTATAGATGTTTATTAAAAATATGCTTGGGCTATACCTGTGAAGAACAAGACTGGAAAACAAGTTACCGTTGCAATGAAAACTGTTTTGGAAGAAAGAAAGTCAAAATTAATCCAAGGCAATAGAGGGACCAAGTTCTTTAGTAGGTGTTTTCAGGAACTAATGGCTGAGTATGAGATTAATCATTATGTAACATATTCTGAAATTAAAGCATGTGTAGTCGAGAGGTTCAACAAATGTATTAAACAGCTAACATATAAAAATTTCATGTCGAAGGGGACTTACAAATGGGTGGACCTTTTGCCTGAAATACTTAAATTTTATTATTCGAGATACCATCGAATATCAAGATAGCAACCGAAAAGCTTACGGAAAATAGATTGATGAGAAACGTATATAATAATCCTAAAGTAGTCGACGAGAGAAGGCAAATGTTCAAAGTTGGCCAATATGTACAGATCTCCTAGCTGAAAGGTGTTTTTGAAAAAAAATATACTATTAATTGCTTATTCAAAATATTTCAAATTAATTTAGTTAGTCGTTTTCTAGAGCATTTTACCTCGAAACCTATGATGAACACAAATTACAGAAAGTTAGCTCTCCAATTGAATATTTAGTTGACAAAATCATTAAAAGGGGGAAACATGCCTCCTTAGTCTGCTGGAAAGGTTTCTCAACAGCACACAATTCGTGCGTGAAGAATCAGGATCTTAACAGGTAGTAAGACAATGTTTATAAAATTATGATAATAAAACATTGAAACATAATTGATGTGTTTTTCATTTAATAAACCTACCGATATTGATGGGGTATGAATGTACAATTTGTGTGTAATTAGTTTATTACACTTATTGTGCAATCATTCCGCTTGTTTAATCATGTTATCGTTTGATTAGTATTTGTAAATTCAGCATGTTTGCGAGGTAATCTGTTACGTTTGATACATATTTAGGTTTTTAATTAGAATTTGTAATTCATAGTGTTTTTATTTCATTAATGTTAGAGTGATGTTTACTTTCTTGGAATACATTTCTGGGTTTGTAATAATATTACCTTTGTAAATTCGTTTCTTGGGTTATTAGTTGTAATTGATCGTTGTATGTGATTTGCTCTGTATCTGCACTATCATGTAGTGTAAATCAGTTAATTGACTGTGTAAAACATTGAAGCATTTTTATTTGTGAGACGTGGATGATATGAACGTTTTTGTGTGGTAGAATTGTGGATTCATAAAACAAAACGTGTTTGTATCTAACAAGAATTTCGTAGGCCAACATTTCCTCCGGGGGCACGGTCACGTGCGTTGGGGCCACAATTCAGAAATATACATTCCAGTTTGGATTACCTTATTTGGTCAACTACATCAGAGTCTAAATACATGTTTCCTGCTTTGGAAGACAATGCACTGCACTGGCCACCGCCCTAAGCAGCTGTGACCTGTGTGTGTCACCGGGAAGAGAGAGAGAGAGAGCAACAGAAAGAGGAAGTGAGGAACAGCACTCTCGAGTGGTAGGGGTGGGGGTGGTCTCGCTTCCAGCAGTTAACAGCATATTTTCAGCTGTACTTGGACACCCACTCTGGTCAGAGCACTGGAGAGAGCGAACATACATCGGCTTTGGCACTGGGCAGAGCTCAGGAGGGCATTCATACTTATCCTTTGCTTCGTAACATACAATGCAATAGGGAACAAAATAATAGTTATCTGTTTTCATATAAGAAATTCTGTTCGTATATTAATTAAACATGTGACATTGAGCTACATGTGAAGTGCATCTGAGTAGATGGGGTTCGCTGACTCGTTACTGAGAGCCGAGGATGGTGAAGCAAGCTGCGTGTGTATCAGTATTGCAGCCGCTGCGAGTCGATGCAGAAGTGTGGGGTCGAATGCCACACTCGTGGGATTGCTGCGTGTCGACACATAACGCGTTTGTAAGAACGTGACCTGCCCATGGTATGCTTAGTGCGTGTGATATTTAGAATTTTACTACAATTTTTCTAGGGAAAAGCACTAATGCGATACAGCATATTTCTAATACTTTATTAATTATTTATATTTTGAATGTGTGATTATATCATGAGTGAGTTCAATTTTTTCTAGGGAATATATGGCAATTGGGTAAGTTGTTTCGTGTGTGATTATGGGATTTCACCTTCTGGGCGTTTAATTCATTCAGTTTGATTCATTTAATATGCACATGGTTAGGTGATTCGTAGAAATGGGGTAACTTGTCTGTAAATTGTGTGTTTGGTGAATTTTTATTTCTTTCTCTGTTCTTAATATTTCATTTGTGTGTCATTGTGTTAACTTGTTCTCTGTTTAATTTATGCATTGTAGATGTTAGTGTATTTAATTAGTTCGGTAGTAAGTTTGCGTATTTTGAACATGTGTTTTTTTTTGTTTGGTTAACACTTGATCTGGTGTTTGACATAGAGAAATTATCCCTGATATTTTGTTTAGGTGTGATTATGTTGTACATTGTTTTGTTGTTTTGCATATATTGTTACGGGAAAAGGTTGCTGCTGTATTAATATTTTGAAGTATGGTTAGGTATAACATGGACATGGGATAATTTGTTGTGTTTCATCTAGTAATTTGTTTGGTAATATGTTGTGCATGTATCGTAATTTTCAATAGGTGTAAGTCATTTTCATTGATTTGTAGTAAATTATTTGTGATGTGTGATGTGTTTCTCTCGTGTTCTGTAGAACACAATTTTTTAATGTCACGTGTTTGGCACTTATTTGATTTCTCCGAAATACTATTTTTAAACATTCATTTCGAACTACGCGTTTCACATATTTACAGCTCAGTCTAAATTCAGATATCGCCCACAGTGGATATGTCTTATCCCTCAGTCTATACACTAAGAATATTTAAGAATACTGGTAGTCATTCATTAGGTGACTTTTATTAATTTGTAATCAAATATGTTGTCTGAATATAAATTATGTGTTTCCGAATATTAATTTGATTTCTCTGAAATGCTATTCTGTGTTATTTTAAAATACGCATTTTGTATATGTAGAGCTCAGTATACAATTAGAAACTGGCCAAAGCAGATGTATGGTCGCTTCCTCACCCAGCCACCGGCCTAATCCTACACCGATTTCCCAAGTCACTGGACATGTGCTTGCTCCCATTAGTCACCTGTGTTCCATCCCATCCTCACCCAATCACAGACCTCAATACACAACAACATTTATAACACACTCTTACCCCCAAAATAACACTTATGCCACTATTACACAATACATATATCCTGCTGCCCACACTCCTACCCACTTCATCGCCTGCTAGACATCCAAGAGTGAACATCTATGATGCTCTCCAAAAATAGAACACTATCAAACTATTACACATACCACAAAAAAACTATCCAAAATTTTCCCAAAATGGATTAAGCCATTAATCCTTAATCCGATACATTAGACAAATCTTAATCCGATTTGTAAAATTAATCGGATTTGCCAATTAATCAGATTAGCCCATTAATCTGCAAAATCTATTTTATACCATCCACATGTCATTCGCATAGTGAACTAGAACGTACATGCCCCTACTACTACTATTGGACGAAAGATTGATCGAAAGACTGGAAGACTGGTGGAAAATTTGATGGAAGGATTGCAAGATTTATCGAAAAATGATACGTAAGATCGAAAGATAAATAGAGAAGATTGAAAGATTGATGGTAATATTGGAATACTGAATGAAAAACTGATCGAAAGTTTACGAGATTGATTGAAATATTAATGGAAATATTGGATGACATATGGAAAGATTGAAATATTAATGGATATATTGAAATAATAGGCGAAATATTGAAAGACTATCGGAAAGATGAGATTGATTGAAGGATGGGAAAAAAATATTGAAAGATTGATCGTATGACTGATGAATAATGGCCTCGTACATTTCAAATCTCTTGGGCAAAGTGGTCCGCTATTCGAATGATGGGTTTGGTTTGGTTACATGAAGCTTACAAGCCATAATCGCGTTTTAAAAAATCTGAGTATCATACTTATGCCTACATTACAGTCGTTTAATAATTTACAGATTACGACATCGTGTAATAACTCATTTAACTTGAAAAGAGGAGACTGAGAATGCAGTAACTGAAGGAGAGACCTGCAAGGTTCCGCAATACTCTCTATGTACAATTTCGCTACGAAGATGGGGGAAAAAATTATTTCTAAATCGGATAGGAAATAAATAGAAATATTCTAGTTGGTATACTCTTAAGTACAATACTAATGCCAATTCTGGCTCACCTCAATAAAGTGGGAAAAATCCAAGCAAATTATAACCTAAATCAAGTAATTTTCATGCAACAGCACTTATCTTTTCAACTCGCTTTCTCTAAAACATGCAAATTTAATCAAAATCAAGCAAATTTAATTCAAAATCAAGCAGATATACCTTTTTCTCAAAAATTTCCGAGCAGGGTTTTAATTTGAAACATTGCACATTTAAGCTAAAATCAAAATTCAAGAAATTAATGCCAAATCTGCAAGCAAAATCATCATATATACAAAAAAAGTATCGTAAAATAAATTAAATGAAAATTCGTCCAATGTATGTGTTTTACATATACTTAGAGCGTTATACATATGTATATATTTTTTATATTTTCCTTTATTTTTTTCAGAAAGAGAATTCTGTATAATGCATGAATTTTACAATTTTACATTTCTTTTAAGTCTTTATAAAAAAAATTGTTCCTCATTTATTTTTTTCAAATGTTTTACCATAACGATCTGGTAATGTAATTTTATACTTACCATCTAGAATCAATTCATTTTTTTTACCATAATTAGATTCATAAATTTTAAATTCTGTAGCAGCATAATATTTATTAATTTCTAGATCTTGTATAGTGAATCCATATGAATTGTCTAATGTTCTGAGTAGGGATTCCATTTTATTTATAAAGAAAGAAATTTAAGATCAAATTTATTAAGAGGAATGAGAAAATTTTTTTTAATGAAATCTTATACCACAAAAAATGTAATTATTGGTGTTTGGCTTAAATTAGAAAGGTATAAATACCTGGGGGTGGGGGGGAACTCTGCTCGGAAATTTTTTAAAAATTATAAAATGTTCTTGATTGTGGCTTAAATTTGCTTGTTTTGGTTTAAATTTGCATGTTTTTTGATTAACGAGATAAATTATGCTGAGGGCGGGTAGGTTGGACTCCAGGGGAAGTTACGTAATAAATGAAGGTTTTCAGTAAAAATCCAGGAATGGGCGCCAGTGTTAGTGAGCACGAGAACAAGTTGGGGGTCGTGAAGGCCGATGGTCCATGTGGCCTCCCTGGTAGTCACTCTGCCTGTAGAAATCCTGGAGTAACCAAGTAGTTACCATGCTACTCCCAATGCTGCGACAATCTCCGTTGTATTATATCCAGTGGTGCCTAGTCTAGTGAGGGCTGTTCTGGCCTTCCAACGCCATAATTACTCACGTGGTTTTTAGGTTAAGAAAACGTAGTGAACAGAGCACTTACATTAATATGGTCACCGTTATAGCTACGCGAGCTCTGAAGCAGTGTCAATGGCAGTAGGCCTACATGAAACTTATGGTGCTATAAAAATCCCGGCCATGTACAATACGGCCCGAGATGTAAGCTAGCAAAAACAACGTTTCCGGTAAAATTACATTAAGAAACATAAATTAAATATGATTGGTATAAAAGATTGAATTGCCTGGAGCCCCACTGCACGGCGGCCACCAGACTAACTAGCATTGAGTGCGAGGCCCTCTCATTGGCTGCGACTGCCGCCAACATGTTACGTGACGTGACTTAATAATTATGTAAAAATGAAAAATGGATTGAAGTATCCAGCCATAGGGCTGATGGTATGAAAGCACAAACACATATTTTAATGTAGTTCTAAAAGTTACGTATGTGATATTATAAACATAAAAACAAGTTCAAACGCTATCACTTACGTGCTAATCTAAAGTCACTTTCGTGTAGGTGTATTCAAGCTGTTTATAAAGGCCGGGGCTCTTTCCCCTCTCAACTGGTATTTTAATAGACATAATAATGGCAAAACATCTTATAGCTAATTTCAACCCTTATAAACAAATACATTAAACTTTATTGCATTTCTAAAATTCCCAACCACGTGGTCGGACACACCACGTACACCAGTTGGTTCGATAGTCGGACATTCAGTAATACTGGCATTGGCCAGTGTTTCAGTACTGTCCTTTTAGGTTGTGGTTGTCTGTTTATTCCTGTGACGTCATCACGTAATTCATACATCAGTAAATTACAATTAATATTGGCAGACTGTTAATATCTTTGTTCACTTTGTACATGTGTCCACTTACGCTGGTACACAACAACCCTAAATGTAAACAAAACAAACCCTGCAGAATCAAAACAATAACACGTGCACTGAATCGCACGGTCGATAGACAGGTGCGATGCACTCACTTAATTTAAATATTCTGATTATTCTCAGAACAACAAATAGGGCCGGTTTCACCAACCCTTCTTAAAATTTAAGCGCTACTTAAACACTGAATAAGCTGTGCCTAGCGCCTTGTACCGTTTCACCAACTTTAAGCTCTTCTTAAAATGTTTTAAGCAGCTATTAGTTTAAGCAGCCAAAATCGGATGCCTAACTCTTTAAGCTCTGCTTAAATCATTGTAAACAAATTAAAAGTAAAATGACTGCTACTGAAAAAGTTGTGTGTAGATAACCCCAAATGTGATATAAATTATTTAGTTTTATAAATTAAATTTTTTATAAATAAAAATAAGAAATTATTGTGCCTCAAAGTTATTGAGTCTGGGTGCAAGTATTTATTTGCTGAAATTACCTATGACGAAAACAAAGCTCGTGTCGTGGCAGGCTTATATTTTTTTATGTACATTTTACATGTATTTTCAAGAGACAAGCCTAACATATGTATAGGAAATTGAGTGTAAAGGCAGGTAGCTGATTGATAAAATATAAATTTATTTAAGTACCTATTTGAAACAAATTGAAAAAATGTTTGTCTTCACTACACTGCATGTATGTACGATATGTAAGCCTAAAAATATATGATTACTTTGATAGAATTTGAGACTCGACATAGTATAATGCATTTACACCTATGTTTTACTACACATGACAAATTTGCAGTCATACAGGTGTGACGTGATAATCATATTTATTCAAATTCGGGCAGTGGGCGTTTCTAAATTGCACATGAATATCGTCAATGTTATTATCAACAAACTGTCACAATTTCAGAAAGTTCTATTCTGGTTAGTGATTAAAGCCAAACCGAATCTTTAAAACATAGTAATGTCGTACGTAAAACATAAAACAGTTCTATTAAAGTAGAAAAATTCGGGATGGCCTTGTGGACTGTAATAAATGTAGGCCCAGTGTTTGTTTTTTGAGGGCAATACGTTTTTTACACGGAATATACATTACGTTTAGGGAATATTTAATCAGTGCCTAAACAAGACAGTTTCATTTTAGAAATTCGTCATTAACCTAACGTATTATTTTTATAAAGCATTTAATTAATAAATGCTTGAAGAAAGATACTTAAATATATGTAACGAGCCTAAAACATTACCCGAGTAGATAAAATATAAAACAATTATCGTTTTGACTAAGTAAATAACACCTCAGGCCTAATAGAGACGATAACTTATGCTGCAAAAAATCACACTTCTTGGCACTGGTAATTAATAAAAACGATCATAAAACATCACAGAATTGCAACACGACACTTCCGCGACAATAAATCAGTCTCGAAAAATTAAAAACTGATCTATTCACGTATGTAATTTTAACATTAAAAAATTTCGGTACACATATGTAGATGAACAAATCGAATACACATATCTTTTTCGTATTGCAGTGACATATATTTTAATTGATTCTTAACATTCGTCAGGCAAATGATAAAGATTTAATTTTTTATTGTAAAACAAATATTTGGTTAGGATTTGTAATGCTCGTACTAAAAGTATACAACATTTCAGGGTGAAAAAATGTTTTTTTTTTTTCCTTTCGTTGAAATAATTATCATTGGTTCGTTTAGTCACGTGACCACAATGCGCCACTAACATGAGAATATTTGCAACTTATTTCTTTAAGCAATGCCCAGCTAAGACACGCTCATAAAACTGAGTTTTATAATGTTGAAACACCTCGACATCATTAAGCGCCACTTAAGCTAAGTATCGCTTTGCTGGAACCTAATTTATTCCTTGTTGATGAAACCGACCCATAAACACTTGGCACTAAACCACACTGCACGGTGCGCACTCGTGCACACATGCGGGATGGTGGCTTCGGCTGCAATGCCCACACGTGGTACAGAATGGTTGTGGCGGCTTGTAGATGGCGGCGTGGTGAACGGACTAGGGTACGGGACGCAGTCCACGTCAGTGTCTCCAGAAAACATGACATTTACTTGATTTTGGTTATAATTTGCTTGATTTTAGACAATTTATTGAGGTGAGCCAGGATCGGCATTAGCATTCTACTGCATTAAATTTTTTTTTAAATGTGACACAAAATTAAAAAAAAAAAAAAAAAAAATTAATCATGAATTTCAATAAAATAGCTTTTAAACACATCAACGATGTTAAAATGAGGTTGTTTATATTCGAAGATCTACCAACTTTCTAAACACTTCTTCTATCTGCAGAAGATCGTCATACATTTCTCGAAGGTCATTCCCGTCGTGAATGCTGTCTAAGAGCAATAACTTTAAATTTTGTAGATTTAGGTAGAATTTGAAAACTACTTCTCTGAGCTCGTCAGACATGATATCTAAAGTATAGGAATGGGTAGTCGAAACATAACCTCCTTTAAAATGTTATTCAGGCTGCGAGGTAACACAAGTGACTTCATATTTAATAAAAGAAAAATTAATTAAAGTGCCAGTATCGAAAAATCTCATTTATGTTTAAGAAAATGATTTTTTATTCGATAAAACACCTCAACTATATATCGAAAAATTTGTAAATTTTTTTAAAGAAGTAACCATTTACCTATATGTCTTAAACTTTGTTTTAAACTACCATAACAATTTGTTTGCTCCATTTATTATTTAAAAAAATTTATATATCATTATTAATTCTTTCTTTCAAATAATCATAAGTTAGATTCACTACATTACAAATTGTTCCTGCTTCAATAGTTTTATTAAAATCAACACTAATTTTTATGTTGGTTTTTCTTTAACTACAATTGTTTTTCTACATAAACAATCAATTACATATAATGGTTTACGCCCCCAAAATTAATAATAATTGATATCACCATGAAAGTTTACAGTCGGTTTATAATAAAGTTCATTATTTCTATATACAGTATCTAGTTTTGATTTTGAATGTCTAAAAATCATTATAAGAAAGAAACATTTTCAAAGACCATTTTCAATATCTAGATTCCAATTTTCTTTTGAAAAAATTTTATTTCTTCCATTCTTATTTAACGTAAATATTTCTTACATTACAGTGATCAAACATACACGTGTGCACATACTGTTCAGCACGAATTTTTCTATTACCTTGAAAACCTGTAATTACAAAATCAGGCATGTCACATTGTTAATTATTAAACTGTTCTTTTATTTCAAAGTTAAAAACTGTTGATTCAGCATGAACCTATTTTTCTAAAAATTGCCAATAGTTAAAACTAATATGCAATTTTGGATTTTTGTATATTTTTTCTTTAGTTGCAATGGCCGTATTAGATTCGTATTCAACAATAGGCCACATAATTTCTAATTTTTGAATAAGAAGTTTACCTGGATCGGAAAAACTTTTCTTAACTGCACTATCTGTTTTTTTTTTTTTTTTTTTTTTTTGTTTCATAAACAAATAAACAATTGTTGTGAAATGAATTACGAAAAAAAAAGTAATTTTATAACCACCGTTCGTGTAAATTACATTGTTATCTCGAATAAAATCAAACAAATATATCAGTGGGTAGGTTATTTCATTTGTTTTATCACTTTGAACAGATTTTACTCGATATTTATTATAAACACCAGTAAATTCTAAATAATTTTGTTCACTTGGTGATCTTAATAAATTATTCATCATTGTTTATGTTATTCCAGGATTATCAACAGCTTCAATAATATTTCCGTACTTTGAGATTTCAACTCTAGAAAATTGAAATTGAAAAAAGTTAGAACAAACACCAATATCATCTCATTTTTCATATTTTACTTCATCTCCAACATTATCTCTCTTTAGTAATCTATATTGTTAAAAAACATAAGCATCATTTGGAAAAGAAATTCCATCACGTATAGGAATATCAAATTCAATTCTATAATTGTAAACATTTAAATTCCCCCTAGTTTGATCTGTTGAAGGAAAAGTTTGTCTTTCAAAACTCTCAATACTTTTATAACTCATTTATAAGAAAAAAATTATATACAAATGAAAGATTCATCAAAAGAAGTTTGTCGAGATAAGTTACTTATTGAAAAGTTCATAAATTGTAAAAATAATCATGAAGCAGAATATGAAAAAAAAAAAAAAAAAAAAAAAAGACGAAAGAGCTACTTATAATTGACAAAATACGAAGTATTGATTTTTAAAAAGTAGAACACATAAGTGAAGAAAGTAAAAATTTAATAACGATGTCAGTTCCAGTAGCAGCAAAAAATCTAGATTATCCACCAACACCAGAATAAACATCATTCGAAAGAGAATTATTTTTAGAACATAAATCTCCTCATTTGAAAGAAGAAATGGGATTTGTGCCCATAAAATATTCTACTATAAATCTCGGAAAAGAAATTTCCAAAAGGATAAATGTTATTAAAACAAAATATGGTTTACGGGTAGATGGGCATAGTTTTTACATTGGAGATACAGAAGTAATAATAGATGCTGATAAAAATTTGTTAATGATAAATAATATAAATTAACAAAATGACTTTCTGATTTGTTAACAAAAGAAAAAAAGAAGATCTTAAGGATAAATACACAAATATTACTTTGAAAATTACACAGAAATTATTTTGTCAACCAATGCTGCATTCCAAAAATATAATCCAAAAAAGAAAATAAACTGCAATCAAAGTCGGAAGTACACAAATATAATTTAAAAAATTGATGATGAATATATAAAAAATCGAATTCAAGATCAGTGCCAAACACACTTTAAAGAATGATTTCTCAAATAACTCCTAGATCTGGAGAAGTCATAAAGAAATACAACAGTTTACCAAAAAAAAAAAAAATACATTTGGATGGGTGATGTCAGAAAATTGATCGATAGATAGTTAGTTATTCATGGTGAAGAAAATGATGGAAATGAGTTTTAAATGTAATTCCACATTAATTTTGGAATTCAGAACATCATGGTCGAGAAATAATAAACTGAGCATTAAACAAGTTAAATTTGCCTGAAATGCATTTGCCAGGCTATAATTATTGTGGACCACTTAAAAATTAAACAAAAGATTGGAAAAAGGAGACAATGGGATAAATGAATTAGATGAAGCATGTAAACATCATGATATTGCTTATAGAAATCATAAAGATTTAGAATCTAGACATGAAGCTGACGAAATTTTACAAAAAGAAGCAAAAGAAATTATGTTAGATAAAAATACTCCAATTGGTGAAAAAATTACTGCAGCAGCTGTTGCTTCAACTATATTTACAAAAAGAAAATTAGGATGAGATATTAAAATTTATTAATTAATAATATTTTTTTCTTTGTATATAAAGCTAGCAAATATAACTTTCGATATACCCATTGATCAATTAAGAAATTTAGGTATAGATAAATTTTTAACAAAAGATCAACTTGAACTAAAAATTTAAAAAATTGAAAGAAGGTAAAGGTTTCAAACTAACTTTGCCACTATCGACAAAAAAATAGTCAAAGAAAAATCTGGAAATGGTTTACATCATGGTGCCTTTTTACCATTTGAAATTCCAGTTTTAGCTGCACTTGGAGCTTTAGCTGGAGGAGCTAGTGCAATTTATAATCCTGCTGAACAAACATAAATGAAAATATAAAAGAATTAGAAGAACAGATACATAAGTTAGCAATGAAATATATATCAGGTTATGGTTTATTTGCAAAAAAAAAAAAAAAAAAAAAAAAGGTAGTCCAAAAAAATTGAATATATTACCATTATCTAATTTTGATATTGAAAAATATGTAAAAATACTAAATATTAGAAATTTCTGAAATGTTTATATGATTGATAAATTACCAAATAGAATGCACAAACATGAATGTGCTGTGGTTAATTTTGACAACTCGTCCAGTCCTGGTACTAACTGAGTTTATTTTAAATAAAATAATTATGTTTACTATTTTGATTCATTTGGAGGCAATATACCTAATTATTAAATTAACTACTTCAATAATAGAAAGGTTTATTACAACGATAATCGAATTCAGAATTTTTATTCAGTTATCTGTGGACATCTATGTTTAATTGTTCTATATCTTTTTTCGAGAGAAATTAGGTTTCATGATATAATTTTTGTTATTAAATGATGGATATATTTGGGAAACCATTAATTTAATTTTTAAATGAAAACTTTGACAGTAATGATTATGCTATAAAAAAATATGTGGATTCAAGATAGAAAACTAATGTTTCAGCTTTTAAAAAAGATGTAAATTCAAAGTACAATATTATTGTTTCTGCTTTACATGATCAAATAAGTAAAGTTTTTGTTTATACAAAAGATTATGTTTCTCTTCATTATTGTAGAATTAATAATATGGTTAATCCTATAGTTGGAAAAGATGCTGTCAATAAAAAATTCTTTGATAAAGAAATAGTTGTTAAATTGCAAAATTTAAACCAATCACCTTTGAATTATTTTGACAAACTTATTGATTTAAAAGTTTAAAAATGCAAGAAAGAACAATCTCATTTATTTTATTAACCTGCAAAGTAGAATAAAAAACTTATATTTTTCACATAGATAATATATTTTTCTTTTCTTTTTTATGGATTATACTGTTTATAAAATAATTACTGTTAATTTACCTGATGATACTCTGGCTGTTATTAAGGAATCTAAAATAATTTATTACAATTTGGTTTTTAAAATAAAATAATAAAATATCTGAGTATGATGATGAAATGATGACTATAATACGAATATTCATAAAATATCAATAATACATAATTTTTTTACTATTAAATGGAGAACACTTGGTGCTTGAAGTGTAAGAAGATTGCTAAAAATAATGTTGTAAAAATTGAAAATACAAAAAATTGATGATTAGTTCAGAAAAGTAAATGTTCTACATGTAATCCCAATAAATCGACATTCTTAAAAAAAAAATGCCCGAGGTAAGAGAAATAATAATCAATGAATTATATAAACCAGCAAGAAATAATTTTCCCAGAAGTAAAGTAATATCATATTGAATTGATGATTTATGGCAAATTGATCTTGTTGAGATAAATACTGATAATTTAAAAGGTATACCAAATGGATACGAGGATATTATGACAATAATTGCTGGTTTTCAAAATATGCATTTACTTTACCTAGATAAGATAAAACAGCTAAAAAATGTAAATTCTTTAGAATGTATGTTGGTGAAAAGAAAACCACTTGATATTTAAAGTGATAATGCTTCTGAACTTTATAATAAAATATTTAATGAACTCATGGAAAAATATAATATCAATCATTAATCTACATTCAGTGAAGTGAAATCTAGTTTTGTAGAAAGATTCAATCATACATTAAAAAATTTGCTTTGAATGGCACTTATAAATGGATAAATATAGTATATGAATTAGTGAAAGAATATAACAATACAAAACCTAGAACTATCGGCATGAAAACAATTGAAGTTAATAATAAAAATGAAAAAAATTTTAAGACAATCATATTTTGTGAATATGTTTACCAAATGAAAATATAAAGTTTGCAATGTTGTCCGTGTCAGCAAAAATTAATACTCCTAATTGGACAACATAATTATTTACTATTGTTAAAGAAGTTTTAAATTATGATGTATTTACTTACAAACTAAAAGATTCCAAAGTAGATGATATGCAAGGTATTTTTTATTAATATGATATTGTGAAAACTAACTACCCCGATAAATATTTGGTTGAAAAATTGTTTAAAACTGAAGGTAATAAAATTTATGTTTAATGGTTGGATTTTGATAATTCTCAAAACTCTTGGATTAACAAACAGATGTTTTGTGAATTTAAATAGTGTTTTCTTCATTGCATGTAAGGGGCGGCATTTTGCCTACCTGTATAAATCTCTACAAATTTATATATTTTTCTGTAATTATCTCACCAAAAAAGATATAGTCTAGAAAAACTTAACCCCATAAATTTTACGATGTTCTTGTCGTGAGTCATTCTCACCGAGTGTTCGATGTGTCACAACTAGATAGTAGCCCTTTTATGAACATTTTTTTCCTCTTTCTAGTGTTTTAAAGAGACAAAACTGGACACCTGAAAGTTTTTATCATCTAGTCATGAGACAGAGTTATTAAATTATAAAGTTTTTTATTTTATTTCTATACTTCCCATCTTTCATTTTTCTACTCAAATATATTGTGATAAAGCCATATTCTTCATCCCAACATTTTTCACAAATAGCATTAAATTTTTCATAAGACATATCTCCACCAACAAAATCATTATAAATGCACTTTAAGTTAGTTTCATCTTGTCTAAATATACACAGAAAATTCGTGTTGTCTCTTACCAATTGCATAGGTATTTTCGAATAAGTTTGTGCCAAATAATATACATCTATATTTTTGAGTGTCTTCCTCTAGTGAAATATTCGCAATTTATATCTTGATTGTCTAAAACAACATCATCAAGTATAACCAGAAAATCATTTTCACATTGATCTAAAGGAATCATTTCATTTTATTATTTAAAAAGTATGCCATTTTTTCTTTAACCATTTTGGAAAAGGCATCAACATATTTTTGTAACTGAACATATTTTGGTTGATTTAAACTTTTTGAGAAAGCATACAATTTACTCAAATTTAACCATCCTTTCTCATAAATAAAAATTGTCATCAAATTAGTTTTTGCACAGTTATTTGGACGTGCTATTATGGCTCTTATGTTGTCAGGCAATAATTCCTTTTTTTTTATTTTTAGAATTTTCTTCGGAAATTAAAATGCCTTTACCCCAATCAATTTTTTTCATTAAATTATTATTTTTTAATTAAATGGAGAATAGAGTATTTGAGTTAACAAATAATACTTCCATGCTAAAGAAAAATTTAATGATATTATGCATCAAGATAACTCGATTGCATTATTTAGTTTTCATACAAAATTTGTAACAGGGGCTGTTCAGGAATTACATATTGCAAATTTTTTGTTGTCATTTCGTACCCCCTCCCCCACCTTGTAAAGAAAAATAAGCAAATGCTAGGACCCCCTTTTTTTTTTTTTTTTTTTTTTTTTGCTTACTTAAGATTTCATGACATTTTGTACGTCAACACGGTTTGCCAGAAAAAAACTGTTACCTATAAATTACATTATTAATTCAACAAAATTATATAAATAGGCATATACAGGAGTTGTGGTATCAAAATAATACTAAATGGTTTTAATATATTGTTGCATATTGCATTAAGCATTCAACAGAATACAAAATGGTTTAAATATATTGTTATTTATCGCATTGAACAACTTAAGAAATTCAATAGGCCCTAACTTTATTAGGCATCATAACTAAGATTTTTAACAGCAATCATAGAAATGTTATGAGTTTGGAGTTCACATTTCTAGTCTGATATCCAGGATACTTGAATCCATGTTTCTACATTGTCTATTATTATGTTTTCACTATAGCAGTGGGCTGGAATATTGCTGGTTTCCGGTCCTTGTTCCTCCACCTCTTCATTCTCAAGCCATTCAACATCATCATCACCATTTTGAACTTGTAGAATACACATCAACTCGTTGGCATGCCAAGCCGCTATACGCACTGGATGCACTCCGGACTGTGAGACACCTTGTAAAACATTGCCATGAATGTTTTTCTTGTGGCGATCGGCTGACTTGTTAGAAGCATTATAAATTCCTCAAACCTGACAGATATATTTTGAAAGATTTGGCTTCACTGATGGACAAAAGTAATCATAAGGTACTTGGGGAAACCCAAATGAAGTAACTTCTAAATCTAGTGCGAGGCGGAGACTTAGACCTAGAAATTCCCCTTCGTCACTTACGATCAGGTCATGTGTTGTTTGCTTCATTTTAATTGGTGGTGGCAAGAAGCATGATTTGAGAATTTTAAAATTCCGCTTCTTGGTCGAAGACACCAAGTTTCATCTCTGCATTTTACTACCTGGAGTAAGTACTGGCTTTCCCGAACATGATCGATGTACCATTTTATTTGTGGCTCAACTGGAAGTTCAGGCTCACCAGAATTGACGTAGGTGGCGTGGATAGGATGTCCATCGACGTTCATGGTGTTCCAGACCTCTGCCAACACCTTCCCAGCAAACTCGAAGTTAGATTTCTCCAACTCATCATTAAATGTACATCCTTTGTCGCCCAGATGGGAACCAAAGTGGTCGTGAGTCAAAATCAGTCCTGCCAATTCTCGACTGTGAGGGGCCATTTTGCGTTCAACCCTGTTGAACACACTTCTTCCTGGCGCATAGTATCAATGAATAAGGCATCCAAATTGTACTTTTTGAAGTGATGTACAGCAAAAGCGATTACCTTTCAACACCTTGGATCCTAGGGATACTGAATTGTATTACCATCAACATTTAATGTAAGGGGTTCTTTATACCCATTTTACACGAGTTTAACATAATTCCAGAATCTATTTGGTTCACTTTTCAAATTGTAAATTTTTATTTGCCAGGTTTTTTTTTGCTATTTTAATTTTTGCCTTGATTAATTTCCTTAGTTCAGAGAAACGAAGATAAATATCTAAAGATTTTTATTTCTTAAATACTCTATGGCAATGTTCTTTCTTTTTAATAAAACTAATAAGTTATTTTGTAAACCACACTGGGTATTTGGTTTTTAAAACTTTGGATTTAGGTATAAACATATTTATTAATATTTAGAAGTGATTGGTAAGTTGGTAAATTAAAAATAGTAATAATGAATTAACTACATTATTCGATTTAAATATTTTAATTTTTAATAGTAAAAAGATAACTATTGTTGCTTTGGATGATTATAATGAACCTTGGTTTAAAGGAAAAGTTGCTACCAAAATTTTTGAATACAAAGATACACATACGGCAATTAAAGAATATATTAGAGAAAAACATAGACAATTATATAAAAATAGGGGTGGGCGATTTACCCACCCCTTTAAATATGCAGCCTAAAACAGTTTTATCAGCGAGTCGGGGTTATATTCACTTATTATGAAGTCTAAAATGAAATTAGCTGAAAATTTTCAAGATTAGGTTACAGGAGAAATTCTTCCATCAATTCATAAAATATGGAGAATACAAACACAAAAGAATATTTGTTGATTGAAAAGATTAGTTTTCTTTATTTAAAAATGAATACAAATAAAACACATATTTTCTTACTTATTTACAAGATGGCTGAATCGCTTTCGAACAATTAGAAACTTAACACTAGAAGATAATAAAAATAGAAATAATGAATTAACTACTGTATTGGATTTAAATAATTTAATTTTTAATAATAAGAATATAACTATAGTTTTGGATGACAATAACGAACCAAGGTTTGAAGAAAAACATATTGCTGAAATTTTAGAATATAAAGAATTTTTAAAAATCAGTAAAAAGACATATTGAAGAAGATGACGATATATAGTGATATTTATATGGAGGGGCGTGTTCCCCCATTGGATATCATGAAAAAAATACTATTTACATTAATGAATCTGGCCTTTATTCTTTAATCCTTTCTTCCAAAAAAGAAGAAGGTAACTTATTTTAAAAAAATGGGTTACTAAAGAAGTTCTTCCTTCAATTATAAAATATGGTTCTTATAAAATTTATTTACAATTAAAAGAGCAACGACTCAGAATGAACAGCTTGCTTTAGAAAAATTACAAAACTTGCTTTAGAATTTCAAGAAAAGGGAAATTTAGAAGAAAAAGTAAAAGAACACCTCACTTTAGAATTTCAAGAAAATTAAATCTAAAAGAAAAAGAAAAATTGAAACTACAAGAAGAAAATATAAAACTAGAACAATTTAATATGAATATGAAGAATGTTATGGATAAAAGTTAAACAGAAAACAAAAAATGACTACATATACATTGCAACATCCAATCAAGATTCTTTAATTAATAATTTTAAAATTGATAGAACATATAATTTAAATGCTAGAAATTTCAATTTTAATTCTCACATAGCGAACAAAATAAATTTTTCATTTGATATCAAAAAGTTTATGATGTAAACAAACCATAAAAGTTAATTTGTGAGCTACTAGATGATTTTTATAATAAAATGAATAAAGAAATATCTGTTGTGCATTATACTCGTTAATTTGAAATAGTAAAATTAACAATTAAAACATAAATTAATCTTTTGATTACATCAATAATTTTACTGAAAATCAATTAGCAGAAACATATACTTTGAAACCAATTACTCCAGAAGAATTATGTTTAAGTAATAATAATGATAAATTATTATTTAAGCTGCAAACAAAAATATTTAAAGTATTGGAACTTCATTGCTGAAAACAAATTTAAAATATCACACAAAGATTTATTAAGCAGATTTGAATTAGGCCACATAAACAAGGAACATTTTTGGAATGAAACAAAACATTTTGCAAATTGGAAGGGTAGTAGAAAACCAGTTATTCACATAAATACAAAAATTATAATTATGCATAATTAATAAAATGAAGTAAAATTATACATTTTGATACCCATATGGTAATGTATCTTCTTTCTTTTTCCATTAGGGTCTTCTAAGGAACATGAACCAATTTCAATGCCTCTTCCTCAGACCATTTCGAGCCTGATTTCTTTTCTTTTCTGCCTTGAAATCCTTCCATTTTTAACACTTTTTTCTTATATATATATATATATATATATATATATATATATATATATATATATATATATATATATATATATATATATATATATATATATATATATATATATCTGTTGCTTCTTATTTACTTATATTGTTTATTTCCAAATCTTTCTTAACTTCCTGAATACAGGTTGTTGTTGATTTCTTGTTCCAAAGATATTTGAAAATCTGGTTGGTTAACCTGTTGCCATCCATTCTGAATAAATGTCCAAGAAATAGCAATTGTCTCTTCCGTATTGTTTCTGTTAAATTTTCTATGTTGCGATATATTTCATTATTACTTCTTAATTTCCATAATTCTGTAGTTTTTGTGGCCCAAGTATTTTACGTATAATTCTTCTTTCTAGTACTTCTAATTTATGCAACTTGTAATTCAGTACTAGACATTCACTTCCATAGACATTCTGGTTTGACTACTTGTTATTCCATATGCTCTTTCCAGCTTGCATATCTTTTTATCTACCGCGAATTTTTCCAAACCATTTTCCTAAATTATTTATGGTAATGTATATATTTTATATTATATTATAATCCTTTTGTTATCGCAAAGTACTTAACACTATTTTATTAACTTCGTCTTTACATATTTTATGTTTTCCCTCATCAAATTCATTGTTCTATATTGTATTTTCTGATTAAACACACATGTCTTATAATAATAAAATGTAAGTATATTATTACTACACATTTTTTTACACCTTTTAATCTTTTTTCTTTATCATCAACTTTGTATACATACATTTTTGCTTTTAAACCAACAAATTCTTTCATTATCTTGCCATTACATTCATCTTTCATTTTACCTAAAACCTTCATATTTATTTGTGGCATGTTATAGATTTTGTTCTTTGGATAATCTCTTGTATCAAATTTTGCTAACATTGTCTTCATGTCTTCGTAAAAATCTTCTGTTTTTATGTTATAAATATACAAATCAGTATCTTGATAGCACAATTCTATTTTATCTCCATGTTTTGGTTTCATCACTTTAAAATGAAAATAATACATTAACTCTTTTGATATGTCTATAATTGACATGCCCACATAAATAGACTTATTAAAATATACATTTTTTTATTCGTGTGTAAAGCAGCAAGACACTCATTAAATATAGTATTTATTTTTTAATTTAGTTTTGCCATTAATTTATCACCACCTTTTTTCATTTGAAGCCAGTATTTTATCCACCCTGCTCCTGATATTTTCCATTGTTTTACCAAACACAGAATTATTCATCAGCTTATAAAAAATCTTTTCAAAGTCATTTTTAGCATTAGTTCTCATTGATGTATTTAAATCCACATACTTCTTCAGCCAATCAGACAGAATAAACTCTATTATTCTATGTATTTTAGTAAGTTTTAATCAATTATTTAGACATTGTTTCAAACAATGATATGAATTACATACTTTTGTTTGTTTGTAAAGTTGTTAACAATTTAGATTGATTTGTTCCTTGAATTAGCTGATTTTCTGAACAAATCGGAAGATCTTTATCTAATATGTGTAGTTTCTGAGGATATTCCAAATCGACTTCTGATGTGTTTCCATGATGTGAATCATCCCTTGATATTTAATATTTCTTTCTGCCAAAAATCTATTTTAAATTCTGAATAATTAAGCAATTCGAAACCACCATATGGTAAATATTGAGACATTGCCCAACCATAAAGATTATTTGCATCGAGCTAAGCTAAGTAATTAGACTCTTTATTTAAATTAAAATCTTCTAAATATTTTTTATTTGCTTTAACATATTGTTTACAACATTGTGATATTCCACCTCTAATCCCATTTTCTACCATTAAAATCATATCATAATCGTGTAATAAATCTTAAGGTTGTTTTGTTATTTTTAACATCGCATCCCATGATAAACCTGGTGGTCTAAAATACCATGCTGAATCTAATCCATATGCATTTATACATGTAGTTCTAAAGGTTTCAATTATATCTGTCAAAATTAATGTCACTTTTTAAGTATAAGTTGTGATAAACCCACGGATTTTTCATATTAAAATGTTTCCATACAAGTTTTGCATGTTCATATTCATGTCAGTTATGTCAGATTCATTTTATTTAATGTAAAAACCACTTTTTGGTGAAGATTCAGTTTCTTGAAATTTCTTTCAACTGTCCATATAATCATATGGATAAACACCTTTTCTAAAAATTAAATCTACTTTGTTTTCTGGAAAACGTTTTTGCATATGTTTCGTTTGTTCCCGAGTTAAATTAGATGCTAATTTATCTAAACTAATAGCTATAAACTTAAATGTAATCATCAGTTTTAATTTTTTGTTTGTTTCCCAAAAGTAAGAAACTTTTATTTATTATTTTCAATGAATTCTATTTTTTTAAATCATATTCTAGCTCTTTAATAAATAAATGAGCATTATAGCCAGCTAAGTTATGAAAATAAATTGGAACAAAATATGGTAATTTTAATTGAAGGTTACAATTGTTACATACCGGGTTAGCGAATTTTCCAGTTATATGATCATGATGTACTTTTTTATTTTCTTTCGTATATTCACATTCGCATGCATAACATTTTTCATATTTAGTATATTACATTTTTTCTTCTTTTGTTAATGGGTGCATTGCTTCAATTTGCGAATATATTTCCCCAATCTCTTCTACTTCACTTTCCATTGTTCGTATAAAATACTTATGTGCAAATGGGCCTCCATATACAACTGGAGGTTTATAGTCACCATAACTAGCTACAATATTATAACAAAAACCAGATGCTTCATGTAACTTATATTTAATTATGATTCATCACTCAACTTTAAATCAATTGTATTTATTTGCGCATTAGTAAGTTTATATCATTCTTTAAGTATTTCGTTTTAAAGCCATTATCAATATCATCCTCTGTTGAAATGGATATTTTTTGGAATAATTATTATTTTTTTATTTCTGTATGAATAGTTTAGTGGTTGATATTTTCTTTAGTATTGATTCTAAATCAGCTACTATTGTAAAAGGAACTTTCATTGTATGTCTGTAGTTTTGAAAAATACTTTTTTACCTTTCGACGACGAAGTGATTTTTACTGGTTCATTTTTAGAGCAGTCATCTGTATGTGTATTTAATTTTTCTTGAGAATAATTGAATCGAAGACACATAACATATATAAGTTTTATACTGTCGATAATTGTTTTGTGCCGAAAGCAAATTTGATAAATCTTTAATCCAACAGCAATGCGAGTTTTATCATCTTTGAAATAAATTAAATTTATATACTTATCATTGTTGTGTTTTGTAAGTTTTAGTGGATATACTGTGGACTCACCTTCAATAGAGTATATATTTATAGTTGCATTAATTTTATTTTCTACTTTTGGTATATCATCAATTGTATTAGGATATTCATATGTATATATTTCTTTGTCTATATTAAGCCCCACATTTTCATATTTAGTTACTCTTTCCTGAATTTTAGTCTGCTGGAAACAATGCAGAATTGATTGCACAAAGACAACATTTTTGATTTCCATTTTTTTTCAATAATACACACTTTTTTATTCTTAATGCTTCTGGTGGATCAATATATGGTTGAGGAAGAATTTGGGGGGGGGGGGGGTTAGTTACCAGTCAGGGGAATTAAAAGAAAAATTTTGTTTAAATTTAGTTTAAAGAAAGCACTGCATAATCTATTTATTACCTCCACCACCAGGCTGTTGATAATAAAAACCAAAATCGAACAATAAGGTGGCCGCCTGGAAGCCCTTTCCTTGAAATTGTCTGAAATCACATATAAGTCGTCCACTCACAAAGTCTCTGAAAAAGTATCACAGCTATACTTTCTGTTCATTGAATAACACTGTACTGCAATAGATAATAATTAATAAGAGGGAATAGAGAGTGGTGGAGAGTAGGGGATGGCAATACAATAGCTTAGGTGAGAAATTGGGAGAGGTTCTAGGGTCTTTTCGTGACTCACCTGACCGGGCTGCTAGGAAAATGGCATGAGGTTCGAATACACCATTACCCAAAAATTCAAAAATAAATTATCAGTATTGGTAATTCAGTTTGAAATAAAAATCCCTACTTGGGCGAGAGAGAGAGAGAGAGAGAGAGAGAGAGAGAGAGAGAGAGAGAGAGAGAGAGAGAGAGAGAGAGAGAGAGCTCGTGGTCGAAAGAGAAACTTACTATTTAAATTAATTAATAAAATAGGAAAGTACCATGACTTGATATTTTTGTAAAAAAAAGTTCAATAGCCAAAAGTAAATAAAAACCAGCTTTATGTCACCAAAAAGGGGTAAGGTAAATCTTAGTAAAAAAAAAAAAAAAAACAAATAAAACTCACCAAGTCCACTTTCATAGACAAAAATGAGTATTTATTTTAACAAACTTTAAATGTAAATCAACCAGATATATTAAACTTTAAAAAGGATAACCAACTTATTAGATCTTGAAAATAAATTATTAAATAAAATTAGAATGAAAAGATGCAAAAAAATTAGTAGATGTCTGAAAAACAATGGCTAAACCAAACAAAAACTTGATCTAGCGAATTGTGTGTATCAAAATGTAAAACTTGCATAAATTAATTCTTACAAAACCTTATATATATATAATATACATATACAATAATATTGGAACTGGATTATATTTCAACAGAAGACACCAAAGATGAAAAGAAACAATACAAAAATAGAAATGGTTACTTTATAAAACCTTGCGTCTTTTTGGAAATGAGCATTTACAGATTCATCAGTGGTTTCATTACTCATTTAACATCAATGCTAATGATAGAAATGAAAAGTAAATTTTATGCTCTATCTAATCTGTTTTGTGTTTAAAAGCAAATAGACATGGTATGTTCCTCTAAAAAAGGGTGTGTGAAAACAATAAGCCTTATATCTTCATTTAATTAAAAGGTTACAGTAACTTGGTTAACTATTTGCTATATATATATATATATATATAATTAACCAGTTGGTCTGTTAGTGCCCTTTTTACCACACAACAGTTTTAGGTTAGATATTTTTCAGGAGAGATCTATGTGGTAAAAAGTTAGAACAGGTCGTGAGTAAACCTCGGCGAGACCCAGACAAAAATAATAAAATTAATAAATCACTATAATGACAAAATTTTGTTTTATCCCTGAAAAAAGGGCATTAATCCAAGTCACGCTTCTTAAAACTAATTCACCTATCCTAACTTAAAAGTATGTATTAATGCAAGATCTCCGATACCTGAAGGTTTGGCCAATAAATATAAAAAAATAAGTTATAGGCAAACCGACACAAAATAAACACTACAGTTTATAGGTTAGAAAGACGATCTCTGATACACACCCTGACACCAAAAGATTACCGCCGAAGAGGACTATAGACAAAAAGTTTTGTAGCAAAATACAAAGTACCATCATACACTAATGTAAACAATGCAACCTGGAAACATTTACTTCCTCTAATAACCTCAAATTAACGTCTAAACCAGTATAGGGATTCTGCAACTATTTTCACCTCATTTCGATCGAGGTCGACCTTAATTTCGATTGAAATGAAAAATGCAATTCTGTAAATGGTTTTTCTTTCGTTTTGATCGATTTCCGGCATTTCCATCGAGTTCTCATTTCGATCGAAAATGTTAGTCGTTTTTAACATGGCGGAGGGTTGGAAGACCCCGTATTTGATTAAGATTTAAATAATTCAATTTGTATGAGGCTACATATTCACACATTTCTGTTAAGAGAATGTATTTATGAATCTGGAACACTTTATATACTGTTATATTGTAATATTGCATACAGATTCGTTTCTCAAAATAACTTGTATGTAATTCATTTACATCAGTAATAGTTACGTTGCTGTTCATAGACAGCACTAAGATATTAAATTCTATTCTGTACTCTAAATTTTTATTCGTAATCGTATGTGAGTGTAAATTATAAAAATGGGTAGGTATTAATTCATAAAACATATGAAGATCAAAACATGTCTACATTTTAAAAACAAAATACTTTTCTTTAACATTAAGCATTTTATGCTAGTCGACTTACACTTATTCAAAATATTTGTACGAAATCGTACCATCCCAACATACACGAAAAGTACGGGCCAGAATCAGGCCGGTAAAACCTAGCAGACAAACTCCGGCCAGCTGATACCAGCCTGCTGTCTTATGCGGGAAGCGGCCCGATTGATAATATGGACCGGCGGCTAACTGTTGGCCAACAGTGTCAGGCCTGCGACGGCAGGATGTCGTTACGATACTGGGCCTGCGACAGCTGGATGTCGTTACGATGCCGGGCCTGCATCGGCATGATGTCCAGAAATAAGCAGTATACCCATGAAAAAAACCTTTACTTTTCGATTCAAATTTCTAGTAATTGTCATTCCCTCTTTACATATATCCATTTCATTTACTTATCAACACATTGTATGATATGAAAATCGCTTGCTTGCCGAGTGCGGGATTCGAACCTTGAGTTGACAGTCCAGCATGATTAACTATACACCACGGGGTAAGTTGCTGATATACTCCAGTAATTAAAAATATATCATGACAAAATTATTATAAAGGAATATATAAATTCCATTACATTATAACAAATAATTATAAAACACTGATTATTTAAAAACTATTTCTTCAGAGGCTTGCATTCAAAATGGTTTTTGTTAGTTTTTAATATATCTGTCGGATGGTTGTACAAACGAAAAAAATTTCAAAACAATCATCTTGCCATAGGCTACCACATGACACATTTACAATCTCGAAAAATCATGCTAATTGTTAATACAGAGTTTCAAATAATACGTCATGCCACAAAGAGCTAACTAACATCTTGCCTATTCAAAACACTTGCCAAAAGTTTGTCTGCAAAAAGATATTATATTTATACCTTTATCGCGATAAAGAGCGTTGTCTCGAAAACGTTACCGGGCCAGATTAAATAAGATAATGGCTAGCTTACCGAAAAGACAAAGATGCCGTATGGGAATCGGCTCAGAAACATTTTTAAGATGCTTGCTACATGTTTCCTCTGCGATATCATGCCGAATTCTTTTCGGTGATAGTGATATCCATCTGTTATCCTAAAAAATACAGCGGGCTGTTGTCTTTTTTTCTAACGACATGCAATCTGTCTCAAAAAAGATACCATGCCGTTGTCAGATGGCTATCTTCTGGCATTGAAACGACAGTTGCCGACAGTACAGGTATTGGAGCCGACAATTTGCGGATACTTTACCGACAGGTTGTGTTTGCTGGGATTGTTCATATCTTGTCGATTAGTTCGTATGGCACAACATTTTTTTACTTTGCTAGGTGCTGGAGGTGTATTGCTAGCAATTTATACAGCGACTGCGCTGGCAGATTAATTCTTAAATAAAAGGGTAGTTACAGATTAGGAATCAAAATAAATGCACGCATTGTAAGCAATGTTCTTTGCTAATAAACTTATTTATTAAATGTTTAGCATAAAATGCATGCTTCCTCTCTGTTCTAAATAGGTACTACTAACCTTAACACATAAAATATAAATAAATATCAGTGAAAATACAAATAAGTGGAAAAGAATCTAAATTCTGATTGGCAACTGGTTGCCAAGAAAATGCACTTTCATTTTCTCCAATGGCCACCCAATGTTGCCACATAGTAATCAGGGAATGCGATCGAAATTTCTTATACCATTTCAATAGACTTGAAAAAAGTTACAAAATCGCTCTCTCGCAAGCCGATCGAAATGGAACTCGATCGAAATGGATTTTTCGATCGAAATCGAGTTGAGAAGATGAGGAGTTACAGAATCCAAGCACAGAGCTTAAAAGGTATAGTAAAAAAAAATCACTTCAACCACTTAATTAAAAGAAACAGTCTTACCTTAAGACTGTATGACTCAGGAGCTGCATACGGTTAACGACAACACACACACACACACACTCTCTCTCTCTCTCTCTCTCTCTCTCTCTCTCTCTCTCTCTCTCTCTCTCTCTCTCTCTCTCTCCCTTTCAACTGACCACTTGACTCGTCTAACCTCAGGATTGAACTGCCACCTTGTTCTCTCTACACATCTACCCTAAATTACTACTCTTTATTTGATTTACTGGGGCCATCCCTCCAGAAAATTCCGAAGGAATGTCCTGAACAATCAAAAACAAAATTCAAGAAAAACTATTTAGCTCATTTTCTGTTGCAGTCGCGGCTTCCTCCGAGTCGATGCCTGCTGCATGTCTCTGCTCACTATCATGCCATCTGGAAGACTCTCCTCTTGCCCTTGCTAACCTCCTTGGCCTCGTCGGCCAATCATAGCGCGCCAAGAATCCGCCTAACAACCATCACGTTACCAGAAATTTCCTGCCGTGTTCCTTCCTTTCCCCTTGGTTGCCCAAGGGTTCCCTGCTGGAATCAGCAGGACCCCTGCCTCTTTCCCCTCTCACAGCCCTCAAAATCCATGGCTGCTTTCGCGTAAACAAACATTGCTGGCGCCAGCTCAGGACCAGGCCATGAAAACATCTTAACGGAGGTGTCTCGAAGCTTCGGGATACTCCCCAAAGAAAACTGGTCATGTTGACCAGGAATTTGCTGCGTTTCACAGCACTACGATTTTTTTGGGCATCAGTCTGTAATGATCTGCCATTTAGGCACTCGAAAAAAAATTGCTGCTACCAGCACACATCTTCGGGAGATTTGTCCAAAGCCAGAACCAAAGAAAAGGGAAAAACAAAGTCCCTACTGAAATCAGTCAACCTAACCTCCTTTATATGAAAAATTTAATAAATTAAAAATGATTAAAAAAAAACACAACAGCACTGACTTGAAACCCAAACGAACACAACCGAACAAGCCTATTCCTTAAAAAAAAAAAAAGTCCTACCATAATAAAGTTATCTTAATAAAGAAATACTCAAGAAAAAAGAAAAAATTCTTATTATTTTTACCATGGGGAAAATTTTATAAATGCGACATTTCCCGCTCGTAGTGATTTGCGGACCACCACAAACAAATTTTACAAATTGTCCACGAAACAAAAATTTGTCGAATCCAAAGTAATGATATTGCTTTGATTGTTATTTAACAACAAAAAATTCTTTTTTTTAATTTTAATTTGATTTATTTAAGTTTGAGAGTGAGGGCCTCCAAATCTAAATACTTATTTTATGATTATCAGCCAAACATTCCGTTATTTTTAAATGAGAAATGGATCCCTCCTTCACAGAATTATTTTTCTCATAACATGTGCTTACATCTAATAAATTACCATAGAGCCTGACTCCCATTAGATCATACAGGCATTTTTAAAAATACTTTTAACATGTACAATAAGGGTGTCATCAACTTGGTTGTAGCCCTCGTGGAATACAGCTGACCGATACAGCAGCAGGGGAGTCCCTTCCAGTCACGACCAACAGCCAAAGGAGATTGGAGTAGAATTTGCAGATCTTGAGATCTCCTCGCCTGTGTCCAATATGGTCAGCTGCCCCACAACGACCTGCTCGTCTTGTTTTCTCTTTTTTTCTCGAAACTGTAACAACATTTGACCAGCATCAGGCATGGCAATAACACATCTGGCACAGCCAGTTTTATTCTCGCTTCTTTAGGTCATATCACAAAATAGGTCGTGTAATCTCAAGGAGGAGCAAGGTGCCAGCTGTTCTTATTTACAGAAAACAAATTTACAGCACGCATAAAATAAAATAACCAGTTGGTATAAATACCCACCCAACACTTCACTATATAACTAGAAAAAGAAGCAAAAAGGACAATCCCTAACAACAGTGCACACACTCGCACAGCTGTCTTCGGGGCTGGTCGATTCACTAGCCGGCCTCGGGATGATCACAGATCATGGAAGTCCTTTTTCACTCATCACACCGAGTAGAGGTAGTGAGTCCTTTCGCTTCGTGAAGGTAGCATCCATGGCTCGCCTCGTCCAGGTTCCATCAGGTTGGGCAACAAAGGGCGGGAGATAGCCAAGTCCACTAGGAATGGGACCACCACCACTGCTGGACGACTGCCCCACCCGAAAGCCAACTTCTGCAGTGCAGTAACTCAGATCATGGTCTCGAGCCAAAAAGGGGTCGTCTGGTCCTCTCTTCATCCATAGACGAAGAAGATTCGGCCTGTCGAGAGCTTCAAAACCCAAGGGCTGCAGAGGTAGTACCTACCACACATGTTCGTGAAAACAAAAAGAAGCTCTCCAGGCATAATGATACTAAGAGTGGCATCAAGTAACTGCTTCAGCTTACTGGCCGAACGACCGACGCTCTGAACATCTTCACAGTGTGGTTGACGGGCAATCTTCTTTTCAGGTTAAATTTCTTCTTCTGGTGTTTTTTTTTTTTTTTTTTTTACATAGTTCAGTTCAAGCACAAGGAAAAGGATGTTTTGTCCAAATTGTCTTCTTTTATTATCATTTTCTTTTAATTTAAACACTACTTTTAACTGGAAGTCTCTTAAGGTTCTCACTACGATCACAGTTTATTAATGTAGACTCACATGCACACTGCCAAAACTTGAGTTTTTTCTTTTTGAAAACGTGTCCATTGCTTCATGTGAAGCACTGCTCGAGGTTGAAGAAAAGTCTATTGCCTGGTCTTTCCCACCCTGCAAGCAAGTACAGGAAAGTTAACTCCAAATAAAAATTGTAAAGAAATTCTCAACAAAATAGAAGTATTCTACAATACCTAGACCTATAGCTATAGTTAATCTCTGTCGGTGGTACACCAACTTCTCCTCTCGATTATGTTGATAACTGATTGGGGTTCATACTTTTCAGAAAAATGATTTCCCCCAAAATTTTAGATTGGTTAACAGAGTGATTTCTCCAAGAAAAGAAACAAACAGAAGTTTGTATATCTCCTTACTTATTAACAAACAAAACTAAAATATTTACAAGGCCTTATATACATATCTTATAGTGTCTTATACTTGACCTTTTTTTCTCAAAGCTATATCTTTCCTTTTTTTTTTTTTTTTTTTTGCAAGGCCTGGTTAATTAGCG
This sequence comes from Dryococelus australis, assembly GCA_029891345.1. Classification (NCBI taxonomy): domain Eukaryota; kingdom Metazoa; phylum Arthropoda; class Insecta; order Phasmatodea; family Phasmatidae; genus Dryococelus; species Dryococelus australis. Next base: position 73,900,184 of record CM056996.1, read on the forward strand.
GCTACCTGGCTTGCTCAACTTCAAAATCTAACTTCAATTCTTTCACAGCTCAAAGGCTTTTCAAAACTTAAGAGTAACACATAATTTGTTTACTCGACTTATTAATCAACTTTATCTTATAAGGTAACTACTTCTGCCTTACTCAGTTCAAACTCAAATGGGATCAAGAGTTTTCACAATAAAAACAACAACAATAAGATTAACACATCGAGAATACAAGGATTATAACCCTTTAGGAACAACTTGAAATGACTACACCTCTAGGAATAGCCACATACACTGTCTTCTGTCCTTTTTCATCACGTATAGTGGCCTTAACCTTATCACTAGCTCGAATATGTTCCACTACGGGTCCCATAGAGGAACGACTTGGTTCATCAGGAGTAGGGCTCCCTTTTTTCTGTTTCCTTAAAATGTAAAATCTCCACAAAAAGCACAGCACAAACATCAAGGTTAACAAAACAATTATATTCTGCATTTGAGTTGTAGTCGCAGGGATACATCTTTCTAATCCTCATCCCTCCTTTAAAAACATTTTACAGTCACAAGGCACTGTACATCAATAGCATCTGGGTGTTCACTATTATCTAGTGTCCTAGTTTCATTTTTACTAATTGTGCATTGAAGCTCCAATTTTTAGTTAGAAAATAGATTTCTGGGCCTACCTGTGTAATGAGTAACTGTGAGTCAGACTGACAACCAAAAGTGCACACATTGGCTAAGCGTTTGGCAGTCGAACCCTGAAAGTCTGATTTTGGGCATAAGGCCCCTCTTACAGCATCACTTGAATATCTAGGCACAAAACATAACTGATCCTGAAATGGTCGATAATCTTATAATAAGGCCCTAGCCCTAATGGTAGTGACCTCATCTCCATTAACTGCAAGAAAAGTAGTCTGATGGTGCAAAACACAGATGGAATTTCTCCACTTAAATGGTACGGCTACAAAATCAATCTCCATACTGCCACTTTTCTAACTATGGGAACTTTTACTTTTACAAACAAGGTTTCTTCGAAATTCTGACAAGAACTGATTTTTAAGTGATAATACACCTGTACTCTGTTAGTAGGGATAACTAACCAATATCCATCTTTGTCAACTACTCGTGTTAGGGTTTCTAGTTTCTTTTTCAAATCTTCAGCTGAAACCAAAATTGCTGGTAACTTAAAAGACCTTCATTGGTCCAGAATTTCTACTCTGAAAACTGTATGTGCTTGTTTTTCCATAAGGGTTGCCAATAAAAGCTGTGTCTGAAAGACAGTTGAAAATTTAAAAATCATACTGGCTTGACTATCTTCCATAGTTTCTCTAAAAGTTTCTAGATATTTGGTCATATTATTAAACTTATGCTAGACCTTACCAAAGAGGTCAGCAACTGCATTATTGACAACTGATACCTGATTGACATATTGGCCAATGCCACGTGATTCGACAGGACCTGCTTGTTCAAAATTTCTAAGTGATCTACTATTTCCTGTTCTTTTCGAAATAAACTCTCTACTTGGTTTTCGGTGGCCAAATCATAACACCAATAGGCCAACTCACCTAAAAAGGTTAGCCCACATTTCACTCTACTAGCTTCGTTTTCTTCTAGCGGCTGTGTTCAATTTATCTGACGTGTCTGGCAGAGCTAGGAAGTTTTACTGTTCTTTCTGAAAGCGACAAAAAGTTGACAAGCCATAGGCTGAACATGTGATTTGTTTCGATAAATCGCTTACATTTCCTGTCAATTTCTGTGGCCAATACATCTGGAAAGAACGAGGTACTGAAGAAGTGTATACCGTCACATTGTTAATTAGCTGGAATTGAGCCCCAGCGACTACTCCCACTAGCACAGGTTCAGCAGCATTTCCCAGGACCTGATACCTCGACCAAAACAGAATCCACAGGAAGGGGAAGACAACCATCTTTCCTGCAATGTACCAGTCGGCTTCTTTTCTTTCTGGAAGTTACTGGACAGGAGCTGGTTTTCATACAACTAGATGCTGACTTTCCTAAAATCAAAGTTTACTCCGCATCATACCACATATCGATTAAAGGAAAAGAACACGACACAAATCGGACCACACTACAAAAAAAAACAACATAAACAAGTGGAGAAGTCGCCCCAGATATGAAAATACCTTTATATTTGTAAAAGGGTTTTAAACTTTCAATATCCACAATTTCTAGCCTAGATTGCCAGTTAACTTTTTTTCTTAAAGAATACAGATTTGGAGCGACCATCTTCACCACCACGGCTGGACCATTCCAGAGGTGCATGAATTTGGGTGTGAGGCCCTTCTTTCTTGATGGTGTGTAAATCAGCACCTCCTGGCTGGGCTGATACTCGACCACCCTGGGCTGGAGGTCGTACTGCTGCTTCGCCTTCTCATGCTGTTTGCGAATGTTCTCCACCACCAGCCTCAGGAGCGCCTTCCACTTCCTGCGAAGCTGCTTGCTCTCCTCTTCCCCCACTTTCTGGGTGCGACAGATCTCAGAAGGTAACACTGGCTCACGCCCATACATCGACAGGAATGGGCTTAACCCAGTGCTTTCCTGCTTACTTATATTGTATGCAAAAGTAACCAAGGGCAAACTCTGGTCCCAATCTCTTTGGTTGCTAGAAACATATTGGGATATCATGGTGGTTAAGGTGGCATGCAAATGTTCCACTGCTCCATTAAATTGTGGTCGATACCCAGATGTCTTGGCGCCCTGTATGTCCGTAAGCCTCAGTAACTCACGAACTACTGCCGAACTAAACACTTGTCCCCTATCAGTCAAAATGGAACCAGTTGTGGAGTGTCTACAGATGATGTTCTCTAGGAGAAACTGAGCTACCTCCTGGGCAGTCCCTGTAGGTACGGCTCGTGTTTCTGCCCACCTGGTGCCATAGTCGATGCAGGTAATGACATACTTATTACCCTGGGTAATCTTAGGGAAGGGTCCTAGAAGGTCGATACCGACTCTACCAAAGGGCTCACATGAGGGAATAGGCTGTAATAAGTCTGCTGGTTTCTGATTCGTTCCTTTCTTTGTTTGGCAGTCGGCACAGGTCGTAATGTAAGACTCTACATCTTTAAAGAGTCCCTGCCAGTAATACCTTCTCCTTATCTTGTCAATGGTTCATACCACGCCTAAGTGCCCCCCAATCAATGGGTTGTCATGGCAATCGCCTAGAATCTCTGATTTTAGATTCTAAGGTATTACTAGTGGTTTTTCTTTACCATCGAGCCTGGTATTTATATTATAAAGGACACCTCCTTTTAAACACATGTTTTTAGCAACTCTGCTAAGTTTTGATTCTACCTGGGGTGGATGTTCTACTTCCTTCATTAGCGGAGCCAAATTGGGGTCATTCAATTGTACTTTTGCCAGATCATACCCAGGGACTGAAAATACAGGTAAATCTAAAGCCTTTTTTTTCCATCTTTTTCAGTACCAAGGTCTACTGGGTTTCTACTAAGGTTGTCTATATGAGTATGGTTTTTCCCACTGCTGTACTTGATTTCAAAAGTGTAATATAGTATTTTCAACGCCCATCGAGTTATCTTTCCAGTACTGTGGGAATTTTAGTTTTAACCTGTCCAACTAGCATAAACTATGATGGTCCGTCACTACAGAGAAAGGTTTTAAATAGAAATATGGCCGAAACTGATCCAATGCATAGCCCAATGCTAAACATTTCAAATGAGTGATGGGGTACCTAGATTCTGCAGGGTTCAAAATACGGCTGGGTGCAACTTTCCTTCATGTCGCTGCATCAAGATGGCTCCAATGCCCTTAGTACTTGCATCCGTATGGACTTCAATGGAGTCCCCCTGGCTTGAAAACGGATCGAAGTAGAGGATGAAGTCAATCTTAGTTTCAGTTCTCTGAAAGCTTTTTTCTGGGTCTCGCCCAAGCTGAATTTTTTTATCCTTTTTGAGCAAACAAGACAGTGGCTTGGCAATCATTGAAAAATTTCCAACAAATTTACGGTAAAAAGAGGCTAGACCTAGGAAACTTCTTACCCCTCTCGGTTCTGTGGGTCTTGGAAACTCCTCTACTGGCTTTTTCTTGCTAAGATGGGGTTTGATTCCCTCACTGTTTCCCACATGTCCTAGTACTTCGGTTTCCTCCTACCCGAACGAGCACTTCGCAGGTTTTAGGGTTAGGTTAGCCTCCTCAAATCGTTTTAGTACCAGCTCTGAACGGTGCAAGTGTTACTCAAAATTGCTACCTGCCACTAAAATGTCATCAAGGTACACTAAACATGAGCCCCATTTTAACCCTGCCAGCATTTTATCCATATACCTCTTAAAAAACAAGGGACTATTTTTAAACCAAATGGCAAAGTTTGGAAACAGAAAGTACCTTCGGAGGTTATGAAAGTGGGTTTCTCTTGGTCCTTTTCGGTCACCTATAAATTTTGATACCCCGAGTTCACGCCTGAGTGGCTGAAAATTTTTGCCCCTGTTAAATAAATTATAAAGTCATCTATTCTGGGTAGAGGATATTTATCGTCCCTCAAAATGGAGTTGACACGACGATAATCTACGCACATCCGGTAACCGCCATCTTTTTTTCTCACCAGAACAACTGGTGAACACCAACTAGTGCTAACTACCATTTTTAATGTGCTCCTCGATTATGTCGCGTATAATTTCTCTTTCACCAGGTAACACCCTGCATGGTACCGAGGTGACAGGTGGGTATCTACCTGTGTCTAAGGTTACCACATCTTCGTGTGTCCTGCGTATTTGGTTTGGTTTCCAACTAAGACAATGACGGTATTTGTACAACAGATTTCTTAATTCGCTGTTTTGCTCAGGTAATAAATTTGAGTTTATGTACAGCTTCCTTTCGTCAAAATCATCTGTATTAATTTCTTTAGCAACAGCTACAGTATTTACCCTCTCTCTAGTTGCCTCGTGAAACTTCCAAAAACTCCCTAGTTAAAAATATTTGGGTAAAGTTACTTCACTGTATGAGGTGTTGGCAACCCCCTAACTGAGTTTGTTTCCCTGTACACAAAATACTAAGAGATATCAACAATGACTGTTTATCATACACCTGGTCAAAGGGTTCAAGTAAACCTTCTGAAGGAAGGCTAGTGGTTGAATAGTCAAACTCAATTATGTTATGCATGCGAGGTTCTAACCTCACGTGATCCTTAACAATTACATACCCTAACCTCAAATTATGTTCTTTAGTTTTCTCTTTCTCAAAAGTAAAAGGGGGGATTTCCTCATCTTCTTGCCCTTTAGGAGGGTCTTCCCTAATCTTTTCCTTACTCTGAGCTTCTTTTATGACTAGAGAGATTACTGGCCTCGCTTGACTAGCTTAGTTTACCCTCAAAAGATTTTGACAATTTACATTACAAATAAGTTAGGCCAGTTATCTCTGCAGGAAGTAACATACTAAAATAATTCCACTTATAGGAGCTTATACAACTCCTACTGGATGAACATGTCTGAACTCATTTAATATCATTGCTAATGACAGAGATGAAAAGTAAATTTTATTCTCTATCTACTCTGTTTTGTGTTTAAAAGCAAATAGACATGGTATGTTCCTCTGAAAAAGGGTGTGTGAAAACAATAAGCCTTATGTATTCATTAAATTAAAATGTCACAGTAACTTGGTTAACCATTTGTACAAAAATATATATAATTAATTAACCAGTTGGTCTGTAAGTGCCCTTTTTACCACACAACAGTTTTAGGTTTTAGATATTTTTCAGGAGAGATATGGTAAAAAGTTAGAACAGGTCGTGTGCAAACCTCGGCGAGACCCAGACTAAAATAATAAAATTAATAATCAATAAAATAACAAGAATTTTTTTTATCCCTGAAAAAAAAAGAGCATTAATCCAAGTCACATTTCTTAAAACTAAATCACCTAACCTAACTCAAAAGTATGTATTAATGCAAGATCTCCGATACCTGAAGGTTTGGCCAATAAATAAAAAAAAATAGCTATAGGCAAACCGACACAAAATAAACACTACAGTTTATAGGTTAGAAAGACGATCTCTGATACACACCCTGGCACCAAAAGATTACTGCTGAAGCGTACTATAAACTAAAAGTTTCGTAGTAAAACACAAGTACAAACATACACCAATGTAAACACTGCCACCTGAAAACATTTACTTCCTCTAGCAACCTCAAATTAACGCATAAACCAGAGCTTAAAAGCTATAATCAAAAAATTCACTTCAACCACTTAAGAAACAGTCTTACCGTAAGACTGTATGACTCAGTAGCCACACACGGCTAACGACAACTCTCTCTCTCTCTATCTATCTCTCTCTCTCTCTCTCTCTCTCTTTCTCAACTGACCACTTGACTCGTCTAACCTCAGGATTGAAATGCCGCCTTGTTCTCTCTATATCCACCATAAATTACTACTATTTATTTGATTGACCGGTGCTATCCCTCCAGAAAATCCCGAAGGAATGTCCCGATCAATCAAAAACAAATCTCTGGAAAAACTAAGGTAGGCGAGGCAAAGGTGGCCCGTGTTCCCAAGGTGGCCCACTATTTAAAATGAATACTAGTTCTGGAAGATCTCAACAGATGGCACAATGTGATAGTGCGTAGGCGCACTTGAAGCACATGTACCAAGAACTGCATGTGTCGGACAGAACGAAGCCATTTTAAACTAACCTCTCCTGTTTGAACGTGCTCTGAATTTCTGCGTTATTATTATCATGTAGACTAAGTACGAGATATTTGTTTACTCCTATTAAATAAACGTAACATTTAAGTGTTATATTTGAATTGCTTATTCAATTGTCTTTAAAATGGGCGAATGCGTTTTTGTGTGAAAATGTGGTCTGTAAATGTGTCCATAAGGTGTTATAAATTGTTATTATTGCTCTTTGTTTCAGATGAATTCAAAGAAAAACAGACCTAAAATGTCTAATATGGGCAATAAGCTAAGATTATCGTGGAATCGATATAAGCTTATCGCAGCAATGGATGCTGTTCTAAAGGATGCTATGTCTATTCGGGAAGCTGTAGAAAAATATGGAATCCCAAAGACAACATTACAACACCATCTTGATTCAGGAAGCTGAACCAAGATAAAAGGTAGGAAACCAATCTTAAATGAAAGCCAAGAATTAGAAATTTGTGCAAGAATACACAGACTTGCTGACTTATCAATGCTTGTGTAACACCTAAAATCGTGAAACGAACGACTGTTACCTTGTGCGATGTCAATCAACTCGAATACACTTTTAACAAAACAGCTGGCCTTGTCGGAAGGAAGTGGCTAACATTATACCTGAAAAGGCATCCCGATATTGCAAAAAGGAAATCACAGAATCTTAACCCAGCCAGAGCCCAGAAGTTTAAGAGATTCATTGCTGGAGACCATTTTGACAAGTTGTTAGCTGTAATGACAGAATTGGATGTGCTTCAGAAACCGCAGTCTATTTACGATAAGGACGAAAAGGGAACTCGTCTTTACATTCACAAGTAACCAGTAATTTTCATTAAAAAATAAGCCAAACGAGTTCATAATATTGCCCCAGAACATGGCGAAAATGTAACGATCGTCGCCTGTGGTAATGCATTAGGAAATGTCATACCATCTGTTATCCTCTTCAAGGGAGATAGAATGAAACCAGAATGGAGGGAGAACTTGCCTCCTGGGAGTAATGTTTTCATGACTCCGAAAGCATCAATGACTTCACAGACATTTATAAAATGGCTCGACTATTTTGCTAAATTCAAATCACCAGGACCTGTGTTACTGATATTTGATGGAGCTCAATCACGCCTGGATGCGAACATCGTCACTGCAGCTGAAGCACACGGTGTAACATTGTATTGTCTACCCAGTAACACTACACACAAGCTTCAACCATTGGATAAGTCACTCTTCATACCATTTGAATCTTACTGGGATAATGAAGTAATGTTGTTTTGGGCAAGAAAGTCATCAAGCAAAGAAGTTCGTGTGAATAAAGTAGGACATCCTTTTCATAACATACACATCAACCCCAATAGCAAAAAGGATTACAAGGTCAAACACACCTAAAGCCCTTTTATAAGCATACTAACTCATAATCTCCCATCTACCGAACCTACAAACCTCAAATCCATAACATACACATCAAGCCCAACAACAAACAAGATTACAAGGTCAAACAAGTCTAAAGCCCTTTATAGGCAAACTAACTCATAATGCCCCATCTACCAAACATACAAACCTCAAAACATACACATCAACCCCAACAACAAACAAGACTACAAGGGCAAACCCACCTAAAGCCCTTTTATAAGCATAGTAACTCTTATTTCCCATCTACCAAAGATATAGTCATTAAAGTCGGGCTCTAACGACTGGTGAGCAGATTGCTACTGAACTCAATTCCCATTCGGGATACTTTCATTTTATTCAGTTTTTATTAGTTTGAAATTTAAACAGTGAACGACGAGCGAAACCCATCAAGGTAAATATATTGGTGTAATAAGCAATGGATTACTACAAAAATAGTATTTGCATATTGGTTCAAGACTCAGACCTTACATTCTGATACAAAAGGCTTAACAAGTAGTCACACCTCGAGAACATTGCTCAGGGAACAGCATCGCTTGTGAGGCGAGTACACACTTATGCAAAGGCTCCACACCTTGCTTCACCTGCTCCACATCTTGCTCCACACCTTGTTACACCTGCACCACACCTTGCTCCGCATAATCCACACCTTGCTCCACATGCTCCGCACCTTGCTCCACACTCTCCAAATGCTCCACACCTTTCTACTCAGTTAGTTCCTCAATCGATTCTCACTACTCCTCACGTAGCACCTCATGTTGCACCTAACACAGCACCTCACGTAGCATCTCACATAGCACCTCACATAGCACCTCATATAGCACCTCATGAAGCACCGCACACACCACCTCACGTAGCACCTCATACAACTCACTGCTCCTCCTCCACATTCGCCTCCACACCCACATCCACATCCACATCTACTCTAACAACGCAAACACACACACACAAACACACACACACACACACACACACACACCTAGAATCCCACAACTCAAATACACTTACCAGCCAACTGAAAAAAAAAATACTTTACAAATATATCAACTTACCATACATCTCAAATGAACCAAAACAAACACAATCATATTATGAGACCATTTCAGCTTATAATACTAACATCAGACCAACAGACTTAGGTTCCAAAATATTCCAACCAGCTAAGCTAACATTACCTTTAATTCGCATACCTTCTCCATCACATTGTGGAAGTCATTTCATTCGTACTCCATGTCCCAACATTGAATTGCTTTTCTGCCTACACGTCTAGCAAAAATGGCGTGGTATTGGGTTTGAGGTTAGAACACAGTTTAATAAACAAGTGCTTTTGAGATTTTTTTTAGGGATACTTCCTCTAATCAATTTGTAATGCTTTTTGATTACATTCGAACTGGTAAAAGTATTTTATTAATATAATAGTGCTTGTCATTTAAAAATTAGATGTAAACAAACATGTTCATCACTGTTGACAATGTGACTTTGACAGTTGTGTAAGATTGGGGTAGGTCAATGTTGGGTACATGCGCAGAAGACGAATAAGCGGTCTACCTCATCTTTAGTCTATGGGTAGAACCGGAGAAACACTTTCGCCATGTTGCTGCAGGAACCATATGGCCAGAGAAAGTATACAAACATCTCAAATCATTTGTTTGCAAGCAGCCCGATGTTGGAACAAGGAGAATAGTTCTGCGCAGCCAGCGAGATCATTCTACCCCATACTCACACTCTGCTTCAGGTTGCAGGAACAAGAAACAGTTTACAAAGCGCCCGCGACAAGGATGCGCGGTTGAAAGAGAAGAATACACGAGCGCGCCGCCTCGAGGGGCGGGGCGCATGCGCGGCAGCTGCCGTCGCGGCGCTTCCACTCCCCTACTCATTCTTGAACCATTCACCCACCTTCGGCCGCTCTGTCTGCAGTTGGTCCGAGGGCCGCGGGGCGTGTGGTGCGTTATGTGTGAGCGTAATGTAGAGTGAGTGGAGGCGAGAACGCGTGCCTGTGGTCGCAATTGCGTGTGTGTGCGTGTCGGCACAAAGGAGCATGTGGTCGTCCGGCTTGTGACTCGTGCGTCAGTCTGTGAGCAGCTCCTCTTCCCTCGCATGTTGTTTCCGTGTTGGCAGCCTGCAGTCGATTATCGCAGTCCTCGGTGCTACGCCGACAACTTGTCACCATGAGGTCCAAAGTTTCTCAAACACAATCCATCGTATTCTAAACCGTCTCTACTTTATTTAAAATAAAATAAAAAAACACTAACATAATTAAACATTTTTAACCGCATGCAATGTAATTAAAGCTTAAGCAAGAGTCTTCATTACCCTTTTTCATTTTAAAATAAATAATAATATCTACTAAATATTTACTCATTTATAAACGTGTAAGTTACTTCCGAGGCTGGTTTTCAAAACGGGTATCCAAAACTAACTTAACAATATTCTTTTCAGATATTATTAGTATAACGCAAAAACATCAAAACAATAATTGACAACTCCTAGGCACGGTGCAATGTTCAGTCGTGTCCACACAAAGTTTATAATCGTGTGTTCTAAGGGATGCGTGTACAAGCTATTTATATAAATTAGAATACACAAAGCTTTTCATTATTGTTATTGTTTCACTATTTCCCTAATAATTCTCATTAATTTTCGTTCATTTCAATACAGTTAATTTGCGTTTCTGATAATGAAATTCCGGGGACATTTTCTGCATTATTTATAACCTTTATATCATATGTCGATCATGTCCTTACATTTTACACAAAATAAATATTCGTATAAATTTATATGTGGTATTGTTAGACGCACTTGAGTCTTGAGTTACTGAAATATTAAAATTTTTTAGGGTATTTTTCTGTCATACACATATTTATTCAAACGATATGTGGTGTGTGTATGTATTGCGACTCTTAGCAATCTTGACTGGAAAAATAAATTCCTTACTGACATATTTTAAGTGAGCTTCAGTATTTTCTAGTAGTGGCATTAACACTGTAAGAGTTGGTTGAATCATAGGTGCGCATGAATTTACGTTAAGCTCAAAAAGTTTCATGAAAGTGCTTTAGGTATATTTACAATTTTTCCCAGTTCCCGCGTAATGTAAAAAGCCTTGTCCATAGCTTTCTGAAATTATGTTTCCGCTTTTGTTATTATTATTATCATCGTTGCTGCTTTTATTACCTGGCAACAAATAGAGGACGCCCTCTTCTGTTTGGATTGGCCCAGTGCCGACGTGATATCTCACCGTGATACCTCATTTCACCAGGATAAAGCCATGGTCGGACAAGCTCGGACATCAGCCTAGTTTTAACACTCAACAATGCCCTGTGTATGTTATCGTCTTTCTCCGTTTCTTTCTTGTTGATGTTCTCTTTATCTTGCCTCCGCAATTGGGCGTACATTTTAGGCCCGTTGTAATGTTATGAAATACTGTCTCGGAAAATTTCACCTAGATGCGAGAAAATATTGCTGATTCGATGTCACGAAACATGTGATTTCTAGTCGGGCTATGTCGAAGATGCTGGCTCGGGATTCAGAACTGAGGATCCACCCTGTCTATACACACTGCTTAAAAAATGCGAGAGACGACGGGCTACTTACATTCTTCTCGGGAGCACATAATGAAGAACGTATTTGCTTTTGATGTAATTCCTGGAAGAAGCTGGCAAAGAGGACCTGTTCATGATGGTTTTAAATACAACTACAGAAGGTTTGTCGTGCTTGGTAGTAAGTCTGATTATAAAGGATTTTTGCAGCGTAGCGAACAACAAGGCCGGTTTTCCGAAGGAGATAAACGATGTTAATTATGCAAGGTTTTATATTTAGAAGTTATCACTTAAGTCGATGTTGACCTCTGTTAATGGCCGGGAGAGCTCTCAGTGTTTATACTTCATTGGAATATTTTTCTTTCCTCAACCGGAACGAAATCAACAAAGGGAAATTGCTTATCTAATAAAGTTCATTTTCTTCTCCACAGTCTGCTTACACACTTAGTCTGTACAGTTTGTAATTATTAATTTTTTTTACTTTTTTTTTTTTTTTGCTAATACACTTGTGTGTTCCTCAAATTACAAACTGGTGCATAAATTGATGGACGTGTTATTTTCTTTGTTGCCTTAAAAAAAAAAAAAAAAAAAAAAAAAAAGTTCTGCCTAAATTGGATATGCTTTTCTTGAGACACAAACACACAACTGAGAATCCGATCAGTTGGTTCGCACGTGACATTTCTAAATTAATAAGACCCTTAAAGCACTAACATAGTTACAAACATAACAGTGGACTAAACTTTAAGTGCAAAAACAACGTAGGTAAAACACACATCATAGGCGCCGTCTGCGGGGGTGCTTTACATATTAAGCATCCCCAAAAATATTTTCGAGGGTGCTCATAACCCAAAGTATGTCAACTCCTTCAGTCCTTAACATTACGTCGCCAGTTCTATTCTGGATACAGGATTGCGCTACGAATAGTGTTTTCTAGCGTAGTATTAGGCAGGTGCTGCCACTCACCTTAATTTTGGCCTTAAACACTCCAATTTCACTTTTTTTTTTTAAGCCATCATCCCAATTTTTGATCTTTTGAGCACCCTCCAAAATTTTTTTTAAGTCGGCGCCCCTGAATTCCAGTCGAAGTAGAATATTGGGTGCGTTGTTCTATCTGATGTACTTCTACACACGCAGGCCCAATCACCGTGTTCGTTCTGGGCTTTACTTAGATTTCACCAACCACAAAAAATCGGCTGTCGGAAACTATAAGGCCTATAATATTAGACGTCTTTGCACTTGAAAGACGAGGCACGATCATGGGAAATAGTAAAAAATAATGAGTTAATTGACTTGTTCACAGAGTGCCGAGAGACCTCTACTTATTCGAAAGTTTTGTTATTATTTCAGAGTAGCATGTGATATATATATATATAACACATGCACATATACTCAATTACCTAATTTAACGTCAAGTGCAAACATCACTATTGTAGATGTTGTAATAAAACTAAATATTAACTCATTTATTAAATCTTCGTGTAAATAGATTGTATGATGTATTGATGTATACATGAGCCATACTGTGGTAATTATAGTGAGTAGCCTGACAAGAATTGTACTTATGTGTAAGTGGGCCGATGGAAAGAAAATTAGCTGAATTGAGCCGACACCAACTTGACTGAATTCGGGAGCGGGCGTAATATACTCACGTCTCCCGTCTATACACCGCGGCGCCGCTCCCCATGCGTTACCTCATGCACGTGTACAATCGATTTGACGGCGATAACCGACTGCAGGCAGCGCCTCTTTGGCCGAACACTGTTCGGGGGTGTCGTGCGAGTGTGTGGCCTGTGCGGTTCCAGTGGCGTGCCGGTGCGTGGGGAGGCTGGATGCTGGAGCAGCGACTTCTGGATAAGAGGGCATGGTAACGGCGACGTAACACCGCCGCGACATCTGCAGACATGGACGACGACATATGTGAGTAATAACCGCGCCTCGCGCGCACTCTCTCTCTCTCTCTCTCTCTCTCTCTCTCTCTCTCTCTCTCTCTCTTTCTCTGTCTGTCTCTCTCTGTGCTTGCATGTGTTTGAGTGTATGTTCGGTCGAGCGCGTGTCAAAAGAAAAGGAAGTAAAGATCATTTCAGTTTATTTTTAGACGCCGCAGGCATCTGCCTACCAGAAGTGTTCCTTGTTGACGATTCGGCGTCTCGCCGACGATAGTTATTTCCCCTTCACCGTCTAGTCCACAATGAGTTTTGCGCTACTATCACTAGAGATAGATATCACTTCAGGTTCATCAAAACGCTCGCCCTTTATGGCAGGCCTCCGTTCGCATTCTCGATAGGGACGAGTGGCATAAACTACAGGAACTCTGTAAGTGGGGTGTTGTGAAGTGTTGCAAGGTGAGTTGGTGCTTAATCACTTCTGTACATTCTCGGTGCACGCAGCAGGAACCAGTAACTGCCGTGAAGCGTTGTGGGAAACTGAATGCATTCCGATCGCTTACAAGCGAGCAGTAAGGGTCCCATTACACACGTCCTGTGTCGTCAGTTGCCGTGCTACGTTTTACTGGTGGAAGTGTAAGCTAGCAAGCGACAGGGTACAGCACAGACCTAACGCCTGCTTACCTTGCAACAGGTCACCACACGCCACTGCATTTGACACAAACCATAAATAGGTTTTCCCAAGAAATCTGGGAGACGAACAGACATGCCTTCACATAGACGTTTTATAGAACTATCGCAGTGATACTCATGCCTGCACTCCTCAAATACTATCACGTCATGAAACCTGTCATCACGGTCTTGAAACGCGAACGTATCAACATATGGGTAAAATATTCGTGCGCCACGCAGAATTTCTATTGCAACAACTGGTCTTGGTCAACTAGGGAGGCCCCACACGTACTATTCCTTTTTTGTTGTGTAAATTATCGGCCTGGATCCAATCGTTATGCCATTCTACTACAATATTAGTCCAGCACATTTATTTCATATCTACTATAGACAAGATGCCTTCTTTCCTTTATCTCACATAGGCCTTTACATAAATGGAATTTTGAATATAGGTATGGTAATGCTTATATCTAACTATGAAAGGATCCGACAAGCTAAAGTGCCTCGTTCTACGAAGCCAATGGTGTAATTGTAAAGTGAAAATTAAAGTTTTGATCGCTGATACATTGTGTAGAGCCCTGTAGTCTTCCTTCGTTATATAGCAGAGGCATTCCTTGCGATGCACAAAAAGCAGCGGTAAACAACGAGTGGTTGCAGTGTGTGCTAGCTTTTGATATGCTCTGTATCTGTCGCCTTGTAAAACACTTCAGCCAATAAGATTTCGTTCTACCTCTTACGTCCCGTCGCGTGTGTAACGGTCGCTTTGCCGCTTGCTAGTAAGTTATCGCAATCTGTTCTGTGTGCTCAGATTCCAGGGTGGGTTTTGGTCCCTGCTACATGCACGCTGAGAATATGTAGTACAGTTGTGGGCAAGCAGCATATGTCTTGGTGGCGTATTCTCCCAAACCACGTGATTACCGACCCGAAACTGAAATTCGCACCTACGCTCTAGGTGCGTTTCGATCTAGGGTTGTCAAACACTCAGGATAAAAAAGTACATTCACTCTGGAAAAGGATATTATTTCATTAAAAAATAAGACAGTACTTGTTGACTAGCGCCAACAATTATGTTTACTGGATATCAATACACGCATTTTTTGCCTACAGTTTTATCTAAATCCAGTGTAATCAAATCACTAGTATTTAAGTAAACAATTCTCGAAAGTTTATATTACTAATAGCACAAAATAATGTTACCATTATCAGACAGCAAAAGTATGGAAACTAAGTTCCAGGAAAATGAACTTGTATGCTTACATGTCTTTCGTACAAAAAAAAAATATACATACACTACAGTATAAAGATCAATTTAACAGATAAGTTAAGATTACGTAAGAAAAAATTACATGGTTAACCATAGAACATATAGCCGTTTTTAAATTTTTAGCAAGAGATGTTGGCAACACAGCAAATACTGTATTGTAAAAAATAAGTATTGTCAAAATAATTAATAGACGAAGAATATCGTTCATCAAGTCAAAAAACTGGAGATTATTTACTTTTATTTTTATCACTATTTTTGACACTATGAAAAATCTGGACGACGGGAAAAATGCTTAAAAGAAACGATGTCCTTTTGGCGGACGTCTGGTAACCCTCTGTACATCGATTCGGCCTCCTAGCCACGCAGACGTTGGGGGCCTGACGAAAATACGTCGATAAGAACTTTTTACTGTGGCGGAACTACTCATTACCGAAATTTTATGAATGTTCTGCCAGACGATCTGTAAACACACTGAATTTTATCACAGCAGCACAGGAATATCCTTTGCACCTAAAATTAACTCCTTGCCGTAAATGCTTGTGAACTGAATGCTAAAGAAAATCTTTCTGTTCGAGACCCGTGGAAATAATTATGTAGATTGAAGTTAGGTTAGTTTTCGTTATCGTCGTAATAGCCCTGCATGTCTTACGTGAATGCATTACAAGAATGTGTATGTCCACATATAGGTAAATATAATGATGTATCGTTCATTATATATTCATTTATGGATTCTATTGTTCTGCCAAGAAGCGATTACTATATAAATAAGAGGAAATTGCAGTAATAACATTTGGCAGGCACGATTGGACTTCTATTTTCTAACGTTTGTCAAGAATTCACATTTAACTATTTTAAATTGTGTGAGGCGAAAATTTCGAAAATTTGTTATCCGCGGAAAAAAAAAAAAAAAATCCAGGTTGACATGTTATGCCTAGAGTGTTTTTTCAAAGGTTGATTTTCATAAGTCGCTTCCAATCGGGAATGGACTATAGTTATAAAATTTTATGAAACTTCATTCTGTACGACCAGCGTGTAGTTTTTAGAGCCACGTTATGAGTTTATGAGTTTGTTTCTTGTAAGCAAGTGAACGTTACATTAGGTCTTCAAAATATGAATGCAAATGATGGATGCTATATAAATAGATATTATTTTCTGAGTTTCCCTAGCATGTTTCTCTTCAGACTAGCCTGTGGCGATCTGAGGAAATATGTAATTTTCATTACGCCAGAGTCTTCCGGAGCACGGGAGACGTTACCCTCGCGTGATGGTGGAGGGCCGGGCGTGCATAGGCTATTCACGGTAAAGTGAGCACTTTTTAAGGCCCTCCCAACAGGCATTAACCACTAATAAATATATCTTATTGCAGCCTTAGGTGTTAAATTCTGAGAGTAGTGAAATGACACTGTGTTTATTGGTCACATTGCAAGTTTTATATTAAAAATCAGCAGGAAGATATAAACTGGGCGAAAGGAAAAATTTATAAGGGCCTTAAAAAATGCTCACTTTACCGTGAACAGCCTGTACCAGGACGGGAGCTGTAAGGTTTCAGTGTAAGCGATACCAGTCCAAAGCTATTGGGTGTCGCTGGAGCCCTCCTTCGAGACTCAGCTCGCGTGACGCCCTCTCCGGCCACAGAAGAAGTAACAATACAGAGATTAACCAGTGGAGTGGAGAGATTTGGGCGGCTCTCAACATCGAGGGCTTGAGAAGAGTCGATGCGGGTGAAGAGAGGTGAGCATTGAGCAGCCCCGGAATGCAAGGGTGGGGGAAACGGGAGACCCTCGAAAAAAAATCCCGCCGACCAGCGGCATCGTCCGGCACGTTTCCCGCGTGCGAAAATCCGGGAGCGACCCCTCCGGGAATCGAACCAGAGGGAGGCGAGTAGTCTAACCGCTACACCACAGCGGCCCCCAGAGGCGAAACAGATGCTTACTCCGCGAACTCCAACAGAAATGGCGTCACTCACGGGCAACACGTCGGAACATCCGGGATCACCCCCTCTTCCGACAAAATCTGCTTCTTGCCTTTTATACCGGAATCGCATAGCCCCGACCAGCACGACATCGCACTTAAAACTAAACAACCAATGAAATACCTACAAGATAAATCTGACGTAAGCCCGACAATTCTGTCGTACGACCAGCAGTTTTGGATTAGAAATTATTTCTATTCTTCGTCGTGTCGTGCGGCACGACGCACAGAGTGTACAACCTTGCAAAATGAAATTGTACGATAAGCTTTCCCTACAATGGGAAATACGCAGCTTAAAAGACTAATTAACAGAAATGTTAATTTACAAAATTTGTAAAAGTAGTATACATATATATTAAGAAAGAAATTAAATAATAATTATTATTACTATCATCATTTTTACTCAAATTTAGAAATAGGTATCGGTATCCTATGAAATCGATCTCTAAAAGGAATGTAAAACACCTCGGTCGTCATGTTCAAAATAAAGAAACTAAATACAGTTATATGTATAAGCAAAATGAAATGGTGAGAGCTAGGACACCTGGCTGCTGGTTGAGGAGCCGCGGCGCCACGGCGGCCATCTTGGACGACGTCACCCGAAAATCTCCTGCTCTGGCATTCCTCGTCAGTGGCGGCCATCTTGAATTTCCCTGTTTTCCCTCCGGAATTTCCCTTTTTTTCCCTCCTCCATTATTCCACCTCGGCACTTAATACTCTTGCATTCCGATTCGTTTTCTCCCGCTCTGTCATTCCGATGTTTTTTTCCTCGTGCTCTGTCATCCCTTCCTGCCTCTAGTCCGTTATATCACTTGGGGATTTTCTCATATCTCTCCCGGTCTCCGTTATATTTCTCTCTTGTGTTATTTTTGTCTGGCGTCTAGAAACCACCGATAAGCGAGGGGAAAGTGGGCTTGCGGCCAACCCAGGTGACATCAGTGTGGCGCCTGCGGCCGAAAGCAGATCGTCATGGACTGTGCCAGCGCAAACAGTCGACAGTCGGGCGAGTAAATTCGCGCGGGAACTAACGGTAGATGTGTGCGCCCATATGTGTGTGTGTGGCCTGTGTGTAGTGCGGCGCAGGGTGTTACAGGCTGCTCAGCAAAGTGAGCAGTTTTAAAACCAATCTAAAAAAAAAAACTCTGCATATAACTACATGTATACGCTGTTCACGGTAAAGTGAGCACTTTTTAAGACCCTCGCAACAGCCATTAACCACTACTAAATATATCTTATTGTAGCTTCAGGCATTGCATTTTGATGGTGATGGTGAAATGTATACACTGTGTTTATTGGTCACATTTGCAATGTTTATATTTAAAAGCAGCACGAATATGGAAATTGGATGAAAAGAAAAATTTAGAAGGGCTTAAAAAGTGCTCACTTTATCGTGAAGAGCCTATATAGGCCTACTACTGCATACAAAGGCTCCTAGTTAAGTTGATAGCAAATAAATAAAAGTGGTTCCAAAATTTGGCGTTGTTTTGCGAGTCCAGTGTTTACATTTGGAGCTACTGAAGTCAGAGGTACGAGCACTAATTTGCACCTTATTGACATATGCATTTTCCTAAAAATTCCACTCTTCCACTTGGATGGATCATGGAATAAAGTGATCAGGTTCATGACACAGTTGATGTATGTTATAAATGGCGGAAGGACACAAAACGAGAAGAAAAGTATATCCTGAGCAGGCCTGTCTAAAAGGCTCAATTAACAGCGTGTATATTGTTTGTGCCTTCAGTAGGCAAAGCGATGCTGCATTGCTGCTGGTTACTAGCGTTGGAGGTTCTGCTGAAAGAGTTAGGAGCCGCCCAAATCTTTCGCCAGCTCTCTCACCATCTGTTGTCTGCTAGCAACAACATCAACAACAACAAGGAGTTTATTATTGCTTCAGTCCCCAGCGTGAAGCCGTCACTGAAGTTCAGATGTAGTATTTCATAATGTTTGAATATTTAGTGATATTGGCCCGCCTCATGAAGCCTCCTTACACGGGCCACACCAGGTGCCCAGCAACGACCTGAGCAGCATTCGCGCTGGACACCAGGGGGCCCCCGGTCTCAACCACACCAAGCTGACCAGAATCCGCAATATTGGTCGTATTGCGAATAAATGTCCACTATCCGCTCACCATCCGGCTTCGAATACCACCTTCCAATCCTTACGGACTGATCGGCCAGTTGACTTTGCTCAATGTTTGTGTATTTGTGCTGTCTTGACCAAAGCACGCCGGTGCGATCCCTGCTGGCAGCAGAGAAGTGTTTTTTTCCGCTGCAATCTCTGCTCGATCGCTGCGTTCTGGTGAAGCGGCAGAACGACACGCTGCTGCTACTGCCCGCTGAACGCGCCCACTGTTTGTGCCGGCTCCCTCTCGAGGAAAAATGCTGTAAAAATTGATCATGACGTCACATCACTCAAGGCATAGTACACAATTTATGTCTACGAATGAGTGCTGTGTTGACTCGTGCGCAGAAATGCTGCAGATCTGGAAAATCTTAAAAACACGGGAACGCCGCAGGTTATTTGAAAATAGTCAGAGAAAATTTGGAGAAGATAGCAAAACGGATATCTGGTGCTGTATGTTTGAACTTGGAATACAATGTATAACATAACGAATTTCTCTACAGCCAAGGATTCTCAATAACAGACTAAGAAATACGTTTTAAAACTATGTGGTACTTTTAAAAGGCTGCATTTTGAATAAACTAGCCGTACAACTACATACATATTCGTAACTCCCTTAAAGCTGCAAAATATCGTCAAAACGTAAGCTTTGCGCATTTTATTTTAATCACTTTTTGTTAAACAGTGTTAAATTTTTTTAAAGAATACAAAACAGCTGTAAATAGCTTCTTTTTTTTTTTGGAAATCTTTGAAAAGTAATGGAAATGTAATACTGTAATTGTGTAACAGTTCTGGTACAACACTGGTCACCAGCAGCAGACTGCGAAGTGTTGCAAGGACCTTCGTCTATGGAGAGAAGATAGATGATGTAGACTCTGGTGCAAGGGCATTGGGGAGTGGCTCAGCCGCCATCTTGGATTTTCCCCGTTTTTCCTTCAAAATCGCTTGTTTTACCTCAAAACTCGGTCATTTTCACCTTAAAATCAGTCTTTTTCACTCAAAATTTTCCTGTTTTCCTTAAAAAAATTTATAGTTTTTCAAAAAATTTGTGAAAAAAGTGTATCTTTCTCAATGTGGCTGACTGATTCCTCATTGTGGCTGAGGTACCCGAAACTCAGCCACATAATGAGGAATCTGAGGAATCGAAGAAAAAAAAAAATTAAAAATTATTTTATAAAATGAAATATATCTTATTCTTAAAAAAATTAAAGACTTGAGTATTAAGTGTTATATATAACCGGACTCGTCTTTTCAAGGCGCATAATATCGTGATGCCATATTGTCATTTCGTTTTTGCACTTCATGCTCATCATTCTGTGTTGTCTCTCTCAATCCATCTCTTTCTCTCTTTCCTTTCTCTTTCTCTCGTCTCTCTTTCCTTTCTCTTTCTCTCTTCTCTCTTTCCTTTCTCTTTCTCTCTTCCTCTCTTTCTCTCCTCTCTCGTTCTCTCTTTCCTACCTATTTCTCTTTTCCTCTCTTTCTCTCTGTCTCTCTTTCTCTATTTATCTCTTTCTCTCTTTCTCTATTTCTCGCTTTCGTTCTCTTTCTCTTTCTCTCTTGTCTTTCTCTCATTCCATTTCTTTCTTTCTTTCCTTTATCTCTTGTAACCTTCTTCGCCCACCATCTATGTAGTTCATTCATCGCCTGCCAGAGTGCGCGAATCGCCACTGTGTATATTTATTAACGTATTTAAAAATGTAATTTTACATACACAAGAAGGTATATAAAAATTATCGTAAAGTACATTCCAGTAAGGACTTTGTAAAAAATAGTTGAATTTAATTATTAATGTTTTTAAAATCAATTCAATCGACATTTTAAAGAATAAAATCAATATTTTTTTTATATTTATTTTATTCAATTTGTTTTTACTGTTGTACGAAAAAAATAATTTAATTTAGAATAAGTCGTCTAGCCTTGTAACCACGCACGCATCCGCAGGTACGCGAGGCAGACACACCTGCTGTGACAGGTAGAGTGAAGTGACATCCGTAGGTAGGCACCGCACGCGAAAGGAAAAAAGGAGGGAGGGGGCAATGACTGCTATCGCTCGCGTCGCTATGCAACCTTGTCAAATCAATCAGACATGTAGGAATTGATGTATTTGTAAATAAGTAGAATTATTTTATTTAAATTATTAAAATACCGAAGTAAAAACAGTAAAATGTATCTAAAATGTATTTTTAATGAAAAATCGGTTTAAAAAATTCAAATTATGTAAATTTCACACTTTGCCATGCCAGCTGGTAACATTAAAAAAAAAAGTTCTCATGTAGTTACAGGATTCGAACCCGCTTCCTTCAAGATAGGAGTCTAGTATGCTAACCATTTCTTTTTTTTCTTTCAGTTTTCTTTAGTTCGACGTTGTTGTGACATTTGACGTTGACGAAGCTCAAGTGAGACCGACTTGATGACAGATACCAAGTGTGACAAGCTAATTGAAATTCTGCCGCGGAGGAGCCGGGCGCGAACCCGCGACCCCTCGACTACAAGTAGGCCACCCTACTCCTGGGCTATGGTGGCAAGGCACCACTCGACCACCGCGCTCACACCGAGTTGATAAATGCTTCAGTGTTGTATTTAAATGATTTCGATTCTTTCTATATCATATATCCGTATGCTCGCATTGATTGTTTTATATTCATTTTAGATAATTATGTAACAAGACGGGCTGTCACGGGAAAAAGTCAAGATCGCGGCCTAGCCACTTCTGGATTCCCTTGAACCATAGTCTACATTATCTCTCTACTCTGGAGCATAAACTGTAATGATTAATGTTTGAGATGCATTTCTGTTTTGAAGAAACTACAAACTACTGAAATTATCTAGCCCTTTCCTTATGAAAAGCAATCGCGTCGTTTTTACGATATACAACTTTCAAAACATTTCACGTATTGTAAACATTATTTCGCAGCAGTTTACTTCCAGACTATGTCTTCATCCAGTAAAACTATAAGATCAACGTTAACAAATACTGCAGTTGCACGTAGAAGGGGTGAGACTACCACTTCGACTCGATACATTATGTGTGGTAGTCAGCGCCTCCCCTAGCGAAAGCGAGGCCAGGTGAAAGTACATCTGCGTGGTCCTTCCCTTCCATAATATAACCTTCCCTTCCTGCAACGCAATCACCTCTACTCTCGAGCGCCCGTGCCTCGCTTCTAATATTTTATTGTTAAAACATTTTACATTTTATAAATAAACATATATATATATATATATACACATTTTTATCGTGAAATATATAAATCACAACCAATCAATGCTAAATATTTTCATTTTTGATAAATTTTAATTTCCAGACACAAGGTCTTGTGCGTGAGTGAGTGGAGAAATTTGGGCGGCTCTTAATATCAAGGTCTTGAGAGCCGATGAGGAAGATTGAGGTGAGTACGGAGTAGTGCCGGAATGAAAAAAGGGGGGGGGGGAACGTGATATCCCAGGTGATATCCCAGAGAAAACCCGTCGACCAGTGGTATCATCCGACACGATTCCCACATGTGGAAATCCGGGAGTGGCCCGGCCGGAGATTGAACCCCGGTGTGACGGTGTTAGCCAACACACACAGGATGAGGTCTTAGTCTCAATGTTTCCTTAATGTAGGTGTTAAAAAAAAATAAAAAACAGCTGAGAGCCCCCCCCCCCCCCAATGTTGTCAAAAAAGGATTTTGGTTGGGGTTGGTTCCAGTGAAAAGGTTTTGAAGTTTTCGTTCGTTGCCTTTGCTTTTATGTCAACATTAAATCACTTTTCAAAGCTTTTCTCCCAATATCACAATAAATTGGTAGTATCAAAAATATAATTCTGTATAAAATAGTTTCCCCACAATTACATTTTATATAAATCCTTGCCTTCTATATACAGGTTACATAAGATATATTATTTTACATGATACTTTACTTAAAATGGCAGCAAGGGGCCCCCTTTTTTTTTAAATGTTAACGGAACAGCAGTTCCTGCCTATGTGAAAACCCTGTCTGTCTTCCCGGACCTGAGTGAGACACCTCTATTTATCCTCTATTCAAAACCATCAAGAACCGTCGATATTCGGAAGTTCCGGAGATGCGCTCTAGTGGCACGTGGTTGGCTGGCTGGCGTCACGTGGTCAAGGCACTTGGCATGGGAGGGGAAGACAGTCCAAGATTTCGCGGGCGGCGGAGCCGACACTTGCAGAGCAGCTGGCACGCCCGGTGGACGTGAGGCGTGGTGGCTCGTCAAACGAATCCCGTCCCAGCGAAGGTAAGTCGTCCAAAACGGCCGACACATTTTCTCAACTTCACATATGTGGTTCCGTTTGTTTAGCTTTCGATCGCTGTGCAGGGATAGCCGTCACACCGCTTCGTCCTTGTGGGAGGCGAGCAGGCCAACAGCTCAGCCACCGCGGCCCCAAGGCCCAGTGTGGCACTCCTCTTAGAACGGCTCTGCGCGGGAGCGACGGGACACTCGATGCGCGAGTCAGTATCGACTTCAGCTGCCGCTTTCTTTTGTACTTCGACCTGTGTGAAGCAGCTCGAAATAGGCGGGCGTCACGCGGGTGTGTTGTTGCGATCCACGCACGTGACGTCGACTAATGCGTTAACTGAAAACCTGTTCCGAGCGTACATCAGCACTCCTTGCAACTTTTTGCTAATCGCCGCACCTGTTTCTGAGAAAATAAATAGACCTCACCTGCCTCTCTTTATTTTTTTTTACTTTTGAAGTTCACTCCAAGCTAGAGCGAGACAATACCTACATATATTTTACCTTTGAAAATGTATTGCTATTTCGAACTTTTTCCGAGATCATCAAACTCTTTGTAAATGAAACTTTGCAGCTTTAAGGGGTCAAGCGCTGATATCATCGATTTTTTTTTGCTACAATTTGTACTTCGAAAGGTGCACCGGAAATTCTGGTACGACGGAGCATAAATAATTAATTGCCTTTCATATGTTGTCACAACAGCATGCCTTTCACTTTTATCTAACTTGTATCAGCCGAGGATAAATAAGCTATTATTGTTTGCAGGTGACTATGTATGTAACTAATAGTGATCAGACGTAATGCTTCTTTGTTGCAAAAAAAATCAATATATAAGTACACGGTGACAAAATAGAGCGCTGCGGTTCCTTTGATGTATGTAGATGTACCCATTTTCCGATTGGCTGCGCGAATCTCTATGAACGGACCTTGTGTCCGATTGGATATTGTGTGCTGCGAGATCCCCCCTGTTGGCAGAGCTGCAGACTGGCGGGTAAGTTACCACGCTCTGATTGATAAAGGCTGTTCACGATAAAGTGAACACTTTTGAAATCAACTTTAGAAAAAAGTTACTGCATCCGCCGGTATATATTAAAACCGGCCCACTGAGTGACATACGCCCAGTAAAGTTGGTAACGATGGTTGGAAAATAGTTCCATATCTTAACGTCAAATTAAAAGTATTAGGTAACCATGTGTAACAACTTAAATTATTTATTTCGCTTTGTAATTATTTTAACGTGTCGAAGTGTAAAAAAGGGGGCAGATTTATAAAATGTTTACTTTTATAATAATTTCACAGTTTCGCTTGACCGACGCACGAATAAAGTGATGAGGCCCACGGCAGTGTTAATTTTACATAAGGTGGAAGATTACACAACGTGTATACTAGTATATCTTAAACAGGGCTTTCAAAAGTGCTCATTTTACCGTGAACAGCCTTTAACGCCGTTGCGAAATGTTACTGGTGCCATTTTAATGACGTATCTGGGTGGAGTTCGCTGTATAAAGCCCGGTGCACAAGTGTGGACAATGTCTGCGCGGCGCCGCTGCGGTACCGGGCGTCCACTGAGCATGCAGTTTTGGCCACCTTTCCCACAGGAACACTGCGGCGCCGCAGCGACACCAAGCATCCACATTCGTCCTCTAGTACATTGGAGTCAATTGGCCAGTGCACACGTGCGGTATTTGCCCGCAGCAGCGACATGGAGGGAACTGAATGTGAAGACGTGTTGGACGTAGAACTGGTTATCGCAGAGGTGAAAAACATTTAGAAATTTGGAATATTGCTGCAGAAGAATTCCACGACCGCACTATAAAACGAAGTGCGTGGATTGATATCTACCGACAATTTAGTGACGGTTTCGATGAAAAGGACGACAAGTAGAAAAGCCAAAATTGGGTAAATGTTATACGTGCATAATATGAATGGCATGAAAAAGAATTTAATGAATGAATATATTATAACGTAACGTAAAAAAGGAGTACGCTAAGCTAATGACAACACTATAGGTGTAGACCACACATTGCACAAAATAGTACAGCTTATTTACCTGAATGTAAATATATTTTTTACGATAATGAGAGAAAACATGATGAACAATATTTATATTGATACCAACATGTAACATTATAGTAAACATAAAATAAATACGAGCATACGCAAATTATGTGACATTTGACTTTCGGCAAGTAACACGAAGACTGGGTTACAATTTGCACTTGTATATAGTTAAGTAAATAGCCACGTGACCAAGTTGTATACGCCAAAATGTTGTGTGTGTTGAGTTGGTATTCAGTATTATGCGCGTTAAATTAAGTAGTGACAGCTAAACACTAAATACAAATTATTGTATACACGAGAACAAATAATATACAAATATAAGCTAGGTTTTGCGTACGTAAGTGATTAAAAATAGTAGTAGGGGCGTGCCGGTCGTAACTCACCTTTTTTTAACCTTGACCTTTCTGATATAGTCACATAAGATTAACCTAGGGCCGAAATCGCTGTACTTTTCAGATCACTTAGCACCACAATCTGCTCCTCAATAGCTTCTCGCTTAGCTCCTCAATTGTGGTGCTAATACTGTGCTGTGATTGGTCCACACCTACCTCCACAATCTGCTC
Source organism: Dryococelus australis (assembly GCA_029891345.1). Taxonomy (NCBI): domain Eukaryota; kingdom Metazoa; phylum Arthropoda; class Insecta; order Phasmatodea; family Phasmatidae; genus Dryococelus; species Dryococelus australis. The sequence continues at coordinate 73,926,531 of CM056996.1, forward strand.
CACCCCATCCCCTACTTACCCTGTACCGCCCTCCTAATCGTCCTTCACAACAAGCTAAGGTCTAATACATTATCACCCCTCTCCCCGACTTAAACCCTCCACTCATCATCCTCCTCTCCTCAGATATTAACACCCTCCCCACATCTCCCATACACTCCTTCCCTGCGAGATAGGCAAACTTGACAGATAGGCAGCACTGCTCCAGCCATCGGCCACCATATTAGTTATAGAGTTGACCACCAGGAGTGCTGATGTCTCTTCTTGACGTCATCGGCCTGTAGGTTAGCAAACAAGTTCTCGCAATGGCTGTCATAGAGTGGGCGAGTCGAACGTGCCGCAAGAGCCAATATTGGCAATGCTTTACATGTTATTATGAACTTTGAGACCAGCTGGAAGCGTAAGACAATTCTCTCCATCATATATGTAATGCATTAGTGCACTATAAAAAACATTTCTTTTTGATGGTTTTGAACCCAGGAACCTTGGCTTCATGGCAATGCATCTTTGACCACTTTTTTTTTTTTACCTTCATTTGATGCTGTTAGGACATTTTTGATGTTGACGAAGCTCTAGTGAGACCGACCTGTTGACGAATTCCCAGTGCGACAATCGAACTGATCATCTGCCACGTCGGAGGCACCGGGGCGCGAACCCGCGACCTTCCGACTACAAGTCGGCCACCCTACCCCTGAGCTATGTGGGCTTGGTTATTGTGATAGTTGTGAAGTTAGGTTTTTTAAATATTGTATTTGTAATAAGAAACATGCAGACTAACTAAAAACAATTTAACAATCGATTAGTTAAAGCATTTTTATATCTAAAAGTTAGGAATTTAAGTTTTATTTTGTATATGAAACTTAAAAAGAAATTGTCAAAAAATACATATATGAAGCAAACGTTTATGAACACATATTTTAAAGGAGATTTATTTTAGAGACTCACAACAGCCGAATATTCAAAACATTTTTTTTTATTTAAAAAAGTTGTCAATGAAATTTATTTATTTATTTTTCACAAAACAAACATAACCAAATGACGTGTCTAAAGATATGTATTTATTAGACAGTTAAGAATATATCAGAAAAGATTATTATGTAACTATAGCAATTGCCATCTTGAATTTTAGTAAGCATAGAAGCAATCTATATATATTTTTTTAATTAATTATGTAGCCACTCCGAACATCAAATACAACACATCGTTTACATTTCAACAGATCATTTAAGTCCTAAACCCTTTATGACTAGGACAATTATGAGTTAAACCCCTTTATTAACATAGTCTTAATTTCCGATCCATTGTTGATATGGTCATCAAATTCATAGCATAGACATCATACTCAACATACACCATTATGCGAAGGTTGTTTAAGCCTTAAGGCCTTTCTGACAAGGTCGATATTGAGTTAAGTCCTTTTATAAGTATAATTACTCATAGTTTCCGAACCATTGATGCTATAGTAATCAAATTCATAACATAGACACCATACCCGACATACAACATAATGGTAAAATAATTTAGGCCATAAACCCTTTCTAACAATGACTATTTTGAGTTAAGCCGTTTTATAAGCATAATTACTCATAATTTCCGAACCATTGAAGATATACTGATGAAATTCATAACATAGACACCAACCCAACATCCATCACGATGCTAAGGTCATTTAAGCCTTAAGACCTTTCTGACAAGGTCAATTATGCATTTAAATCTTTTATAAGCAAAGTTACACATAATTTCCGAACCATTAATTTTATGGTCATCAAATTCATAACATAGACACCATATCCAACATACACCATAATGCTAAGATATTTGAGACCTAGGGCCTTTCTGACAAGGTCAAACATGCCTAAAACCCTTTTATAAGCATAGTTACTAATAATTTCCGAACCATTGATGCTATACTATTTTATTCATGACACACACATTAACCCCAACAACAAACAAGACTACAGGTCAAACACACCTAAAGCCCTTTTATAAGCACAGCAACTCATAATTTCTCATCAACCAAAACTACAAATATCAAATACATAACATAGTCATCAACCCAACAACAAAGAAGACTACAAGGTCCAACACAACATAAAACCTTTTGTAAGTATAGTTAAGCATAAACTTATCAGATGCATACATATCAAAGAAATATTTAACCACATAATATTTATTTTATTTTCGATTTTAAACAGATTTTATTTGTGAGTTGGATACCTGCTCAGAGCAATTAATGCAATGGTAGTTTTGGATGATCAAGTTATGGACTTGGTCAAAACACCTAATATTATATAACGAATTTAACAAAAATTGAGTGTTGCTTTGTAATCCTGCTTATAGTAATTAATGTAGTGCTATGTTTGGATTACCGAGATCGATTCCCAAGCAACTCACTTAATAGTTGTAAAAAATAGGTAATGTAATCTTAAACATTCATTTATGCTCGATGTCTATAGTATTACCTGATTAGTGAATACTGCTCAACTAATATATTACATGTTCGATGTCAACTGTTGATGGTCAATGATGGTGGAGGGAAATGCAGTTATATGATGCAATCGTTTAATTAACATAATAGTGAAAATCCATACTTGCATACACATGCAATGAAGATTTACTAGGGATGCACATACACATATTAATCATTAACAACTAAACATTCCCCGAAGTAATATATCATATCAGCAAAACAGCCAAACTTCAACTGTCATTTACCTTTTTATTTGTTTTAGAATTTGCAATTAGTATTATTATTATTATTAGGGGTGGAAGGTATTGGACTTATGCTGTGATAGCATTCACTATACACGCTTATCAAGCATGTACATTATATATAGAGAGACATATATCTGCTCCCGAGAAACAACATCTCAAGACTAAAGCAATACTCAATTTTTGTTAAATTTGGATATAAAATAATAATAGGTGTTCTGACCAAGACCCTAACTTGATCATCCAAAACTACCATTACATTAGTTGCTCTAAACAGGTATCCTACTCACAAATAGAATCTGTTTAAAATCGAAAATAAAATAAATATTATGTGGGTGAATATTTTTTGATGAGTATGCATTTGATAAGTTTATGCTTAACTATACTTACAAAAGGTTTTAAGTTGTGTTTGACCTTGTAGTCTTCTTTGTTGTCAGGTTGATGACTATGTTATAAATTTGATGTTTGTAGCTTTGGTTGATGAGAAATTATGTTGCTGTAATTGTAAAAGGGCTTTAGGTGTTTGACCATGTAGTCTTGTTTGTTGTTGGAGTTGATGTGTGTGTTATGAATTTGATCCCTGTAGCTCCAAAGGTTCGGAAATTATGAGTAACTATGCTTATAAAAGGGCTTGTGGTGTATTTAACCTTGCAGTCTTGTTTGCTGTTAGAGTTTATGTGTGTATTATGAATGTGATAACTATAGCACCAATGGTTCGGAAATTATTAGTAACTATGAATATAAAAGGGTTTTAGGTGTGTTTGACCTTGCCAGGAATGTCTTAGGGCTTAAATGATCTTAACATCATGGTGTATGTTGGGTATGGTGTCTATGTTATGAATTTAACGACCATAATATTAATGGTTCGGAAATTATGAGTAACTATACTTATAAATGTTTTTAGTTTTGTTTGACATTGTCAGAAAGGGTTTAGTGCTTAAATGACCTTACCACCATAATGGATTCGGGTATGGTGTGTATGTTATGAATTTAATGTCCATAGCATTAATGTTTCAGAAATTATTAGTAACTATGCTTATAAAAGGGCTTAACTTAAATTAAACTTTTGCGAGAAAGTATTTGGGGTTCTAAATGCCCTTACCACCATAATGGATGTCGGGTATGATGTCTATGTTATGAATTTGATCACTATAGCATAAATGGTTCGGAAATTATGAGTAATTATACTTATAAAAGGACTTAACTCAATATTGACATTGTCAGAAAGGCCTTAAGGCTTAAATAACCTTAGCATGATGGTGTATTTGAGTATGGTGTCTATGCTATGAATTTGATAACCATATCAACAATGGATCGGAAATTATGACTATGTTAATAAAGGGGCTTAACTCATAATTGTCCTAGTCATAAAGGGTTTAGGACTTAAATGATATGTTGAAAGGTAAACGATTTGCTGTATTTGATGTTCGGAGTGGCTACATGATTAATTAAAAAATAAAATTATAGATTGCTGCTATGCTTACTAAAATTTAAGATGGTGATTGTTATAGTTACATAATCATTTTTCTAATGATATATTCTTAACTGTCTAATAAATGCGTATATTTATACATGCCATTTAGACACGTCATTCGTTTATGTTTGTTTTGTTTAAATAGATAAATAAAATATTAATTGACTACTTTTTTATAAAAAATATGTTTTGAATATTTGGCTGTCATGAGTCTCTAAACTAAATCTCCTTTAGAATACCAGTTCATAAACATTTTGCTTCATATATGTATTTTTTTTACAAATTTTTGTTCAGTTTTATATACAAAATAACACTTAAATTCCTAACTTTTTAATATAAGTATGCTTTAAATAATCGACTGTTCAATTATTATGTATACTACATATTCGCTTTTAATGCGAGAGTTAGTCTGCATGTTTCTTTTTATAAATACAACATTTAAAATACTAGTTCTACAACTGTCACAATAGCCAAGTGGTATGGAGCCAGGGTTCCTGGGTTGAAAACAGTCTAAAAGAAAAAAATTTTATAGACTTATAATGCATTACATATATGATGGAGAGAATTGTCTTAAGCTTCCAGCCGATCTCAGAGTTCATAATAACATTTAATACCATTAGCAATATTGGTTCTTGGAGCCCGAACGACTCGCCCACTCTCTGGCAGCCATTGCGAGAACTTGTGCGCTAACTACCGGCCGATGACGTCAACAAGAGACATCAGCGCTCCTGGTGGTCAACTGTACAACTGATATGGTGGCCGATAGAAGGTGCAGTGCTGCCTATCTGTCAAGTTTGGAACTGAAGCCAGTTTATTTCGCTGGGAAGGAGCGTTTGCGGGAGGTGTGGGTAGGTGTTAATATCTGAGGAGAGGAGGATGATGAGTGGAGCGGTGTAGGTATGGGAAAGGGGTGATAGTGTATCAGACCTCAGGTGTAGATAATCCTGGTATAGATTGTTGTGAAGGATGATTAGGAGGGCAGTGCGTGGTAGGTAGGTAGGTGATGGGTTGGAGCATGTGGAGCAGACTGTGGAGCTAGGTGTGGACCAATCACAGCACAGGATTAGCACCACAATTGAGGAGCTATTGAGGAGCAGATTGTAGTGCTAAGTTATCTGAAAAGTACAGCGATTTCGGTCCTAGGTTAATCTTATGGGACTACGTCTGAAAGGTCGAGGTCAGGTCAAAAAAAGGTGAGTTAGGACAGTATATACAATTATAGCAACGATTACATACATTTGAAATGGTATCTCGGTTATAGTAATTTTTATAAAGTTATAGTGAGTCCACAAGATTTATGTGATTGTTTACATAAAATAAGTATATACAATTTGGAATCTCTTCAATATTGTTTGCAATCATTTACCTCCAAACTGTTGCTATGAGTAATGGACAAATGAATTACATTGGTCCAATTGAAAAATAGTAAATAACTAATTACGAACGTACGACTTGAAACACGGCCTCAAATTAGACAGTCCTACATACACAATGTTATACGTAGCTATAACTAAGCACTGTTTAAAATAAATGTTTATTTTCATGCAGCAAATTGGTTACTCATAAACAACTAAAATAATAGGTTTGCACATAAAATAGTAAACATACAACACTCATATTTTTTTCCCTTGGTGTAAGTACAAAGCAATTAAAGGTGAATAAATGTAATGTAACATAATTGTTACAAGATATTCGTTTATATAAATAAATATGAGCTACTAACTCTGCAAACGAGCAATTTAGATACAATTTTGTTGCCAGAGAACACTACCAACATCACAATCAAAATAAGCAGCTCATTGATTTCTTATTTGGTTTCATTGAACGGATCCTCTAGATAAGTCTATGTTATTATATGTGACATCAGTCAATACTTGCAGATTCAATGCAATGTGGATGTTATATCCTTCTTAAGGTCGTACAAACTTGTGGAGAATGCAACACTTTTTAATCATCATATTAGCGAAATACTAATTCACAATTACGGCCTTGTGAAAAACTTGCAATTTGGTTGAGAAAACACCAAACGTACTCTCCACTTACCTGCCCGCTCGTGATAATCTATAATTATATATTCTTTTTTTGGTGAGAAATCTTTACCACTGTAAGGTCTCATTACAATACTTGAAAGGGAAAATGCCTCATCGTCAACAGACGTGTAAGGCATGTTCGGAGCTCCCAGTTCCTGGAATATGTTTACTGCTGGTAATGTACTTTGTGATGTACTTTGAAGCTTTCTGTAAAAGGAGGACTGAATTCTTTGATTTGATCTTGTCACTAATTCTTCCTAACAACTCATTAAATGACTTGACACTCATTCGGAAGTAATCGAAATATGTGTCTGCATTTTCCTGTAGGTCTGAAAAACTAGTTGCAAATCTGCCTTTCAAAAATCGTGCATCAGTGAAAGAATTCACCCAATGTCGTCTGTGTCTCCAAAAAACATGTGTACACTAGGTACGCAAATATTATGCGTTTTCGTGTATATACATCCACCTCCTTTGCCGGGTTCGTTCAGACTGTGTGGTATTTGTCCGTACATGTGAATGTGTTTCTGCGGCGAAGTTGCGGTGCAGCAGCGGCGCCACCGCGGTCAATGTCCGCACGTGTGCACCGGGCCTAAGTAGCTATTTCACGTCTGTATTGTTAAGCATTCGGTGCCCCTAGATTAACTTGGTGGCTAAGCACTTCTTTCACTTACGAGATCTTGGTTACCTCCGAGTGCCTCCAAGGACCCAGGCCACGAAGCTGAGCAGTTAGATTGCTCGTCTCCCACCAAGACGAACCGGGTTCATTCCCCGGCCGGGTCCACTCCCGGATTTTTGCAAGTGGGAATCGTGCTGGATGATGCCGCTGGTCGGGGGGTGTTCTCGGGAATCTCCCGTTTCCTCAGCCCTTGCATTCCGACGCTGCTCCATTCTCAACTCACTTCACCCTCATCGGCTCTCAAGACCTCGTTGATAGCCGCCCAAATCTCTCAACTCCCCTCTCCAAGGACCTAGCGAACTGGGCAATTTCCGAAAGGAGATTCTTACAAAATTATTGTCGCGAGTTACATATCAACTCTAAATCATAATTATGAAGTTTGGCTTGTAAGATCTTCTGGTTATGTGTATCCATAAATTCACCCCCCCCCCCCTTAAAAAACTGGTTAACTCCACTTGAGGAAAACTTTCAGGAAACACAAAAAACTGTTTTTAGGGTACTATGGCATTTTCCAGCAGTACAAATGGCTCGGGTCCGTTAAGATGGCAATGCTGGTGAGTCTTTATTAGTCTTATATACATATATCTAAGAAATTCTGAGAAAAGTGCAGAAGAGTTATGAAGTTAACAAGTTTTGGAATGACTGAATGGAGAAAGAAAGTAATGGAATGACAGCATGTAGAGAAGGGCAGTTTAGGAATGACCACTAAATTAAAGTGAATCTTTATTGCTCAATTGCAAACAAATTTTAAAACATATCTTAAAAAATGATCTGTATGAAAAAGATAATTATGAAAATTTCAAAATGTATTTAATGCGTATTACAGCATTTAATCTACAAAAAAAACACATGAAATTATATTATAGAATTTCCACACCAATTGGTCTTCAACATCAAAACACTTATTGGTACTTCAATTCCTGAAAAGAGGAAAATGCATTGAATGGTGAAAAACAAACACCTTAGATTCCTAAGTCCTGACCTTGAGTAATATCAGTGTGTTCACCATACAAACTATCTTCTCCGACTCAAACGTCACTGTATTTAATCTTCAATGTGATTCAAAAGGTTTTTGAAAAACTAACAACGTTCATCTTCAGCACACTCATGGTAGCAACAATCATACATACCGTAGAAGATCACATCACATGACTGCAATGCATTACATTCATTGGCTAGTCGGATGTAACCGGTTTTGGAACGATATCGGCGATGGAGTTTGCGAGTTCTGGAATAATGAGCGAATTTCGCACCACTATTTCAATAGGCGTTGACAACTTATGGAACAGTATTTTTACTTTATTAGTTTTTTTTTGTTGAAGATGTACCTAATGCAGTTAATTTCGCAAAAAAAATGGAGTTATCGAGTTTTGGAATGGGAGGCCTCAATTCGAGCGCAGAGCTACGATTGGGCATGACATCTCTCTAGTAGGAATGGGAGGAACTAATGAGAATTTTGGAACGCTTTAGGATGAAATTCCTTGAGAGTGCCTTTTGAAAGTCCGCAATTGAACATCACATATTAAGTATCCCGCCTACATAGCGCTTGAACTGTGTTGCAATGTTAGAAATACACATTTTTCCACGAAGCAATAAATGTGTGTTCAATGTGCTGATCTACGAAAAGAACACACAAACTCAGACGAAGGCTGTCGAGTGATTTAAAGACGTCACGCACATTAGAAACACCATTTCACAGTACTCCTAAAGGCTAAAAACGGTTTTTTCAAAGTGCTGTAGTTCAAAATATATGCGTCAGATACATACGGAACTACCAAGGGCCCTGCATATAATCTTCCTGCATAATTTCCATTAATAAATAATAGGGTCACCGCTGAAAGTGCCATAGGTACGCGCAGCGCGACTGAAACGCTGCATGCCAGTTGACAGCCTTGCGTTTAGCGGCGATGAGGTACTTGATACGCGTAGCAGTTTCGTCCTTATCGCTCTCTCGCTTCTCAGCCTGAAACGCGGAAAAAGGCTCTGGCTATAGTCTATTCACGGTTTTTTCTCTTTTTTTGAACCAAACTTTTGAAAAATCACCTCATGTATGACGTATTTAGTTATTTCCTAAATATGCCATGTATCACAAGCGTTTCATAGTACCTCTGTTAAAGGCTGTTCACGATTAAGTGATCACTTTCGAAATCAATATTAGAAAAATGTCACTGTCGTTACATGCATATATTTTAACGCGTGCACCGAGTGACAAGCGCCCGGTAAAGTTGGTCACGATGGAAGGAAAGTAGTTCCATATGTTAACGTCGAATAAAAAGTGTTCGGTAACCATTTGCGATATTTTTTATTATTTCTTACGCATTCCTTTTTTTTTTTTTTTTTTTAAACGCCTCAGAGTGTAAAAATTAGCAGATTTATGAAATTAATTTCACACCACTTGACCAAGGCATGAATAAAGAGATGAGGCCCATGGAAATGTTAATTTTACATAAGGCGGAAGACTACACAACGTGCATATAAGTATATTTTGAACAGGGCTTTCAAAAGTGCTAATTTTATTGTGAACAGCCTATAACATAGAAGGAACTTATTTGTCGTTAAATTGAAGTTTTGCCTATATTTATTTATAAATTATAATATTTTATTTATAATAAACATGAATAACAACAGTGAGTATTGGTAGCGCCTAGTAAGAAATAGTTATCATGCAAAATATTATTGCAACTGAGTGCGCACGAATTCGGTGCGTTGTCCTTTGGTCCGAGGCAGAGGAATATCCTGGCAGAAGAACTTTAGCAGGGCTTCAGAAAAGTGTGAAGTAACCGAGAATGGATTGCAGACAGTAGACTAAAGTAAGGCATTCATTACTGTACCCCCGTGAGGAGTGCGTGGCGTGTTTGTAGTCAGAGTAGACGACTTACAGATAAGATACCTCTGTCACTTTTTCATGTCCACACTCGTCTGAATTTTTCCACCAACATTGTATCCCAAGACATGTTGAATAATCTTGCCAGACATATTTACTGTAAATAGAGCGTGGCTCATTTAACAATTTTTCATTTTGTTTCGAAGAGTAAATTGAAGAAAATTGTACTTATATATACCCACTTTTCTACTTTGTACCTTTTTGAGTTACTATTATTTAAAAAAGAAGGTATTTTTCGTTCAGACATACTAAACAAACAGAGTAAAATCTGGTTTGGAACATTTTCACAAATCATCTATCCACTTTTGTGCCTCCTGACGATTGCGTTTATGAAACTATGCTGCCTAAATTTGAAGTTATTAAATTTATCATAAAATCACTTATAGCCGAGAGAGACGTATGTTATGTCTCGTGTATCGGAAAGCTTCCGTCACGTGGTTTTTATTGTTCAAAAATTTAAAAAGTATCATATTTTATGGGCAACTTAAACGCGTCGAATTCCACTTTCGATATGTTACTGGTACAGCACACATTGATTTATCTTCCACCAATGAGATATTCCATTGGCCAACGAAACCAAAATTTAAATAGTTTGCCGTTGTGCCTGTGTTACAATTCACGTACTTCCAATAACAGTCATCTTGTAAAAGATATTTTATAAATCATTTTCTGTAAGTACCAAGAAATATCATAGGAATATCTGAATATTCTTATGCACAGCGTTGAGTCTCATCCACGAAGATGTGATAAGCACTGGTTCTTTAATAATTCGTTTATCGACTTGGTAAGGGCACCATCAAGTTTCAGAGCACATTGAAGTTTTCAAACTTTGGAAACCACAGCAGCCGCGTTAACTCTTCGCAAGGTTAAGGAAGAGCGGACGAGCATCAAAGGGAGCCAACTTTGCTTAAAAGCTCTCATAAGTTGGTATTGCCCGACACACGGTAGCCATAATTCTCTGCGTAATCGCCTACGTATTTATTAATTCATAAGCTGATTACGTACTCCCCCTACGAAAAATCTTTTATCGCTCTACACTGTGACAAAATATTATCGCAGGTACAGGCCCTTACACAGTCATTCTTTACCTACAACATTCCCGTACAGAACCCGAGTGTGGAGGCGGAGATAATGTTCGATATATTGTACGGAAATACTCGACGTTATTTTTGAAGTGCTGTAAAATAAACAACGTACTGTTTATTGAAATAGAAGTTACGTTCCATCTTGTTATTACAGCTTAGTCTATACTGTAACCTTCAAACCATAGACCTTGTGGATTGTTTATGAAGACCAATGTGACAATAAAGCATTTCATTTATTTCTAAACACTCCCGAGTGTACTGTGCTTGTGCGCGTAATTAAAATGTAGTAAAAAACGGAAGGTGGTTGGAATTACGGCTATAGTCCATTCACGGTTTCTTCGGCCTTTTTGAATCAAACCTTTGAAAAATCTCCCCATGTATGACGTGTTTAGTTATTTCCTAAATACATCCTGTATCGCAAGCGTTTTATACTTGTCTTCATAGAGTTTACTTTTTTTCCTGTTAAATGAAATGTTATTCATATTTTATCTATAAATTATAATGCTTCATTGCATTCTCCCTGAACAAAAATCAGGGAGAAAATAGGTATGTTGGTAGAGCCTAGTGAGAAATAGTCCTTATACAAAATACTGTTACACTGAGTGCGCACGAATGTGGTGCGTTGTCCCTCTGGTGTAATTCTCCGGGATTAGTTGAGCTTAATTTGCCCGAGGCGGAGGAATATATTGGAAGTAGAACTTAAGCAGGGCTTCAGAAAGGCTGAAGTAACCGTGAATGAACTATATCACTCACACGGTCGTATAACTACTTGCATTAGTTTAGGTATCTAATTGAATAGAGATTTGTGGATAACACGTATCAGGTGGAATCTTTCAGATTCCTTACAGGTTAGTTAAATCGCGGGAGCCTCCACTCGCCTAAAATTGTAAACATATATATTACAGATTGTTAAGAGCTAGTGGCCTTAATTTGTTTTGTTCCATTTGTTGTTTGAGTAGTTACGTGTATTTCATCAGCGAATAAGTATTTCGGAAGATAACTTTTTGCCAAAAAAAAATTGTAAAGAACTAACTATCTAAGCTTGTATGGTTTCGGTTTTATCGCATTAATTATATTCAAAGAGAAAAAAATCGTGAAATAATAAAAAATAATAAAAAAAAAATCATTTTTAGAGCTTACTTGCGCACTTAGCTTAGGAGGTAGGAAAAAATTATAGCAACACGAGCCTAGTTTAATATGTGGACTTTCATTGCCTCTAATGAAATCCCACTGTTACAGATCTACTTTTCTTAGTGCAGCGTATCGACGGAAACACTGCACGTCTTGAGCGTAGGAGCGTTGAGGTTGCTAGACGTGCATGATAACAGCGCCCCTTGCTCCTGTGTATTGAATATGTAAAAAAGCTCCCGGGACCATGTACTTACTCTTTTAAGTTCCATAAATTAAATCCTGCTCTTAAATTGCAAGTTACTCTCAGTTGTTTACAATTTAATTTCTTAAATTATTTATTAACATAGATTTAATTTGTAGCGTACACAAAACCCCTTATTATACACTTAGAGACGCTATTATACAAGTAGTCCTGGCTTCTCAACCTTCCCCCTTTTTTTTTTTTTTTTTTTTTTTTTTTTTTTTTTTTTTTTTTTAAATCGGGTTTATTTTCTGACGTTAATTGAAATCAGTCGTGGTTTAGTTAGGTTACGCGTATTTTACCTGACGAACAAAAATTACCTAGCGGAGTGGATAAGTTACTAAACATAACATACTTTGTCTCTCAAAACAGACCCTGTCTGAAGCGAAATGTAAACAAACACCCGTTGATTTATATTAAACCGCTTTGATAGAAACTGGAAAACACTGTCCTTGGCATTTAAAGTGTATTTAAAATCCATTTTCAGAAAGTGATTAGACGTTCTGCAGATATTCGGGCGTTTAACAAATTTCTCATTTCCCCGTAATTAAATGTCCTTATTCCGGGCGATTTTTTTTTTCCCCTGTAATTCTGCGTTTTTTTATTTTCTATTGTTTTATTTTAAACGTTTTCACCTCTCAGCTGTGAAGCTCGCATAATGTTTTCTGTCATACAAAATGTTACAGCTAAATGTGAGATGATATAATCAAAGTAAGGAAAAAATCCGAAGAAAAATGTACTTTTCATTATATATTTTATTACATCCAACATTGCTAATTAAATATGACCGTGTATTTTAAAAAAATTGCCTAACAATTAAAGAAAACGGATTTAATAGAAACTGTACTTTGCTGACGCAAATTACCAAATGGTTACCATGACAACGATACACTTTTTTTTTATACAACCTTCATTTTTTTTTCTACCAAAATGGCGGGTAAAATTTATACAACGGTATATTGGGTCGTACAATTATATTAGGTAATTTTTAACTTCAAATCTGATAAACAAACGGGGAAAACTCAAATTACTGCATTGCATCAATTTTGTAGGTAAAAGTTGATCGTGCTACCAATTTTTTGGTAAAAAGTGTCAATTGGAACACGACTTCAGGAAAAGGGGGTAAGATAATTGTTTTGTCTTCTGTTTGTTAGCTCCAAGAAAAATAATCGACTTAAAATATCGTCGAGTCGTTACGAAAAGGCGTACGCGCACAAGGGAGATGACGGACCGACGTTCACGACTGACAGAGGAAAAAAAAGTGGATTCATCGTTAACGGGCTGTAATAAACCAGGCGTGTCTGGGGAGTTACTGGCTGTTGTCACGCGCCGCCTGCGACTGGAGCGCTGCCAGGCGGCTTGCGGCGGAACTAGCGGACACGCGCCCGCTGCGTCGTCGGCGTCGGCCATCCATCTCCGTCATCCCGTGATCCCTCGCCAAGAGGCTGTGGAGCGTGGAGCTGGAGGTCACGTCTGCTGTCATTCCTGTAACATTACATTAGAAGCAAAGTTCTCATTGATTTGCATTTCGGAAAATTGTCTTTTGCAATTTGTGATTTCGGAAACAACCAAGACATTATATATATATATATATATATATATATATATATATATATATATATATATATATATATATATATATATATATATATATAAAAAATTCTTTTGTTGCTGTTAAACGTTATGACTTCAGATTCCTAGGCACTGAATTTTAAATACTGGAATATAAATTAAATAGGTGATATGTTTCAGCGAAACGGAATTTCGTATGTACCAATTTCTGCAGTCCGTTAAAATACGATACGGAAAACCACCCTAAAAAAAATGTATAGAACGTAGTCGAAAATAAATGCACTCACGGGCGAGCATTGTCTTATTGAAATACTTTGCCAGGATGTTGTCTCATGAAGAGTAACACAGGAGAGTGTAGTAAATGACTTGACGTACTACTAGGTCGTAAGTTTCCCCCGAATCACTACCAGATCCCATGGCTTTCCACACCATGATACCTGGAGTAATGCCGGCGTGTCTCTTCGCAACTATGGTAGGATGTGTTATCCCCCTTCGGCGACAGCATACTCGTACATGACATCCGTGTCACTGCAGAACCGAGCTTCATCGCTGAACCTGATGCAACGTCAATTGACACGACCTCATGCCTAGCGGCTATGGCACTACTCGAAACGTCGCCGTCTTTGTTTTGGTGTTAATGGCAGCCTACACTCTAAGAAATTATTCGAAAATTTACCACATCAATGTATACGAATAGTGGCCAAGCTCGAATGGTATCCCCCCCTCCCCCCACCCCCAAAAAATCCATGGTATCGTTTCTTCAGTTACTCAGGAAGAAGTAAAATGCATACGTAAATTCTCAGTTTTGTGTAACAGCGACGCTAAACATTGCCGTATTTTCAATTTTCAGAACCCGTCCACACATTTGGCCGTAACACCAAATGACCCCTACATATTCTTCGTAGTTTTCACTTATCTACAAAACCCCGTTGTTACAATACGCCATTCTTACGCGTTGAATACTGATCATCCATTCAAGGGTCTCTTAAAGATTTCTTGGCAAAAATTTCGGAGTATAGTTAGTGGTTTTGAACTTCATAATAAAGACTTAACACGCGCCACTGACAAGGAATATAGTGTTTAGAGTAAGTTGTGAGGCCCACAGCTCGAATACAGACGTTTGTATGTACACTACCAAACAATAAAAATAATGCACACAGATATATGCATCGGATGGTCCTGAAACTAACTTTATATATGTAGTGATACAGGTGAGTAATACACACGATTACAAATACAGAGCAGCAGGACAGCTACACATGAACCTATAAGTACGCCACCCGGTCATCTTCATTAGCGTATCACACCCCCTCCGACTGCGATACATGCACTCTAAATCGGAATCAGTTATTTTTTACTGATTGTCAGTTAAACTGGTCTATCCGGAATCTGTAGAAAAAATCACTTATTCATCAGTTAAAAGAAATCTACTAATTAAAGCAGTAGAAAACAAGTTATTTATTGTTGTTTAATGCAAGTACATGTCTATGCAAAGTTCAAAAGTCAATCTATCTTTAGTTTGGTTCGGATTATGTGCTTTAAAAGATAAATATTGTATTTTCAGTGTACGAGGTTATCGATGTTAACTAGTATCCGCCATTTTACAATGCAACGAGACCACTACAGATTTAAACTGTTAATTTTAGTGACAGATAGATCAGGATAATTTTACTGACTCGATAGTGCGGTGATTCAATAAGAAAGGTGGATTTACACCAACAAAAGTTTTGTGGTCTGCAAGTTAACAGATCAAATAATGAGGAAACGACAAACACAGTTATTACTAGTCAATCTGTCTCTTCAAAATAACAGTTTCATTCTGTAAAATCTCGTTTCATTGTAAAATGGCAGATATATAGAAAACACCGACAACACTGTTAAAACCACTATATTTCTCTTTTAAAGCACACAATCAGAACTAAACTTAACTTAGAGTGACTTTCGAGCCTTACAAAGACATGTACTTACGTACACATAATATGTGTATATATTTCGACAACATGAAGTACTTTCACATTACGAAACTTACAGCCGTTCGCCATTGTAAGTTTATGTTATTACGCAAATGCGAGACCGTTTATCTCAGTGGCAAAGTGGTAGAGTTAGTAGAACGTCATCCGAAAGAAACAAGAGAATGTGTTGCGTTTTGGGGTGGTGGTTCGATACCAATCACTTCCGAAATTTCCTTCTACGTGTAATAATTTGGTTTTGCGGCAAAATAATTGTACTTAATTTATTTCAAACCGTAATGCACGGTTTTTAATCCCTGTGCTTTTTATTAATCGACTGCAAATAACTGATGTTCTACTGTTTGTACTAGTGTATTTTATTTAACTGAAGAGATTAGTAGTTTTCTTTTCCTACAGGTACCGGATGGAGCAGTTTCGACTGACAATCAGTAGAAAATGACTGATTCCGATTTAGAGTGTACTACACAAGGCCTGGTATGGAGTCCAGCAGACGCTGGAAGTTGTCCTGAGGCATGCGGGCCCACAATTGCTGGACGGTGTTTTCCAAATTCCGGATACTGTGGCACGGCGGCATCTGGCGTTTCAACTGGTCCCACATATTCTCCATTGGCGGCATGTCAGGGGAGCGGACTGGCATTGTAGTGTTCGGGCCTGACGGAGGTAAAGGTTGTTCACAATAAAGTGAGCACTTTTGTACTTAATCTTAGAAAAATGTCTCTGCCCCTGAATGAATATGTTTTAATGGGCGCACTGAGCGACACATGCCCAGTAAAGTTGGTAATTATGAATAGAACGTAGTTCCATATCTTGAAGATGAATAAAAAGTGTTAGGTAACCATTTGTGATAACTTAAATTATTTCTTTCGCTTTCTGTTTTTTTAATGCATCGAAGTGCAAAAATGAGCAGATTTTTACCATGTTTACTTTTCTAATAATTACACAGTTTCACTTGACCGACGCATGAATAAAGTGATGAGGCCCATAGCAATGTTAATTTTACATAAAGCGGGAGAATACAAAACGTGCATAGAAGTAGATCTTAAGCAGGGCTTTCAGGAGAGCTCATTTTCCTTGAACAGCTTATAGTCCCGGGCGACCCATGCCGTGTGCGGTCGGGCGTCAATAAGCTGAAACATCACCTCTGAAGTCCCGACCAGAAATGGGAGCACAATGGGTCATAGGATCTCGTCCACGTACCGCTGGGTCGTCACTGTTCCATGTGAAAGCGTATCGTCTATAGTAGGTTATGGCTCCCCAGATCATAAAGCCTGCTTAGGGTAAGTGTGCCGCTCGATGGCGAGAATAGAATTGTGGGTGTTCACCAGAGGCCCTCCATACCCGGGTGCGATGATCATAGCTCCCCAAAACGAAGCGGCACTCGTCACTTAAAACCACACATCGCTAGTCTGTGGCGTTCAACGTTGCTCTGGCCTGGTGTCACTGCAAACGGAGCCACCGCTGTGACAGAGTAAAATGGCAGCACACGTAATGAGAGCTGGGATCGTATATTCGCCTCCGCATGGCGTGGGGGAATGGTTCGTGGGCACACAGGAGCCCCCGACACTGGCCAATATCGCGGACGTCAACCCAAAGCCGCATGTTGGTCTCCTGTGCGTAACAAGACAGATACACACAAGAACAAATAAACTAAAGGAACAACACCTAAACAAACAACATTACACTGACATCAAAACAACACAAACACACGTCGGACATCTCATGGAAAAGACAACAACCGTCGACCCTTCTGTCTCCGGAGAGAATGGCGCGGTGAGGGTTCAAAGGTGGAGGCAGAGGAATTTTAACTTTTGACATATTAAAATTATAACGTAACCTTTTCTTTTAGACTGTAACAAAATATAATTTTAAGCCTCTGTAATTTTAAAATTTAACCTGTTTTTAATTTTTATAACGCGACAAATTTTATGTTTCGACTATTTTCCAAATTTATTTAAAATTTAAGTAACTAAGACCAGTTATGGCCTTCAGCATGGTGCCATTTTAATATGTTATGTTATGTTCTGTGCGTGACAAGACTCGTCTACGCAGATGCTCGGGTGTTCTAGTTTCTTCCTGAAACTTCTTGTTCCTTCCCGCACTGTGTTGTGAATTAAGCATCTTGACACTTGATGACTGCGAGTAAGAAAGCTTAACTGGCGTAACTGAAGTTCTCGGCTACACCGGACACACAGGACGCTGACACAGGACTGCAGGACTGTTGTTCACGTAACAGGGGAGATGAGTTAAGCGACAGGCAGTCCGAAATAATTAGAGACGTGGACATGGAAGTTCGAGAAGTTGGTGACAGGCTTCAGATGAAAATGTCAGGGACACCATCCGTCACTCTTGCTTGCATAACTCACGAAGCTACTCTTTCCCTCGCTCTTCTACCCTTCCTTCCTCCTTCTCTTTGGAAAAGAAAAGTTTTCGTGATTCAACAAGCGCGTTTGCAGCAGCAATGTGAAAAAAAAAGGCTCAAGGAAACTAAATTATTTGCTTTCCACATACGTGACATTATTACTGACAACTATCAAACACGACGAATAACTGTAATAGCCAGTATTAAAGGTTGTTTAAGATCATACCAAGTTAACGTTCGGGTACCAAATTTGGATCTGCAGTACATCCTATATCTACCTCAGATATAAAAGTAGCGATTGTCTCATTATCCGTGCCCTTGTTTTATACATATGTATTTGTGTGCCACGTGCGTCAATTAATAAAAAATGCAACTGTAAGCACTAGTTCATTCTGCGGTGTGTAAGTCTTGTTTTTGTCGTATAGTAACACCTTCACCTTATTCCTTTTGGCTATATGAAATAAGATACAAATCCACGGCTTCCCCTGGACTCGAACCCGGAACCTCTATGTCCGACAGTGACAACTTAGCGACTTGGAGTCACCACGAAAGCCATCTGTGCATATTTGTGAGAACGACACGTACACAAAATGTATATAAAAACAATTATCTTTAGAAAACCTTGTTCTTGAAATGTTCCAGCATGCAGAATCGCCGTAATTTTAACATGACTCATCAGGTTTAATGGAATTTGTAGCACTGCATAAACATTCCTTCTAGCAGATTACACTGGTGAGATTGGCTCCAAAATTGTTATGCATTAATTTTGTTGGAAAAACTTTTGAATGTGTAACTTCTTCTTTGGTTTGATCAAAGTATTCCCCACTGTGATGGTGTTTTTGCGTGTTTTTTGCTGTAGCGAAAATAGTACAAGGCGACAAGGTAGGAACTGACTGCTTTGTAGACTACTTGTAACGAAACACCGCCTGCCATATTATTTAATGAGCAGAACGTGTGATTATTCTTAGTATGCTGCGCCCACATACGAAGTACAATCAGACGCCCATATTAATCGTTGTTTGTTTCCTCTGCGAAAGTCCTTTCTCCAGCCTGACTCTTAGCTTTCCAAGAATGTCCTGTGAACTGTGGTCTGAAAAGCCACGAGCGGTTCTGTCAAATATGACTTCTCACCAGATCGCATCACTTAATTTGTAGGGCTCTGTCAGTCTCTGCATTCTTAACTCTGTAACTTTTGATAGTGAATTGCCTTGGATTCACATCTTGGTCGTAACGTTTTTAGTCATTCTTGTCAGTAACTTTTTCATGTAACGGTTGCCAGGTTCCTCTGAGTCGATATACATATCGTACACCAATGAGCCGCAGCTGTGGGCGTTGGTCTTGCTTTGTTTCCCTGAACGCCATCGTTCTCGCAGAATGCACGCGTTTATTTACCCAAGAACAAGAAACACGTCTGTATGGAGGAAATATACACTGCACTCGAGGAATTTTTTTGTTGGCGTGTACCTGTGTGAATGGTTGGACGAAATATGAATCGTCTCAATATTAATTATATTGAATTTAAAATTTGAGTTAAAATTATAAATTTTGAAAATTACATATATTGTTTTGTAGTAGTGTAGCTGCTTGGTCTCAGTGTTGTACCAACAGCGATTTTAAATGTTATATCATAACGTAATTGTGGTTCCGCCGTAGATACCGCGATCGCTTGACGTTGGACTGTGTGACTACGAGCTAGGCGAGGTGGCTTGGGTGCGTACGTGTTAATGCAAGAGTGCAACTGTGAACCTTGAAACGACTCCTCCCATATTAATGGTAGAACGTCTCAAGCGACGTTTATTATATTCGCCTATAAGCACATATTCAATGAGTATGAAAAATCAACTTTAGGCTGCGGTGAAGCGTTCCAAGAAAATGTTTGCAACACGTATTGAGTGTTAAAAATTTGCATTGTCGAGTGTCCAGAAGTGTTTCTTTAATTTTTCTTATAATAGTAAATTACAAATGCTTTCAGCGCTTGATTAAAAACAATAGTAAAAAAAAGAGGATTCAAAGTAGTTCAGGGATCAGGTAGGCGAGTGCCTTACCTTGGATAAATGTTTATATATATATTATAATACGTCTTATTCCTTTGTGTGGTTATTGCTGATATAATTAAGTTAAATTAACGTGGAGACGAAATATTTTAATAGATGCAAGGTAAGCTTGCATTGCATTTTCAATTAATCATATCTTGAAATCTAAACCAGTATCAAAACTGCCACAAACAAAGAATGTATTTTTTCTCTGATGATCAGATGACATAGTATTAAACTTACTTTCCATCCAAAGTGAATGCTAGGCCCATCTCGTATTACGCCCTGCAGATAAAAAGTATACGTAATGAGTGATATTACATTCAATCCTTTGCAATCAACTAAAATCGTAAAAACCCACTGTTTTTTTTTCTTTCAATTCACTTCTTGTTTTATATATATTTTTGCAGTCGGTACGTTTTATGAAAATTTATGGTGCTAGTATGTAGAAAGCATTTATCTATTGGTTATGAGCTGTATATTGCAGGACCAATTTTCATATATATTTTTATTTAAAGGCTGTTCACGATAAAGAGAGCACTTTTGAAATCAACCTTAGAAAAATGTCACTGATCCTGCCTGCGTATATTTTAACAGGTCCACTGAGTGACATGCGCCCAGTAAAGTTGGTAACGCTGGATGGAAAGTAGTTGCATATCTTCACGTCGAATAAAAACTGTTAGGTAACCATTTGTGATATCTTAAATTATTTATATTCCGCATTCTGTATTCCTTAATGCATCAAAGTGTAAAAATGAGCAGATTTATACTTTTCTAACAATTTCGAAGTTTCACTTGACCGACGCATGACTAAAGTTATGAGGCCTATGGCAATGTTAATTTTACTTAAGGCGGGAGAAAACACAACGTGTATACAAGGAGATCTTAAGCAGAGCTTTCAAAAGTGCTCATTCTGCCGTGAACAGCCTATACCTACATTTGTCGTGATGCTTGAATTATATTTCATCACAGGCGACTTCCATGGGTGAGGTCGTGAGATTTGCGAAGTTCCGGGTTCGAATCCCTGATAATCCAGGGATGTGTGTAATAATATATATATATATATATATATATATATACGTTTAGGATCATACTGCACGTAAGCAAGTCGCCCCCCCCCCTTTTTTTTCCAGGCACTCGGCTAAAGCAGGGACGTTGAAAGGAATCGTTCAAAATAATGATATTGTTACTGATAAGTTCATTACGTGAAATGGCCAAAACACCGAACTGATATTAAAGGCTTTATGTTCGTGGCCGGAAAGGGAATTTTTGGATACAGAAATTTCATTCTTCAGAACCGTGGGTAGGTTCAGTCATCGCGACTCGATCAGGAATCCCGTCAGTCATAATGCTGTAAATAACGCAGAAACAGGCTCAGTATATATGTTTGTTTTTTGACGTCTGCAGGTTATTCACTTCCCTCGTGTGTTGACGACTGGCGTGTTGACGCTAACGTCAAAGAACTGTTCCTTAAGACTGCGTCGGTTGCAGGTGAGTGCCAACTTTATTCCGTATCTTCCGTTCACACTGTGACGGACATAAAACGTCCAGGAATAGCTCTCTGTGGACTGAGTGCTCGCCTGTCGGCCTGGCAGAGATCACCACGAGACTACAAGCACGCCTTGACTGACAACAGCGCACTGTAAAATAAATCCTTTAACAGCTTCAAATCAACTAAATATATGCATGGTTTATACACACCGATTTTCTTACGAAAACGCATCCTGCCTAGATACTTCTGATGGAACATCATCTTTCATAATTGAATATTTTGTGACATGTCCAACAGTTTTAATTTAAAAACAAATATGTTATTAATTATCTTTGTGGGGTCACTTCCGGATTTTCGCAAGTGGGAATCGTGCCGGACGATGCCGCTGATCGGCGGATTTTCTCTGGTATCTCCCGTTTCCCCCACCTTTGCATTTTGGCGCTTCACTATACTCACCTCGCTTCACCCTCATCGGCTATCAAAACCCCGATGGTAATATCCACCCAAATCTCTTCACTCTCTATGTTGTTCTGTTACGAGAAAGACGAGTTGTACTTTAGGTATTAGCCTACATGCTAAAGTATCTGTTAACTCCACTGAGAAAATAAGCAGTCACTGTTAGAGTTCTTATTAAAGTAACTGTAAGTTACGGGCGCAGCAGCCTTCTCGTGCGAGAATTTCGTGCAGATTGTCTCAAATGAACAAAATCGTATATTAATATCGTATCCTCGTTTCCTAAACACCGTGGGGTTGGGCAGGGTGTTGTTATTACGGTAACTGAGTCCTCCTAAAGGGCGTCTCCCCGAGGCCCTCTAGCTCGCCCTAACGCGATTACATCCCGATGTGTAAGTTAATTAAAACTTAGCGGGTCTGACTTGACACAAAGCACGCGCTCCTGTTAGCTAGCTGCCGGCCTGCGCGGGGCCGCAAGCAAGTCCCGTAGAATGTCGCTAATTAAAATCACTGCTCTTTTCAGGCAGCACGTCTCTCATCTCGCAGACGTACACAAATAACTACGAGATAGGCAGGCAGCGTCCACAGGATTATAAGGACGGAAAAAAATTTTTTTTTTAAAGAAGGCTCCGGAATGATACAGACATACAGATGTTTTCTTCCGTGAAATATTTGTATAGGCCGTTCAAGGTAAAATGAGCACTTTTGAAATCCCTGCTCAAGATCTATTTCTATTGCACCTTGTGCATTTTTCCGGCTTATGTAAAATTAACATTGCCATGGGCCTCATCACTTTATTCATGCGTCGCGACGGTCAGGAGAATCTTCGAAATTATTGGAAAACAAAACATTATACAAATATGGTAAGTTTTATACTTCGATGCATTAAAAAAAAGAATGCGAAATAAATAAATAAAGTTATCACAAATGGTTACGTAACACTTTCGATTTCGACGTTAAGATATGGAACTACTTTCCACCCATCGTTACCAACTTTACTGGGCACATATCACTCAGTGAGCCCATTAAATATATGAAGTTAGGAGCAGTGACATTTTTTAAGGTTGATTTCAAAAGTGCTCACTTTATTGTGAACAGTCTTCATATGTTCGCTCGGTGCCACTTCAGTAGCAGCGAAGCGGGATAACCGTGGCAATGGAATCGTCTTTTGTTGTTAACGTCCTAGAGAGTGGTGATTATTTCTAGTCACTAATTTATTTCAGCTACTTTTTTCGGGTGGCGAAAATATACGAAGGATCGTCCTGTCCAGCGACAAAATATCATAGCTGATGAACACGGAAAAAAATTTGTAAACAATACGCTAATCTAAATAATAACTCTTCTTAAGCAGTATAAAGTAAATTGGTATTTTTATAAATTGCATAAAAATTTAATAAGATATAGGTGTTTCATACTAAAATGTTAATGCATATTCTATTCGTGGTTTCTTCGCATTTTTTGAATCAAACCTTTGAAAATTTACCCCATGTATGACGTGTTTAGTTATTTCCAAAATATGCCATATATCACAGGCGTTTTATACTTCTGATCATAAAAGTAACTTATGTTTTGTTAAATTGAGATGATATTTATATTTTATGTATGAATTATAATGCTTCGTTTTCAGATACGTACTATGAATAAAATCAGTGAGAAAACATGTGTGTTGGTAGCGCCTAGTAAGAAATAGTTCTCATGCAAAATATCCTTACAACTGAGTGCGCACTAATGCGGTGCGTTGACCTTTGGTGTAGTTTTCTAGACTTAGTTAAGCTTAGTTTACACGAGACGGAGAAATATTGTGGAAGTAGAACTTTAGCAGTGCTTCAGAAAAGTGTGAAATAACTGTGAATGTATTATAACTAGTATGCCCGGCTTAAACTTATAAAACTCCAAACTAAATGAATATTGTATGAACATATGTTGTCAAATTGATCGGATGCCGTGTTTGAACAACTTAACGTTTCATGACAGCTCGTACGACATTTCAAACAGTAGTTCACTTTTTTTATAATTACAGCTAATAAATGTCCTCCACGAGAATTTTTAAGGTATTTAATGAGACGACGTGTATTAGCTTAGAGATATTCCTGACTTGATAAGATTGTTCCTGCTCCATTGCTAGGGAAGGGTTCAGAACGTCCTACCCCAGCAGGGAGTTTTCAACCCAAACTGTTGGGTTGTACCCGTTGGAAAAGGCTTTATCACAAAAGCTCGGTATTCAAAACAGCTTTAATTTATTAACCATCACTGCGTAAAGTGTTTTGCTTTATCTGAAATGAGATCCTTATCGCTAAAGTGTTACCTTCCGACCACAAGTCTTCCGGGCTGGAATTCCGGGTCAGCCATATATGAGTGCAACGGTTTTAGATGTAGGCCCGCCTCCCGTTTAGTCCAATAGCATTGAAGCATAGATGTTTGTAAGCAACATTTAAAAAATGCACGATGAATTATTCAAGATAAACATCCTTTGAATGGCCATTTTGCATGGTAAAGTATTACTTTTGAAAGCGGCCCTTAAAGTTTATATTCTGTATAAACGGAATGCCTTTAGACTATGTAAGTAAAAAAAAAAATTACATCGCATCGGTAAATGTAAGTATCGGTTATTCGCTGTTCCTTTCAGATTCATATCCTTCGCGTTTAGTTTTTTGCCCATTTCCCATCCTCTCTCCATATGTAACGTTATCGTTACCGTGTTCCCGATGACTTTATTGATGCATTGATTAAGCGTAACTGTGAAATTTCCAGGAACACGGATATTATGTAGTAGACTAATACTTACTTTGATGTGCACAAAACAAACATTAAACTACGTAAACTCACTGTCCACATATTTAAACGTCACACCGTATAGGTATGGAACTACCTTTCCTTTAGTGTTGCCAACTTTACTGGCGCAAGGCAGTAAGTGTGTCCGTTAAAGTATTTGCAACTATTAACAGGGAATCTTTTTCCCCGGAGGATAATTTCAACAGGGCTTAATCATAGGTAATGGCGAACAAATAAGTATTACTATTATTTTATTAGTTTATTTGTGCCGTTGGTAGGAAGGAGCTGGTAGTAGACCGGGGAAGGGATACCCGCTTGCAGAATAGCCTGTGACGTGCATAATGACGCAAGGTCAGGGCGAGGCACCTCGCGTGCTCCGAGCCCACTAGAGCGCCAGCAGCCTGCAGCGGCGACATCTCATCGCGTATGAAACGAGCTCCCCGACCTCGTTCTTGTTCGAGAACTGTCGCAGTACGACGAGCAGCCGCCCGTCCCTCCCCCACCCTCCACCCCAACATCCACCTTAGGAGTTATATGGACCTGCACGTTTTTTGTGAAATGTTTGTTTGCGCGAATATGCGTATCTCGGCAAATAAATGTTCTGTAAATACGACATTTTGTCAGAAAAAAAAAAACCAATTATCTATGTCGCTATTATTTTACTTTTGCCATATTTAGTATATCCTTGGAGAAAAAAATCCCTGAAGATGGTCAAATATCGTATTTCTTAAGCTTGCGTATGCAGTTTCTTTAAGCGGTAAGAGAAAAGTACAAAGATACGGACATAGTTTAATCTGTGGGCTTTTGTCGCATGCAATAAAACCCCGCTGTTGCAGATCTAATTAACACAGTACAGCATCACGACGAAAACACTGCACGCCTTGCGTGTAGGAGCGATGAGACACTAAGCGCGCGTGTTAGTGTCGCCCGTATTGCTCCCTCGCTTCTTGGCCTTGGACACGCAGTTCCAACTAACTCTTAAACGGGAATGGTGCACGAAAATTGTATATTTATATAATTTTTGTCACAATTTGTTTTGCAAAGGATTTTTTGAAATTTCTAATTCGACAAGACGTAAATAACAATTTTGAACGCCTTATTACAATGTTCAAAATTCCCTGCTTTCGTTACTTTCGAAGCTCAGATTGAAGATAGGGGAATAAAAAAATTCTTTTCATTCCTCCCATCATTACTCCGAGAATAATGATGGCAGTGAAAATCGAACAACTTAAAAATGTGTTGAAACTTATTATTTACATTTTGTCGAGCCAAGAATTTCGATAAACACTTTGGAAAACGACTTACATCGAAAATCGGACAAATATACTGATTTCATGCACCATTCCCCTTAATACGCCATTCAGGGTTGCCACTGTTATTACTTCACCACTAAATCTAGTACTTTTTGGAATTTTCTGGTACATGAGTGTTTTTAATGAAAATTTAGTACTTTGCAAATTTCTCGTGTTGGATATTACAAGATTAAAATAATATTATTTAAATAGCTTTTTTTATCGTGTGCTCTTGGATACGTGTTGGAATTGACATTTGTTGCTCCAACTGGCCTGTTGTGAACTGTTGCAAGGTAAGCTGGCGTTAGCTCTGTACTGTACCCTGTTGCTTGCTAGTACACTTCCAGCTCTAAAACGTAGCTCAGCAGGTGACGACGCCACAGAACGTGTGTAATGGGTACCTCGTCTGCTCGTTGTGAATGGTCGAAATACATTCAGTTTCCCTACCCAGGTTCCGCAGTGGTTGTTGCTTCCTGCTGCAGGGGCCGCGGTGGTGTAGTGGTTAGACTTTTTTTTATTATTTATTTCATTAACCCTACTTAGCAGTACAGCCATCCAGGGTGTTTAATTCTATCATGACTACTACAATTCAACAAACAGTATATTAATTATATAGATTCACAATTTTTTTGTGGGAGGGCGGTAATGGTTAGACTACTCGCCTCCCACCTAGGAGAACCGGGTTCGATTCCCGGCTGGGTCACTCCCGATTTTCACATGTGGGAATCGCGCCGGACTATGCCACTGGTCGGCGGGTTTTCTCGAGGATCTTCCGTTCCTCCAGCCCTTTCATTCCGGAACTGTTAAATAATCACCTCGCTCCATTCTCATCGGCTCTCAAGACCTCGATGTTAAAAGCCGCCCACGCTTCTGGTTCTGGCGTCGTGCTGCACCGAGTATATACAGCAGTGGGCAAAACATCAGCTTACAGAGCAACAGTTCACAATCACCACACGCCACTGGTTGCTCCTAAGAAAACATGAACATGGAATAAGCATGGCTGAGTGGAGAATTCTTGTTCCTGAATATGTGTACTCTCTGTGCTTCAGTACCAGTATATGTCGTGTAAACGCCATCCGGAAGAACGTCTTGCCAACAGTCACTTCACAATATTCATTTTTTCATTTATGTTACATGGTATTTACAAAAGTTTAACCACTAATGGTCCTATGTAAAATTAATAGGTTTTTTTTTTTTTTTTTTTTTTTTAATGTCAATACAAGGGTTTGTTGGATGGCACAACGCAGCTCAATATGGAATCGCCCAATTGGTGAGTGTAGTTTTCTCTTTTTAATGTATGTTTTAGATGTGTACATATATCTTAAAATTCCAGTATAATGCATTATATTTTTGGTACTACTGATAGTTTTTGATAAGTGTTAAATTTGAAATTAATAACATGTAATCACAGAATTAAAATAACAAATGTAGTACATTTTTAAGGGTATATCAAAAAGTTATTTTTTATATCTAGTACCTAATTGTTTCCCTTGCTGCAACACTGAGTCTATTCGGCGTGTGGCAAGTTCCAGACCCCAGAAACTGGAATGGGAAAAACGAATCCTCGCCGGAGAAACACAAGGTCGAGGTTATTCTGTCTTACAACTTCAAAATCTAAAAGATTTCTCAGATTTAAACATAATGTTTAATACCTTCACATTGAATAAATATACAATAAACAGTTAAGTATTCCCCCTCCTCTTCTTTTTTTCAGACGCGTGCTTGGTTTGCATATTTTAATTCTGATGGTGGTGGCATACTATTCTTTTTCTACGTTGTTTTAAAATATAATAGTTTGTGAGCATGTATTTTCACGAACGTTCCAGTATCATCCATTATATTCTTCTGTGTGCGCTATTATTTTTTATCCAGCAGTGTACCTCCAGCCAGGCGGAAAACTTAATAAGTGCTTCATGGCTGGCGTATGAAGTGCGTCCCAGAGGTTTAGTATAAAATACGTGATTTAAAAAAAAAAACGTTGGATATTTTGTAGTTTTGTTTGAACAGGAAAGCATTTAGAAATGTTTCGTCACCAAAGACAAGTTTCAGGTTCTCATTTCAACTCTGAGAGTTTTTTTATGATAAAATTGCTGAAACGGGTGTCTACAGAGCCAGTTTAAGCTAATAAATGCTATACGCAGAAATTTAATTGTTCTCTTTAGACACGCATTAACATTTTATAATTTCATTTTTATTTGTGAGATATAAAGTATAGGGTCGCCTCTTAAAGTCACATTCAGGCGAGGCGACGACGGAAAGATTGCACGGAAGTTGAGCGTCCTGCGCATAGAGGCGATGGAGCTAGTTGTGTGTGTACCAGAGTCGACCTTACAGCTCACACATTTCGAGGCCTCGAACGCGGTATATAGCTGTAGGAAGGCGGAATCCTTAAATGGTCTCGCCTAACCTACGTACTTAAGAATGTTGTGGAAATACTCTCACCAATCATCGCCTGAAGACAAGCTTGCCAGATTGTAGTCCAGACAACAGGGTTTTTCTTTCTGGCGAGCCCCAAAATTCCGCTACACCAGCGTGAGCACCTTCACAGTTCTGTGTGCCCTCCGACATGCATGTTAGTAGCTAAGTTGGATGCGTCTCAGGGCAAGCTCTTTACGCTTTAGGTCAGGGTTAATTGATAAAATTGGGCACATGCATCGCGGCTGAGCAGGGTTGTCTGGTGCAATGGCTGCAATTGTAGCCATGGACACACCCCGAAAGAAGAAGGGTCTAGTAAGGGGCACAGAAAACCAGGCAAAGCGGAGAGGGCCTGGGAAAAACTATGCGACAGTCGCGGAGGATAAAAACAATTCCTTTTATTGTATTAGGGCTGGAGAAAGTAGGGTTATTGTTAATTCGCTAAGATAGACTTTGTGAGGTTACTGAGGGTGATATGAAATGTGTCGATCCGCTGCTGGTATTTATCCAGAGTCGTACCGCAGTAACACGGCCCTGTAGGTGGGGGACAGAACTGCGCCACCCGCCCGCAGATGCCAGTCTGGAAGCAGAAAAAAGTGTTAGTTTCCAGGCGTAAAAAACTGGAGTAATTAAGAAGGGGAAGGGGTGGTAGTGCGATGTAATGAAATGACATTACCTACAGTGAAAATCCGCTTGCAGCTAGTTTGGTGTTGTGTGTAGTGTTGGCAGAGTTGTGTGTGACCAGTGTAGTGTCGAAGAGTTAGTTAATTAGTAATGAAAGGGTATAAATAATATAATCGCCAGTCAGGAGGACGCCATATTGGGTATCAGGTAGGTGTATAGGGCCAACGCTCACGCCTACACCAGACCGAAACTCCAGGTTGGATCCCGCGATGCTGACACTCGGGTGCGCACGTAGTGTAGCATAGAAAACAAATTTGCAATGTAAAGCACAGGGTTATCTCCGAGCCAGAAGCTGTATAGAGCCTGCCTGCTTTACCTTGTTCTGTGTTCACATATTGCTTCGTATCATTGTTTGTGTTTGTGGGAATTTTCACGCGACTTACTGGGGTAATTTAGGGAGGTTATGGCGGCCTGTGAGCCAGAATGCTTTTTGGCCGCTTATATTTTTGAGTTTCCTCGGGCTCATAATCCCTGAGGCTGAATATTTTCAGACAACAGAGTATCCTTCACAATGCAGTGTACCCAGGCAGATACTACTCTACCAAGCCTAGTGTGCAACCACTGGGGATTCTGAACCACTTTGTGAAAGCATAGTTGGCAGTACTGAGACTGGGAGCCCTAGTTCCTCAGTTTCCGGGAGAGAAGAAAACAATGACTTGTTGAAGGAGAACTCATCGCCATCAACTGTAGAGTCGACATCTATATGTGTTTCTAAATGTGGTAACATTACTGGAGTTGACTTCTTGGACCTAGCTAAATGGCCTCCCTTAAATGAAGAGTATATAGATCTTATTATCGGGACCATTCCCGCTCAAGAAAATCTAAATGTACTGGATTTCAAAAACTCTTAAGTGTGTGTATGGAACAGTTCCAAGATCACCTCCCGAGACAATTATTTTCACAAAATTAAAAAAAACGGTGAAATTTAAAGAGGGAGTGGCTACGATATTCACAGAGTGAATGTAAATTTTTTTGCATTCCTTGTAAAAAAAAAATTTCTGGAACTTAAAAAAATATTTGGGTATGTTTTGTACAGGATTCAATGGCCGGAAACATGAAAATCGTTTCAGTGAACATGAGCGAAGCCAAGAACATAGGAATAATGTGAAAACTTACGTCTGTAAAGAAAAAATTGTTGGGTAAAGTAAATTCTAAGCTTCATGAGCATTTGACCTAATAACTATTTATCCTAATATAGACACTTTCCGCCAGATATTTTTGTGTATCGCTTATACCAATGCAAGTTCTGAACGTTCTGAACGTTTCTACTCGGTTATGAGAAGGGTGAAGAACTACTTGTGAAATTTAGCAAGGGAAGAAAGACTTTTGGGGTAGTTTCTTTTGATGTAAATGCTGCGTTGGTGGATACAGTTCCGTTTGACTATTTAATTGACAAATTTGCTCCAGTAATATCGCAGAAAGTGAACTTGTAATTAAATATGGACTGGATAGATTATAAAGTGAGTGTACAGTGAATAATTATTATTCTTTGTGTATTTTATTAAACTAAAATTTTAACAATTACTAATTTAAAAAAGTTATCTGCATTACTGTGGTTATGTAATTTGCTTTATTAGTAGTAAATCAGTCACTTAGAATTCTTCATTGTTTGGTACGTAAAGCCACGTACTTTGACTTAGTATTGATTTTTTTTTTTCACTTTATGTATACGTATTTGGTTCTGCGTATGTTGTATACGAATGCCGGTGAAAAAAAAAAGGGGAAATAGATTAAAAAGGGCCAAAAAGTGTGTGTGTATGGTGGAGGGGGTGGGGGGCGCCAAGCCAGTATTTGACCATGGGTGACTTTTACCTTAAGACGGCCCTTAGTGGGTGTACAACTGTCCACATGAATTTAAGCAACATACGGGGACACCAGTCCTCACGGAAGCATCGTTACAGCAACGCGGAATTCGTCAACACTGTGCCACAACTTATGGTCAGTGAGACACCTGACACCCGCAACCAAGCGCTTTATTTTACCCTGCAGTAGGAGGAAGGGGTACGTGAGAGAGAGGGGAGGGAAAGAACGACGTAGACTTGTGAAGTTCACATATTTTCCGGATGCGTACTTGGCTTGGTCGAGTAGTACCAAAATCAGTTCTCAAAGTCTGGCAAAATAGTTAAACGATTGGATGTGCCTGTAGGACAAACCGTCACTCCATTTCGCAACCCTGCGCTCCTGTGCGATCTTTCACACTTTCATCACAGTTGTTCACTCGCTCCCGTACGTATTACAAGAGAGCGAGAAGAATTTAGAAGCTGTAATATGTCGAATAATGTGTGCACGGACTTATTTCAGTGGGTTTGACTCATTGTGAATACGCAAGGACTGGCGAAGTTTGCGAGTTCGCTAACCTGTAGAGATAATCCAGACTTTCCTACGTTCGAATCTCGGCTTTTCGTTCTCTGACTGGCTTTGCAGCTTAACCCTCGACCATGTACCGGAGGATATGGCACTAGTTTTCTTGGAGGTCTGTTCTTCATCAATAGTCCTACAGAGGTTTCTTAACACATTACGGCCGAATTGCAAAAGTAACTTGAACGTACCTGTGTTTTAATTCTACGTCGTATACAAATGAGCTTGCCATTTTACTCACGCCTTATGTCTATGTACCGTTTTATTTCAGAACTGCGATATTTGAAAGTGGAGCAGTGTATTATTAGTCTCATCTAATATTTCCTTAATACTGTTTTGTTCTCTTAGCGTGATTAAACGACAGGACAAATTTTTGATGAAATTAGTATGTGTTTTTAAGTCAAGATTGTGGTGTTCAATCAAAAATTCTAAAAATAATACGTAGTCTTTGTTACATTTTCATCTCAGATATAAATAACGGACCATCAGGTTCGAGAATGCAGTTTATTTATTTTAATTTTGCACCTTGCTTTCCATCTGGTATACATGACCAGTGAACAATGTAGCAGTGCTTTATTATTTTGGTAAATAAAAGAATTCTATTGAACGGAAACGAATCGACAGAGCACAGTATTTCACTTCGTTATACCGACCTACGTTACACTATAGGGCACAACAATGGGATTCTAAGATCGATTTACAAATATTTACTAATAAATGAAATTGAAGTGTCTGTCTGTTATTTCAAAATTAATACCAACATCTAAGCGTAATATGCTATTTAAACAATGTTGAAGTAAAAAAACTGCTTTTAAAATTTTTGTGTCTGTCTGGATGTTTGTCCAGAATAGGCTCCAAAACGGCTGAATATATTTTGATAAAACTTACAGAGATTATAGAGTTTATTTCTATTTCAAATCTGCTCTTTATTTCATCTCGATATCTCAAATGGTTATTAAGTAAATTCATTTTTTCATACAATTTTCTTTATGTTTCATATCTTATTTTTTTGCAAAAGGATTATTGTCAAAAAGCATTGTTGAAACAGTAATGTTTTTTTTTTTACATTCATTGATATAATACGCACTATACAAAAATATGCATTTGTTTATGGAAAAACATAGTAATACAACATATCATCAAACTACCAACACTAACGCGTTGATAAAACTATGTTCGATAATAAAGTAACAATCTTTCAGATTAATTCTATAGGTATGTATTTCAATAACTCCATAAAACTTGAACGAAGCGATATTTCTATTTTAAACATAAAATCTGAGAGAAGCGATGGTGGGTTGTATTTTAATAACTCCATAAAACCTAAGCGAAACGAAATTCATATTTTAAACATATGTAAATAAATTCTTAAGTCCACTCGAACGAAGTCGCAGGCACTGCATTAATTTCCATCCAAACATAAAAATATAAAACTTTAACATTTATTTATTTTTTGTTCTGATTATAGAAATTACTGTGTATAAATTTCGATTGAAACTATTCATGCCTTATTTTAATTTTAAAAATATGTAAACAAATCCTGTAGTCCACACAAACGAAGTCGCGGGCACAGCTAGTCTGAAACATAGTCGTAGTATTGCCAACTTAACACAAAATAACAAATGAAATTACTTACAGTGTAATACTATGACTCCAAGTGATAGAGCGAATGAAATAATGATAGAGTCATAATCATTTTGAAATTTACGTTTAAAATGAGAAACGTAACGAAAATATTAATTTGTGGAAATATTGTGCTTGTATTATATCGTGTGTCCTCCAAATTTTATTAAACGTTCATGAGTGGTAGATTTACATCCTATGGGTGTGTATTTTGTAATATGACAAGCCTTGGCTACTGTGGCAAAGAGAAGAGGGAGACTGTCAATTGTTATGCTGCATTTGTTTTGAAGGACTGCCTTGGAACAATGCGTTTCCTGTTAGTAATGCGTGGGCATTGTGTTCTAAAAGAGTTATCAAGAGGCTCCCGACAAGACAAAAGCATTCATTTGTCTGCTAGAACTGTCACAGTTTTCATTTCTCATTCCATAAGAAAGTTCATTCTAAGGAACTGAAATTAAAAATTGTAATTTTTTTTAGCGTTTGCTACAATTTCACTTTTTTTTCTAATGTCTACACTTGCAACAATTAGTCGTCTTATAAATAAATCGACCGTATATATTTTTTTCTTGAGTTATGCGGTTTATAATCGAGCTAAGTAGCAGTGGTCTATGATTTATTTTAACTGTTGGATAATCTACAATGATACTGTTTCTGAATTTACTCGAGGTTTATTTACGTCATGAGACTTCACCTTGATAGCATTTATGTAACTCATAACGCTTGTGGGGTTTATAGAAGATCTCGATGCATATTGCAAATCGGGTTATGGATGTTAATTACAAATTAGGAATCATTCTGAATTTGTAGACTAATAAGAATACTGCAAAACAGTTATAAACAGAAAACTGTGGTACTGTTTGTATATGTTCTAGAGGCTTAATTTAAATTTTGTCTTCCGTTGTCCTTTTGAAAATTACGAGGCTAAAAAGGGTCTCTCTCTCGTCGTTGGTGGATTAAGTAAAGTACACGATAAGTTAAAAATATTAATGTGGGTTGTGATTTGAAACTCTAACTTCCAGCCTTCTTTGCCCGTGAACATTTTTACGAATTGAATAAGACGGATTATTCACACTATTATTATTCGTTACATGATTGACAGTCTCTGTGCTGAGGCAATATTAATGCCGATAATGAAATATAGCTTATATTTCATATAAATATGTAATATAGTGTGTAGGGAGCTGTGAAGAACACACACAAGGCCTCCTCGTTGCGACAGCCAATATGAGATATAATCATACTATATTCAAATAGGTATGTGCTGTGTATGGTGTAGAATTAGCATACGCAACAAACAACACATATAACACTTGAGTGACCAGGCTGTACAGCTGACTCGCAATAAATCAGTGGAAAAGAATGCAATCTTGCCTAGGCTGCCTCTGTATAATTGCCCGGTGCAGTCCTGGGCCAGTAGGTGAACAAATTTATTACCATTATCACCCTCTAGAAAATAGCATTTGGCACGTGCACCATTTATGTACGTACGTCAAAATAAGGCAGACAATTGAAAACTCTAGTAAACATATATGTAAAACCTTGGGTAAGAAATAGGGTAACTTGACACTACAGTAGAGAAAACGACAAAACAGATACGCCCCTTTGAATATTTCATTTCTTTTACTTTTCATTTCCTTTTGTAATGTAATTGTTTAAATCAAAAATAATTAAAAACCTTGATGGCAATATGAGAAAAACTATAAAGACAACACACTATCCTAACAACGCTAAAAGTGGTCATGCCTAGCCAACTTGAACCCTTTTACGGTTACGTGACGTGGCTTGCCAGAGTCTGAATAAACTGGTTTCAAAATCAAATTAATGAAACTGTTATCTGTAGTAAATATTACGTTACAACAAATTGTGTTCTCACTAAACAGTTCAGCTCTGGTAGAAACTACTCTTATCACAGATTTTGCAGTGGGCGTATGTGTGCTGGAAATTTACGTACTTATAAAAGTCAAGATGACGTCTTTTGTGTACTGATGCTAAAGGACATCGAGCTGAATCAAACTGTAAATAAAATTCGGTCCAGATAAAAATGTCAGATCTTTTGGTAGGACTTATTTTTTAATCACCAATCGGATTGAAGGTAGGATGCTCTTGCAGGATTTGGCGTAGCAGGATTAAGGTGGAGATACGTGGAGCTCCGTTCTATACGTACGTAGACGGCGTGTTAAAACTATCTAGCTCCTGACCACTTAACCTCGCGAATGGGCGACCATTGACACAAGCTCTATTGATGGTTACAAGTTTACTTAAAAGTTAGTTCAGGGACACGTCTACACACCCTAAAACTATTTTAAAGTCCTACCTATCTGTCCACTTCAGACGGGAGGTCCTGCCCTACGTCTGACGTCGTTGGAGGCTGCTAGCGAAGAGAGCGTAGTCTCTGCAGGCTGACTCTAGCTTAAGGGGCCCTATAGCGTCAGCCAATCAACAATCAGGATTTAAACCTGCGGGCCAATGGGGATCAAATTTATTCAAACCACCCAAGTGAACCACTTCTAACGACCTAAATGAAGAAAAGCCAAAGAATACGTGATCTCGGAACTGAGATATAATACAAAAAAAAAAAAAAAAAATAGAAAGACTTACAAAATTGAGATCACACCAAAAATAAATATTAATTATATAAAAATTAATACACATTGAAAAATGAACTAGCCTATCAAAATTACACATAATTATTATTGCCACTATACATCTAAGTTTTAAAAATCTTACGTGTTAAGAAAAATAATATTAATATAAATAAATAAAATTTACATAGGCAGTTGAAATCATATGTGACATGTGTGAAAAATATTACATGAACTCTTGCATGACAATATGTGTAGCAATAAGAAAAGGAAAATTAATATAAGTTATTTGTATGCATAAAAACCCTATTTTCATGGGCGTTACAATAACTCAGAACTTGAGGGTTTTAAGTTCCATTATCGTAACCAATAAAAACTAGTTTCCCTGATTCACAGGTGAGTGCAAAATGACAGATATTTGGAGAATGTGTACTCTAATAAATTATTCGTAAATTTACCACATCAAAGCTTGGGCCTACGTACAGTGAGAAAGTGCGAATGGTAAATAAGTTTCCTATACAATCATGGTAGCAGTCCAACATTTGCTCAGGAATGAGTCAAATGCGTAGAAAGGTTTCCAACTTTGTATAGTAGCAATGCTAAACATTACTATATCTGCAGCCTTATATGTGGTATCATTTCCACACAATGCATAGGTTAAAAACTTCCGTTACATTTTTAGTAAGTTCACAAGAATATCTTTTTAGAGTGCGGGCTGTCGTAGAAGAAGGATATAGTGAGCTGAGTTGACTCGAAGGCGTTACATGCAAGACCAGAGGTCGTAGCTTCAATCATAAGCCGGTTCCTTAGTTTAACGTTGTCGTTGCTTTGTTTTCATCAGACCGGATGATGACAGAAACGGCAGTCAGATTCATTGAATGTATGTACGTATGTACATTCATATTTATGACACGCATACGTTTATGTACATGCAGATATATACGCAGACACGCACATTATTACACCCTTAATGCATAAAGTGTAAAGTAGGTAAACTGCATTATAAGCTAAATGGGGACATTGTGTTAAGAAAAGCCAGAAAATTAGCAATTTCAGCAGCACATACTTGGAAATATGGGGATCAGAAACCATGACCCTTCTAAAGCGAGAGAGGCATATGAAATGTCTGCAAGAACCCCACTTATGTTTTCTCCATGTAAATCGTATAATTATTCTAGTTATAATGAAAAACTTCGACTTAAATGTGTGTATATTTATAGCCACACAAAAACAGTAATATTCTTATTATTTATTAATGGTCCAGTCAGTATGAGCGTATGGAAAATCTCCTGACTTCCACCGCAAATTATTTTTCTCTATATTGATGATGCGTTGTGTTTTTACGATGATGAGATGACACGTTAGTTTTGCAGTCGACTGGTATCGAACTCACGACCTCTCGAACGCAAGTGAGACGCGCTGCTCGCTGCTGCACGAACAGACACGTTCGGCAAGTGTGAGTCGGTGCGGCGAAATGCTGCGTGGTCTAGTGCAATAAGCACCGACTATCTGAGCAAACCTATCTAAGCTAAAAACGAGTTTCTTTATTGACTGATATTCCAAAAGTTTGTAACATTGTGAGCACAGGAGTCGTTCTATAACCATCTGGAGATAATTTGTGGAACAAGGCTTCATTTGCATTCACTTTATTTTAATCATTGCCGTAAGAAGATGGGGAGTTTGTTTGTCCCAACCTTTGGAAAAAGAGATTAAAAAACTCACGCATCGTGACTGTCAAATAGTTCAATTTTGCTGTCACTATACCAGTGCATTCTCTCTGCATGTCAAATTTAGTC
Organism: Dryococelus australis; assembly: GCA_029891345.1. NCBI lineage: Eukaryota > Metazoa > Arthropoda > Insecta > Phasmatodea > Phasmatidae > Dryococelus > Dryococelus australis. The sequence continues at coordinate 73,964,162 of CM056996.1, forward strand.
GCACAAAAAGCAAAAGTTTAGGATTTTCGTCGTACGGCTTCGACGGAAAGACCAAATACGAAGGACCGAGCGAGATGGCACAGTGGTAAACTAATGGACTTGCATTCGGGAGGACCTGGTTCGAGCCATTACGATTTTGGTTTTTCATGGTTTCCCGAAATTACTATAGGCTAATGCTGGTATTGATCCTTACTACAGGCCATGGTGGATTGCTTCAAAGTTCCTGCTTCTCTGAGCAACTTGCTCCGTCTGTAATGACCTCGCTGCCGACAAGACTTAAGCCCAACCACCTACCTAACTATATCTACGCACGTACCAAAGACGACGGGACGCTCTTAATTAAATGAGGAACTAAAGACCCTGTCACATTGTCAAATTTTTTTCCTTCAGTTATATTTGGCAATAACATTTGAAGACAGAATACGACCATCAAATTTTTCCTTCCGAAAAATTTTGTAAAATAATTTTTAATGTGTATGAAAATGTATCAAACTGTCAAATTTTTTTTTACTGGAAGAATCTAATTTGAATAATTATTTAAAAATTATTTCCATAGTGAGATATTGCTTTTGTTTTCCATGCGATCCATTACAGAAAGAAATGTAAGGAATGTTATTTATTTTCGCTTCTTTACTAAATTCAAGTCTTTTTAAATTTTATGAGAGATTTATCCTGCACAATGAAATTTAATACCTTTGAGTTCGTAATATGATATGTAATATTTACTTAAAATAACATTAATTCTCAGAAAGCTTCTAAATAAATTATCTTCATAACCTACTTCATTTCCAGCAGTTGTTTGTTATTTTAAAGTTTCTTGACGTCCATTTTTGTCGTGCACGATTATGATTGGCTGAGACCGTCAAACATCAAATACATTTTGGAACCGGTCCAATCTTCAAATGTTTGATGGAAACTGAAGCCATCCAACTTTCTCATATGAATATGGCGGCGTTTATGAAGTTGATGACTTTATTTGACCAAACTTATTGGAAGCAGTTAGATGGAAAAATTTGACAGTGAGACAGGGGCTTTACAACTTTACAACCGTCTCAGCAAATGAGCGTGTTGTCGCCTCGGCGTGCACGGCCATCCAGGACCAGTACAACAGAATAACTACCAGAGGTCAAGGAAGTCGCGATGGGGTAGGAGCCGCGGTGGTGTAGGGGTTAGACTACTCGCCTTCCACATAGGCGAACCGGATTCGCGCCTTGATTTTCGTGTGTGGGAATCTTGCTGGAAGATGCCGTTTGTCAGCGGATTTTCTCGGGTATCTCCCGTTCCCTCCGTCCTTTCATTCCGGCGCTGCTCCATACTCGCCTCACTGCACCCTCACCGGGTCTGAAGATCTCGATGTTAAGAGCCCACCAAATCTCCCCACTCCGCGCGGCGATAGGGCACACGCTATCCGTGTGTCAAACGTCAGTCCTCAGGCTTAAGCCCCTGCCAAACTGTCAAATATTTCCGTCAAACTGGTTCCAGGTAGTTTAGTCAAAGAAAGTTGTGCGATTGGGACGTCGTCTAAACGCCATAAACGCCGCCATATTCGAAGATTAGGTCGGCTCTAAAATAGTTTTTATGTTTAAAGGACTCAGTCAAGCCGTGGCTCCGTCAATCATAATCGTGCACGACAAAAATGGACGTCACGAAACGTTAAAACAACGAACAAATGCTGTAAACGAAATAGGTTATGAAGATACATAACGTGCAGAGGCTGCATGAGCTTGAATGCGCTTTTATAAGCTAATATTGCGCATTATATTAAGAGCTCACAGGCATTAACTTTCATTGTGCAGTAAACACGTCTGATAAATACAATTTGAATTTATTAGAGAAGTGAGTATAAATCCCAATATTCGCTGCACTTCGTCCTGTTAATGGACTGCATGGAAACACAACAGCAGTATCTCACTTTTAAAATCATTTTTTAAATAAAATTTTATATTAGATCGTCTCAGTAAAAACATTTTATAGCGTGACACATTTTTAAACATATTCAAGATTATTTGATAAAATTTGTTGGAAGGAAATATTTGATGGTGGTATTTCGTCTTCATATTGTCAAGTTTAGAGGCGCCGTCTGCACAGGCTCCGATAGTGGGTGCAAAAATACTGTTAAATATTAATTAAATGTATCTACTTAAGAATAGAATTTAAGACAGTTTACATGTCCAAATTGTAGTTTCGGTTTTCGATTTCCTTCTCTTGTGCGCATTTTTAAAAGTGAAAAAGTGCTGATACTAAGAAAATTTCATAATATATATTTGTTTTGATATGATACTTTTGGTACGGGCTATTTAACATGTCATAAGGATATATCTTCATTATTACACCATAAAATGATGTCACCTCTGAAAGTTTTATGATTCGAGTCCACGAGAAGAAAACTACACGCTTGCTCAGTGCCTTGCACATTCGATGCGTGCGCCTGGGTCGTTTTTAGAGCTCCCACGCTTGTAGGCCTAGGTCGTGCATAAAAAAAAAAAACACCTAAACAGCCAGACGGCGCCCTCAGGACCTGCCTCAGAAGTGGCCTGCTCGCGACATCGACTGACGGGTCCCTCCTCTTCTCACGAGGTACACTCGGGTTCAATGCCTCTAGCTGGGTGGGTCGACAACGCGTCGCAGATGGCATCACTTCCTGTCTCTGACTGCGAGAGCTGGGCGTCGTACGTTTAAGGCGTGAGACGCACGGACACGTCACTGCGTGCAGGCGGATGTTCCTTCGTCGTCAGTGCGAGCACGAACTATTTCTGTAGGGTATACCGTGTTGGAACCGTAGACTAAAGATGAGGTAGGCCGATCTCGCTGGCTGCGCACAACCTCTCTCTGTGTCCCAACATAGATCTGCTTTTCTGCCAATACGACGTGCAAAAATGGCGTGGACTGGATTTGAGGTTAGAACACTGTTTAGTAAACAAGTGCTTTGAGCTGTATGTATACTTACTCTAACCAATATGTAATGCATTTTGATTAAATTAGAATTGGTAAAAGTATTTTATTCATACAAAAGTGCTTGTCATTTTAAAATTAAGATATAAACAAACACGTCCATCACTGCTAACCATGTGACTTTGACAGTGGTGTTCCTTTGGGGTAGGTCAATGTTAGGGTACATGCGCAGAAGACGAATAATCGGTCTACCTCATCTTTAGTCTATTGTTGAAACGGGAGAATGTCTTTGTCGTCTGCTGTGATCTGCTGCAGTCAAGGGATATAAAATTGAAAATAAAAATATAGTTACTATATTAGCCTACTTTCCGAACGAAGGATAGACTTATTTATGCAATCACCTGAATGTCTGTCTGGAAAGGTATGTCCCCTCCCTAATAAATCTTAAACCCATTAACCAAATTTCGCTGAACACGGTCCACATATAGTATTTATTAAGTATATCCTACTTTTATAGTTTTCGCTCTAGCAGCGTTCTTATTTTCAAAATGGCAGCAATATTAACAATTTTTGTGAATATGCTATATTTTAGGAACCATTTAACTGATTAAAACTAAATTTGTTACCTTGATAATGCATGATGTAAGCATTAGATTAAAAAAAATAAGGAATTTTATTGGTCAGCCATTTTGAAAGATAGTGCAGCATGAAAAAATTAATACTTTATGTTACATCTCGGGAACTGCTTAACCGATTCCTACGAAATTGTTCATATATGTAATTCTATTGTAGGCCATGTAAATACTTGCAATTAAAATGGATGTCACTTATCTTCAAAATGGTAACCATATTAGTATGTTAAGTTTTATTTGCTAAAACTACAACAATATTTGACATATTTCGGCCAAACTTAATATACTGAAAGTATTAATTACGAGTGTCAAATGTGTCAATACATAGACTCTTTTGTCCACCATTTTGTAGAAAGCGACACATGGGAAATATAGTTTTTACTTCTTTTCTAGGGAAAATATCCACCGATTCTCGCCAGATTTGGGACTCAAGTAATACTACAGTAGGTCATGTTACTAACATGTTTTAGTGGGTCAGACACGTATATTGAAAATGTTGGACGTATAAACATTTGCATTACTATGCTGTATATCTACGAAACCATGTAACAAATGTCAACTTAAATTTGGATGGTAACTGTATTTATTACAACCATTAAATTTGTCTGCTCAGAGATTGTTTTACCCACATTTTTGAAAGATAGTGGCACACGAATAAATAATATTATGTCATATCTGGAAAAATAATCAACCTATTGCTATCATATTTTACAAACAGGTAGTAATACAGTAGGCTATTTAAACTGACATTTTTTTAAAGTAGGCTAGACACTTATTTTCAAAATCTCAACTTAACTTTGTATACTGGCAGTATCTTTTACAACAATCATATGCGTCTACAGAGGGTCTCTTTCGTCCATTATTTTGTAAGCTAATAGTACTTGAATACATAAAGTTTTGTCATGTCTCGGGAAACAACCAACCGATTCCTACCTAATTTGACAAACAAGTAGCACTATGAGGCCTTGCAAACATATATTTTTTATATGGTTATAACACTTATTTTAAAAATGGTGACCATAGAAATATTTTCATTTATTATAACTGTTTTGTTCTCCATTAATGAAGATAGCAAAACTAGAGAAAATTTAGCTTTTATGCCATAAACTGTGTCAGGAACCAGTGAACCGATTCCCATCGAATTTTACACAGAAGTAGTGCTACAGTGGGTCACTTAAACTTACACGTTTCAAGTGTGTCTAGCATTATTAGCGATGTGTCTGTAATATACACAATAATGTTAATAAGTTAGTCATGTCTATTAAAATCTTTGAATCACTTTCTATTATACTTTGTATGCCGAGAATATCGATATGAAACATAAAATGTTCTTAAAGAAGGCCCTATTTTGGCCGCCTTTTTGGAAGATAGTAGCTGGTGAAAAAATGTAACATTTATGCCATAGCTCAGTAACCAACCAATTTATCCCCACTAAATTCTTCACATAAGTAATACTACAGTAGGCCATGTAAACTTACATAATTTAAATTGGTCAAGTATATATATTTTTTTCAAAATGGCACCAATATAAATTGTATAAATAAGTTTGTTATCTACTAAATAATTTGAGAAAAATTCAATCAGACTTTATATGCTGACAGTATCTTTTAAAAGCTTCATATATGCCTATACAAAGCTTTGTTTACGGCATTTTTGTACAAAGCACCAAAATAGAAAATAAATCTTTTATGCCAAATCCCGAGAACCAGTCGGCATATTTCTACATAAATCTGCACACAATTAGTGCTACAGTGCGCCATGAAAACTCTCATTGTTTAAGTGACTCACACACTTGTTTTCAAAATGGTGTTCGTGAAAATATTTAAGGTTGGTAAGCCCAGCTTACCAAAACCTTAGTCTGATAACATCTGTACTTGCTCCAAATTCTACCTCAGTAATGCAGTAGGTTGTACGTCATCTTACTATAGACTGTTACGGTAAAGTGAGCACTTTTGAAGCCCTAGTTACTTTCAGCCATTTTTTTTTAATTCTTTACCCACATTTTAAAATAAATATAGCCTTATAAGTATTAGACACAGTGTGTATATTCCACCGTACTCAGAAGATAACGTCTAAGACTAGAATGAAATATATTTTCTGACTATTATTTCAAATGAGGGGTTTTTCAAAAGTGCTCACTTTACCGTGAACAGTCTATATACTAGGTGTTCGGTGTTCGATTCACGGGAAAGACACATGTGTATTTATAATTGTCTCACTAGTATCACATTTGTTTAGAGTTCCATATTTAATAATATCGCTATCAACGAGACGTCGGCACCCACTTACCATCTAACCTTTTAAGAACTTCATCAAAATTATTTGCATACATGTAGAGGGAAGAAGGCTCATTAGTTATATAGGTAACTTCTTGTATTTATTTTAAGTTACAGATGATTGCGTTTCAGACTAGAGTAGGCATCACAGTACTTTTGGTATACATTTTTTTTTATGTGAATACGTCTTTGAATTGGCAACCATAGTAGGAGGCAATCCAGAAAATCCGATGATAACAAAATCGGGGGATACAGTTTGGCATTGCAGCTTCGAATCTATCGTATACATTCAAAATTCAATTACACCACTCGATTGCCAAAGGATTAAAAAAATGTTATGTTGAGCGAGGACTGCGATGCATCGTGCGCGGCGGGTAAGGGGATGGGGGTGCAATTTTGAGTTCGTTTCGCCGCGTTTCATCATAACTTCCGCGTAGTATAACTTTTGATTAGGAGAAGCAACGACGCTCGTTTAAGTTTCAATCGACAACTCTCTTCAAGATCAATCGATTGCGTATATAAAAATATTTGTGTGGCGTGGTTATGGTGAAAAATGTATGCGTTTGATGTAAAAAAAATTAAGAAAACTTAACACAATTTCGGCCTATACTCGTCAAAAAGCCAAGTCGAAATACATCTCAAAAGCAATCCAGTGATACCCATAAAACCCCATATGATCGAGTGAAGCGGTGCCGGGAACGTAAAATAAACATCAAGGCGACTGAGCGCGTCAACGTAGACGTATTCACGCAAAACAAACGGCCGTGTCCCCAACACAGCCAATTTTTTGACTTAGAAATTTAATTTTTTTTGGGTACAGATTTTTTTTTACCTCATTAACAGCCACTGAAAATCACATTATAAGCCACTGACATCGATAATTTGTTAAGTTATTTAACGGACAAATTATTGTACGGAAGAGTAAATTTTGTTTTCTAGGTGGTTCAGTGTTCATTCCGACATCAATTGAAGACGAAGCACTGAATCATTGGCGGCTGATGAATGTTTCGAAGGTGTGGTTGTGTTCATCTGAAACACTTTGACCTGTGTCGTGGTTTCTGCAGCAATTGCAAAATGCTGTTTGCACCCACAGTGACTACCCACGCATGTACCTCGAGGCTTGCTTGGGGATGATCGCAATTCGTTCCGGTAACCCGTATCATTCTGTGTCATTCGGTTTACGCAGCTTGCAGTGGGATTGTGCACCTGTTTGCAGGCATCAGTAGCAAAATTAAATTTGGCATTTTTAATTTACGTCACATGGTTAGGCACAAAGGCGAAAGGCGACAGCACTTTCTATTTTTAGTGGTCTTCAAACCACTTTGTAACCGACTCGTTGGGGAATTGTTGAATCATGCCGGAGGTCATGTTCGCATCGATACTAGTCCGACTTCTAGAATGTATTCTACAATGCTTGGATGCGTAAGGAAACGGATACGGAATAAGTGAACTGAACGCACTGAAAAATTTAGATGAAGTTGAGATATTGTTACAGTACACGGAAACGTATTGATTTGCAACCGGTGAAATAAATGAAAATTCCTTCTATTAAAAATTAGCAGTAAACGTTTTACAACGAAAAAAAATAATTTTAATTCACATAATTGTTGACATTTAATAAGTATTTCTGCCAAGCCACTCGCCTGTGTTTATGAAAACAAGTTCACTGCCAAATCAGAGCAGGTGTTCACGAAAACGATAATGCCTATTGCCAAATCGAATTCACATTTCTACCTTTTTATTTCTTTAATTTTTAAAATCGTTGGATTTATTTATAAAATTTGTTTATAAAATAATTTTATTCGTCGTTAAGTGTCCTAGGCTATTTCCGCGCATAGCAATGGTAGTGAACCTTAACGCCTCAGCAATCTCGACACAGCCAGCAAACGTAACAGCGGTTAGCCAGCTTTCAATGTAGACCCACGAATTAACTTTTGAGTGTGTATTGGCCTATCAACGCTGGAGGCGCTTTATAAGTAAAATAACCCCGAGCAATGTGTAATTGACACGTGGAAGACTTTTGTTGCGGTTGTATAAATTGGGGAGGTCTGGGTGGCTAGAGCGGAATGGACCCCCGCGTTTTTTGTGGAATAGTAATAGTTGTTTTCGCGAATACACGTATCTCGGTAAATAAATGTTCTGCAAATACAACTTTTTGTAAGAAAAGATATTTAAAAAAAAACAATTCTCCATGCCCCTATTTTTCTTTTTTTACTTGGCCATATTAAGTGTATTCTTAGAGAAAAAAAAATCGTGAAAATAGTCCAATATCGCATTTTTAAAGCTTGCCTATGCAATTTCCTTAAGCGGCAGGAGAAAAGTACAACGATACGGGCTTAGTTTAATCTGTGGGCTTTCGTAACGTCTAACAAAGTCCCGCTGTTACAGATCTAATTTGCATAGTACAGCGTCACGACGGAAACACTGCACGCCTTACGCGTTGTACCGATGAGGCACTAGACGTGCGTGTAAGTGTCGCCCGTAACACTCCCTCGCTTCTCGACCTTGGACGTGGGGTTCCAATAGTGGTCTTGAGAGCCGATGAAGTGGAAGCAAGGCGAGCATGGAGCAGGGGCCGAAATGAAAAGGGCGGGTGAAACGTCAGGAGATCTCTGAAAAAGAACCGTATCGTCCGGCACGATTCCCAAGTGCGAAGATCCGGAAGTGACCCCGTCAGGAATCGAGCTCAGGTTACCTTGGCGGAAGGCGAACTCTCTAGCCGCTGCGCCACTGCGGCCCCCCTGTTAGATTAGTTTAATAAAGTACAGGTCGCTTAACTGCTGAACCAGGCGTTCTTCCGTCTGAGCATCTTGTAGCTTGTAGAACTGAGCAATCACTGATATGATCAGAGATTTATTTTTACTGAAATTATTTACTGTCCTTATCTACACCGTGTTGACGTGCAGTATGCGCCAACGTCCTCTTCGCTTCAATATTATTTTACTCTTTAACCAACCAGTTTTAATTAAAATTCGTGAACATGCTTTAAGCGAGATAATTTTATGTTAAGTGTGATATAAATTAGCGTTCTTGTAGTTTATGCCATCCTTTCGGTGATTAGTATACCTAGCTCTGTTTTATGGAAGTCACTTGAAAATAAATTATATTATTACATTATAATTACTTTGCAGAAATGAGTTGCAAAAATCTACTGTATATTTCGTAACAATTTAAACAAAAGATTTTAATAAATGGATTTAAAATGAAAATTTTTACTTGAGAAGTAAAAAATACTTCTCCGAAAGGCACTGTTTTCCCTTGTTCAGCAATTGCAGCTGCAACGTGGATTTTGCTGGTTGCGAATTTGATCAGTGCGGTAGCTGTCGCCTTGAGGGAGATCGCAGACCAGACGTCGAGGTCAACAACGGCGCTGGCTTCATCAAAGTCCTCCTGCGTAAGACCCTCCAATAGCAATCAAGAGGGTTGCCTGCAGGGCTGACAAGCTCTCGACCAGTGAAGAGGGAAATTCCGCTGGGATGGCGCGGTCAATCGCAAGGTACGACTGCTCGGCGACCTTGCTGTGTCTGGCTTGCCGTAATCAAATATTCGTAGACGTGAGTGGCACTGTTACCTCGCGGCGCTTCAGCAGCGAGATTTATCTACTGAGAGGTATGACCCAAGTCTAAATCACACTGTTTGTGATTGACATTGTTCATGGCGTTTGCTGTTGACAACCACGGCTTATTTAACAAATGTTTCGCACGAAAGGGTTGATAACGGAAATGGGCACAGAAATGGTTAACCTACAAGGAACTTGTTTATTTTAAATGTTACGCTTATTAGCTATTTATTGTAAAGTGAGCACTTTTGAAAGCCCTGCTAAAAATCTACTTGTACGGACGTGCCGTATACTTCCGTCATATGTAAAACTAAAATCGCCATTGGCCTCATCACTTTATTTATGCATTGGTCAAGTAAAATTGTGAAATTATTAGAAAAGTAAATGCTTTACAATTTTGCTAATTCGTACATTTATATGCATTAAAAATACAGAAAGTACAACAAATCATTTCAGTATGCTCGAATGTTTTCCTAGCACTTTCAATTCAGCGTTAAGACATGGAACTACTTTCTCTTCGTCGTTACGAACTTTAGAGGGCTCATGCCAGTCATTGTGTCCGTTAAAATACATGCAGGCAGGGCAATATCGTTTTACAAAGGTTAATTTCAAAAGTGCTCACTTTATCGTGAACAGAATTTATAAGGGTAAATCCTTCAGGAGTAAGACTCATCAAGGAGGGCAGAATAAACAAGAATTGGCGCATTTGACGCAGGTTAGGTAGGACTTAACATCTCGTCGACAACGAGGTTATTAGAGACGGAGTAAGTTGCTCAGAGAAGCAGGAAAGGTGAATGACCTCAATGAAGAAACCATTCGCCTGGAACGATTTTGGAAAACCATGGGAAACCGATGACCCGACCGAGAATCGAATTCGGGTCCTTCTGCATGCGAGTGTATTGGTTTGACATTGCTCTACCCCGCTCGTTTTGATACAGATTAGCAATCATACGTGAAGTTATAAGTGGGGCCTTTTTTTCTTGACAGGCGAAAAATACTGTAGTAAGCCTGATTTTTTAAATCCAAGCATTTAACGAAAAATAAAAAAATTGCCTTTAAACCACGTTATATTTTGCTGGGTAAATTTAAGAACTATTTCTTACTGTTCTGAAACGTGCGTGCGTGGTTGCCAGCTTTAAATTTGTGACGTCATGCGATCTCTGGTCTTTTACATCCTCGCTGGTTTACATATTATCTCGACTAACTCATCTCACGATCGCTTCGTTGGCAAGAGGTTGTGTCGCTCGCATAACCACAGAAGTCTTAGGGTTCATTAATTCTCCTTTGTTGGTACGGCGATAAAAGTTTTCATTTGTGCCAGCCTGGCAGCTGAGGTCGAATTCCTAGCTGTCGCCAAACGACTCGTGGCTTTAATCAGGTTATATTTTTAAGTTCGTTTTCAGGATTTCATTGTGACACAGTATTGAAAAATATTTTTTTGGCCTGATAGAATTTTTGTAACTTTGAAATCAAAGCATTTTAATCAGTTAAAACACAAATTATGCATTATGTTTTAAATTATCCCAGAAAATGGGATTATTCCTGTGTTTATTTCATTATCAACATGTTTCAGTGTTGATAACTGAAAAGTATTTCTACTCCTGCCCGGGAAATTTTTGATATTTTAAGGCTTTTGTTTTTGAAAGTATAAGTAGGTTAAGATTGTTTTTTTTAAATTTATAAGTGAATTTTTCTTGACGTTGGTTCTTCGTGTCTCTCTGCATCGAATATGGATAAACCAACTATACACATTTCCATCGGCCATACACGAGTGATCAAGAAAATATTCCTTATACCTCAAAATGTGAAAGAAAATTTGATCTCGCAATCATCTCGAGAAAGTTCCTCAATCAGACAAAATGGTTCACAACTTAAAATGGCTGCTGTACCTATTAGTATAAATACATACAAACGTTTTTTGCAATTTAATTCTTACATAAAATATGTTTGAAATTCATTTAATAGCGACCTACATACTCACGTAGTTTTTGGATACAGTACATAATTTTGTATAAATTCGGAAAATTGCATGTCAGGCGTACTTTTCTCAAAAAGGACGAAGTGTTATTTCTAGTATATTCAAATTTATATACAAAATGAGTAAGTAGAATACATAGCAAAATTTTTGACCAAGTTTAGCTAATGGTTTTTCGTCATAATTTAATTTATTGTACGGGCACTAAGCAAAACTTGTGCACAGGAAATCAGTTTACAGGCTATGTATAAAGAGAGCGAGTGTGTGAAAAGATTTGGGTGGCTGTTGACAGCGAGGTCTCGATAGTCGATAAGGGTGATTGAGGTGAGTATACGGAGCAACATCGGAATGAAATGGCGGGGGAAACGGGAGATTCCTGAGAAAACCCGCCAACCAGTGGTATAGTTCGGCACGACTCCCACATGCGATAATCCAGGAGTGACCCAGCTGGAGATTGAACCCGGTTCGCCTTGGTAGGAGGCGAGTAGGCTAACCGCTCAGCCACCGCCACCTCATTATGTATAAAGAAAAGAGAAACACGTTAGTGCACATTATCACCTAAAAATGTATTAATCGAATACATAGTATGCAGAAACCTTAGATCTGAAGTTTCCTTCAAATATTCAGGTGGAATATGCTGTTTAGAGGTTTGTCAGTATAAGGGTCTGTCAAACACATAACTGTAGAAAACTTCATTTTCAGACTTGTAAACGTTGTAGTAAATTTGGTAAGGATGCATTAATTTATTCCAGGCATGCGGTTACTTAAAATAAGTTCAGGGGTTACAAGAAATAGGTGGGTAATCGGACGTTGCCAGATTGGTCGCAACGAGTAAATAGAAATGTTTGGAGTATGCTGCATTTTTAATAAATGTTACAAAAAAAAAGTGACGATAACAAGGTTATAGCTTTTTTCGGAGATACGATTGGATTCCTTGGTTTAAGTTTTAAAAAAATTATGCCGCGAATTTTTTTCATATTTTTATTTTTGTCAAGAAACAGAGGATAACATATTTGTCTGAAAACGCGAATATACCTGGAAGTAATAAATATAATGAAACCGGAAATTTGCAAGTACAACCTAGTAGAGATGGAGTAGCCGTGTAGAAATGTTGCGATGACCGATGAGAAAAGATCGCAGAGATTGGTATGCCCAGCCATCGTTAACAGCCTTCGGCAATATGAATAAGGTTGGGACTTTCCTATGAGATTGTAACAATAGCGGCGCGTGGTAATTAATCATAACAGATATAATTAGCAAATGTAATATTCCATATAAGCTCCCCCAATTAACAATCACATAATTAGTTATTGTACATTCATTATGTTCAATAAACCCTGTCATTTACTGTTATGCTTTACCTAATCATGCCCCTTTCACGTATAAATTTACCATAACTCATTTAAAACACTACCAAAGAGTGAGTGTAGAGTGAGTGAAGAGATTTGGGCAGCTCTTAACAGCGAGGTCTTGAGAGCCGATCAGGGTGATTGAAGCGAATATGGAACGGCGCCGGAATGAAGGGATGGGGGAATGGAAGATCTCCGAGAAAACCCGCCGACCAACGGCATCGTCCGGCCGGGGATTGAACCCGGTTCGCCGTGATGGGAGGCGAGCGTGCTGATCGCTCAGCCACCGCAGCCCAACTACCAAAGGGATGGCTTTGAATGTAGAGACGTCTCTTGAAGGAGGGGGTAGTGCCAAAATAATTTTTGCAATTAGGTGGGGGAATGTAAGTGCCCCGAGAAAAACCGTACACTACGTAAAAATGAGGTAGACCGATTTTCATCTTCTGCTCGTTTCCACAACGCCAACTAACCATTCGCCAATACATCACACGAACAACAATGATGAAAGTATTTGTTAACATCTGGTTTCTCAATAGACCCACCCTTTTACAGTAATAAAGTAATCCGACTGAGTCCATTCTAGGTACATCAAGACTAGACCCGATGGTCTGTAAAAACGTTTCAAAATTCTTACGTGCGTAAACTGTTTTATAGCATCGAATGTATCCGCGTTGTTTTTGGTAGTGCTATTTTGGCAGAAAAGCAGTTCGATGTCTGAATACGGAGAATGGTTACTGGGCAGCTGACAAGCGTACTATATTCCCTCTGGGCAGAACAATAAATATAATGGACAAGTCCGATATACACCTTATCGTGTGCTAAATGTGGGACTGGTTACTTACAGGACTGAGCATGTAAACAAGCGGCGCTCGACTACTGGCAGTGACCGCGGTGGTGTAATGGAGAGACTACTCGCCTCCCTCCAGGCGGACCGAGTCCGGATTCCGGTGGGATCGTGCCGGACGATGCCGCTAGTCGGCTGGTTGTCTCGGGGATCTCCCGTTTCCCCCGCCCTTGCATTCCAGCGCTGCTTAAGGTGGATCAGTCCCCGCCATCTTGGATTTTTGGAATTTTCGTCGTAAATTGCATCACAGGTTTTGGATTTTATTTTGGGCTTCGACAAAGCGTAGGGCATTACACATTCCACATGTCCTCAAGCATGTATTGCTAGACTATTGTTGCCAGGTCCATTTCTGTAACCGAAAGCAAGGAAAAATGATTCATTTCTTGCCTTTAATCACTAGTGAAAAAATTATAAATTATATAGAAATGTAATATGTTGATTAAGCTTAAGGAGCTATTATTTGTGTCATGTCATGCTAAAAATTTCATTAAATGATCTTAAATGTAACTTATGACAAAAATAGTAAAAATTCAAGATGGCGGGGACTGATCCACCTTAACAGTGGCGTGTGATGAAGTGTTGCAAGGTAAGCTGGTGCTTGCTCACTGCTGTACATTCTCGGTGCCTAGGGAAACTGAATGTATTCCGTTCCACTTACAAACGAGCAGCAAGGGACCCATTACACACGTCCTGTGACGTCAGCTGCCGAGCTACGTTTTAGTGGTGGGCGTGTAAACTAGCAAGCAACATGAGGTACAGCACAGAGGTAGCGCCAGCTTACCTTGCAACAGTTCACGACACGCCAATGCTCCATACTCACCTCACGCCTCACTCTCACTGGCTCTCAAGACCTTGATGTTAAGGATATCTTGGTAAATAGGTAAATAAAAGTTCTGGATATTCGAAGTTTGACCAAAAAGGATTAAAAAAACTATTGTCTCTGTCCGTATATTTTTACTTTTATCATATAAGTGTATTAATGGAGAAAAAATCCGTGAAAGTGATAAAATATAACCTATTTAAAGCTTGCCTATGCAGTTTCTTTAAGCGGCAAGAGAAAAGTATGATTATACGCAGGTAGTTTGATCTGTGCAATTTCATCGCGTGTAATAAAACCCCACTGTTTCCGATCTAATTTGCACAGACCAGCGTTACGCCGGAAACACTGCACGCTTGCGCGTAGGAGCGATGAGGCGTTAGAAGTGTGTGTTAGTGTCGCCCGTATCGCTCCCTCGCTTCTCGAGACTAGATGTAAAAGGCGGGTTCTGGAACAACTCAATTTTTCATCGAAAGCCATGATTTGGAGCAAAAAGGAACATAAAAAAAACCTTAATTTTTCAATCTTTCAAAAATGGCATGCAGGATTTGCGTCAATTTGAAAATTAAATTTTTAAGTTATAATCAAGAAAATCTCTCGCTTTTCAAGCAGATTTTTTCATGTTTTCTAGAAATAGCAATTTTGCAAGCGAGCAATCAGATTTAAGCTGAAATCAAGAAAAATAACATAAAAATCAAATGAAAAGATACAAATTAATAGAATTTATAGATTTCATTCAACAAAAATAAAACACCAATAAGACTTTTTAAAGTCTAAAAATAAAGAAAAATCTTAAGCATAACCATTACAGAATCCATAATCCCAACCATTACAGCAGTCCAAATTATAAACATCTTCTTTAAAATTATAACATTTATCTGTTCTTAAATCATTTTTATTGATTTTTAAAACAATTTCGAAGTGAACATGGTCCAATTCTTTATCAATGGAAATTGCTGTTTTTATAATTTTATACTCAAATATCCCAGCGTTCTAAAAGTTCTTTAGTTTTTTCCATTTTTGTTTTATTTAGAATTGTGAAAATAATCTTCTATTCGATCAAACAACTTAACAATACATATAAAAAATTGTATTAAAATATTGAAACATTTTCTTGTTTCTGTAAAATCGTTTAGATCCTCCATTTCATAAAATTAGAAATTTATAAAACTTTAGTAATTCTTTCTTTCGATTAATAATAAGTTAAATTTCGTTGGCTAGTTAACAACATTACAAACTGTATTATTTTCAATATTTCTACCAAAATCCGCAAAAATATTTATATTTGTTTTTCTTTAACTACAGTTGTTTTGCTATATGAAGAATCAATTATATACAATGGTCTTCGACCCCTAAATGAATAATAATTGGTTTTACCATCATAGTTTAGAACTGGTTTATAATAAAGTTCATTATTTCGACATACAGTATCTAGTTTTGTTTTTGAATTTTTACAATCGTTATAAGCAAGATACGCTTTATCACAAAAATTATTAGCAATATTTAGATTCCAAAAAAGAAAATAAACTCAAATAGAAGTTGTAAATACAAAAATATAATTAATCCAATTTATAAAAAATATATAAAAAATTCACAGTCAAAGTAATTACGAAATACATCAGAAAGAATTATTTCTCCAATAACTCCTAAATCTGGAGAAGGTATACAAAATATAATAATTTGCCGAAAGAATATATTTGGGTGGACTATGTTAGAAATTTAATGGTAAAGAAAATAAAAATAAAAAATTTTACAATGAAAAAGTAAACATAATGAATATGCTAAACAATAAATTTTCTGATTTCGTTGATAATAATCACAAAGGTATACCATATGTAATAAGAGTTTTAAATGTAAATCTGCACTCATTTTGGATTTCTGAACATCATGGAAAAGGAGTGATAAACTGGGCACTAAACAATTTAAATTTGTCCGAATTGCATTTGCCAGGTTATAATTATTGTGGCCCATCTATAAAATTAAATGAAACATTGGAAAGAGGTGACATTGGAATAAATAAATTAGACGAATCATTCAAATATAATGATATTGACTATCGAGACCATAAAGATTTAGAATCTAGGTATGAAGCAGATAAAATATTACAAAAAGAAGCAAAAGAAATTATGTTAGATAAAAATACACCAATAGGTGAAAAAATTGCTTCTGCTGCTGTTGTCTCAACTATGTTTACAAAAATTAAACTAGGATGGGGAGTTAAAATGTTTTATTAATCAATTATATAATTTTTTCAACTCACAATTGAATTCAAAAAAGCAAACAAACAAAAAATTTGCGAATTAATCAATTCCTATAAGAATTAAAATGTTTTATCAATCACTTACATATTTTTCAACTCATAATTGAATTAAAAAAAGAGCAAACAAACAAAAAAAACTTTACGAATTAATCAACTCGTAAATAACAATTAAAATATTTTATTGATTACATATATTTTTTAACTTATAAATGAAGATAACAAATATAACTTTCAATATTCCCTCTGAGGAATTAAAATATTTGGGTATATATAAATTTTTAACAGATGATCAAATTGCGAGAAAAAATAAATATTTGAAAGAAAGCAAAAGTTTCAAATTAATTTTATCATTTCCAACAGTCAAAAAGATGGCCAAAAAGAAATGTGGATGTGGTTTACATCATGGAGGAATTATTCCCCTCGTACTTGCTGCTTTAGGCACACTCGGTGGTTTAGCAACAGCAGCTGGTGCAATTTATGGTACTGTTCATCAAATTAATAAAATAAAAAAGAATTGGTAGAACAATAGACATAATTTAGCAATGGAAAGCAAGGCTGGTAAAGGTTTAGTTGCAAAAAGAGGATGGCCAAAAAAAATTTAGATCCACTATATAATATAATATCGAAAAAACTTAAAAATCAATTAAATATTAAGCATTTCAGAAATATTTATATCATTGACGAAATACCAAACAATATACACAAAAATGAATGTCCTGTTGTTAATTTTGACATTTCAGCAAATCCAGGAACACATCAGGTTTGCTATTTTAAATAAAACAATTATGTTTATTATTTTGACTCATTTGGAGGCAATATTTCAACTAATTTAATTAATTATTTCAAAAATATAAAAGTTTATTATAATGATGATCGGATTCGGAATTTTAATTCAGATATATGCGGACATCTATGTTTAATAGTTTTACATCTTTTTTCGAGCACTTAAGTTAAATGATATAATTTATATGTTATTAAATTACGAATATATTTGGGAAACCATTAATCAAATATTTTAATCAATTTTCTAACACTAATGCTTATGCTTTAAATATTTAAATAAAATTTTTGACACTAGTGCATTTGCTTTAAAAGACGATGTCTATTCAATATATAAAACTATTATTTCTGACTATGCTTTAAAAGAAGATGTACTTTTGCAACTCAGTATCACTATTGCTGATTATATAAAATGAATAAATAATGCAAAACAGACATTAAAAAAGGATGTCGATTAAAAATATAGAACTATTGTTTCTGACTATGCATTAAAAACCAAGATCGAATCAAAATACAACACAAATGTTTCTGATTTTAAGTCATATGTAGAATAGAAATACAATATCATTTTTTTCTGCTTTACGAGACCAAATAAGCAAAGTTTTTGTTTATACAACTGAGTATGCTTCTATTCAAAACCGTAGAATTAAAATATGGCTGATCCTATGGATGGTAAAGATGCTGTCAATAAATTATATTTCGATGAATAAATGGCTGATAAATTGAAAATTTAAACCCATCAGCTTTAAATTATTGTGATACACTTGTTAACTTGAGAGTAGAAAAAAGCAAAGAGGTTTCTGATAAAGAATTAGATGTTAAATTACAAAATTTAAACCAATCTCACGTGTTAATTTACCTTGCTAAGTGAAATTAAAAAAAAAAAACTGATAGTTTTCACTTAGATAAATTTTTTATTTTTTTTAATGGATTGTACTGTTTATAAAATAATTTGTGACGATTGATTTACTTGATCATACTCTAGCGGTTATTAAGGATTCAGAAAAAATTGATTATAGTAAACCATTTGATCTTAAAAGAGGTGATAAATTGGTTTTTGAAATCAAATAAATTACCTGTATATTCTGATGGCTTTATAACAATAATAAGAATATTCGTGAAATACAATTATTAACTATTTTTATTCTTATTAAATGGAGAACAGTTGGTGTTTGAAGTGTAAGAAAGTCACCAAAAATAATAATATAAAAAACGAAAATACTAAAAATGGACGATCAGTTCTAAAAAGTAAATTTTCTATGTGTAAATATAATAAATCAACATTTTAAAAAAATTTCCGCCGCTGCGAGAGAAGGAATTATTAATTAATTATAAGCAAGCAAGATGAAATTTTCCAAGAAATAAAGTAATTTCGTTTGGAATTGATGATTTATGGCAAAATTGATTTTGTAGAAATGAATACTTGTAATTTGAAAGGTATATCACATTAATTCAAAACACAGAACTATTGGTATGAAACCAATTGAAGTCAATAAAAACAATGAAAAATATTTATTGGAAACAAATTTTGTGAATATTTTAATATCAAAACATAAAGTTGGCGATGTTGTCCATGTGAGCAAATTTAAAGAAAATTTTCGAAAATGGTTATACTGCTAATTCGTCGACAGAACTGTTTACTATTTGTAGTTTTAAATTATGATGTACCAACTTATAAATTAAAAGATATTAATGGAGAAGAAATAGATGGAAGTTTTTATGAATATGAAATCATGAAAACAAACTATCCTGATGAATATTAGGTCGAAAAAGTTTTAAAAACTAAAGGTGGAAAAATTTATGTAAAATGGTTGGGTTTTGATAAGCTGGCATTTTCTAAATTTGAATATTAAAATAAAAATTAGTTTCTTACAAGTCTATGGGAAAATTCATTGATTATATCATTCTTTGGTATAAATTTATAGAATTTGGAATATAATCAAATCTCAATATTTCTATACAATTTGAATGTATATCTGTAATTCTACGCAAACATGTTTGAAGATTAGTTTTTTGAGTTCTAATGACATAATTATCAAATGGACAATTTTCATCAAATATTTTTAAAACAATAAAAGTTGGATTTTAATTTTAATTTCGTGTTTGTGGTACAACATGTAAGATAATTTATCTGATTTATTCATTTCTGAGTGCTAAATCCATGTCAGCCATATAAACTGTTTCATATGAATGATTAACACCAGTTCTTAAATGATTAACTTCAATTTTGTTCATTTTATTTGTATGCTCTAATTGTTTTTAATTTTATATATTTTAATGTAATTGCTTTATATAATTTATATTCTCCATATTTACGAATTGATTGTAAAACATCTTCATATAACCAGTCTTGTAATTTCTCAGTTATTTTCATTTTATATTTTCCTAAAAGTTGAAAAAAAAACCTGCTTCATTAACAAATTTAGTATTATTTTTTATATTCTCAAGTAGTGGTGAAATATTGTTAGTCAAACCGTCATAATTTTTAAAACATTTCTCATGTATATGAGCTTTAACATCATCTCTAGCTCGTTTATAGCCAAGTAATTGAGCAATAAGATTAGCATAAAACCAAGGATTATGATTCTCATCAACAATCATAAAAATTTGTTTACCATTGTAAATAAGTTTGTTATTATTTATATTTAGAATTTACTCCATTTTTTATATATGAGATTAGCACAAGTGAAATTGATAAGTAGTAATAAGCCTTTTTATAAATATTCTTTTTTAAAAATAAAATGAAAAATGGAAGAATATAATATTAAATAGTATAAACCAAATTCATTAACAAATATTATATTTTATTCAAATGCATAAAACAATGTACATTGTTTTAACGACTGTTTTAATGTTCATAACATATGTTCTGGATTAGTTTTAACATAAACATGTTTTAAAAAATTTTAAAATTTAATCAAGTTTTTAATTTTTCTTCTATACTTCCCATTGTTAATTTTTCTAATCAAATCTATAGTAATAAAACCAAAATTTTCATCCCAGCATTTTGAACAAATGTCTTTAAATTTCTCATAAGTCATATCACCACCAACAAAGTTGTTATAAGTATGTTATTAATTTGTGTTATCTTGTCTAAATGTAAACAACAATTTTGGTTATCTCTTATCAATTGTTTAGGAATTTTTTAATAAGTTTGAGCTATATAAAATATATCGATAATTTTATGCCTGCCTTGGGAAAATAATAGTGAATAATGCCTTGATTTTCTAAAATAACATCATCAAATACAATTAGAGATTCGTTTTCACAGTGATCTAAAGGAGTCATTTCATCATTATTATTTTTAAAATACATCATTTTTCATTAAACTTGTTGGATATTGCATTGAAATCTTTTATAAGTTCAATATATTTGAGTTGATTTCACTTTTCGAACAAATAAGCTATTTATTAAAATTTAAGCAACCTATTTTATGAATAAGATTTATCATTAAATTAGTTTTTTTTCATTATTACTAGAATCAAAAATTATTGCACATATATTATCAGGCAATAATTCACCATTTTTTTAAAAAATTTTATGTTACTTCAGAAATCAAAACTCAGACAGCCGTCAGTTTTTTTTTTCATTTATGTTAGTTTTTTGTAGTAAATGTATAATAATAAAGTATTCTATTTGAAAAGCAATAGTTTTATTTTAAAGAAAAAACTTAATTATGATGTCATGCATAGTGAAAAATCAATTGCATTAGTTAGTTTTCATACAAATTTTTTAAAACCAAATATAAACAATAATACAATAACAATTGAAAAAATGAGTGCTGTTCTTGATAAAAATGAGGTTATCACAATTCCTAGAGAACAATACAATATTGAAACTTTAAAGGAAACAATACACTCAATTGAACCATTTTCAACAAACAACATTGAATTAACAGAAGATAGTTTGAAAAATAGAATGTCTATCAAGTCTAAGTTTGATATTAAACTTGATGATCGACTATCTGATATCTTGGTTTTGAAAGAAATTTAACTATTGAAAATACAAAATTGTTGTAGTCACTAAATTACCCAATTTTAATCCATTCAAAATAATAATAGCTCATTGTAACTTGGTTTGTGGAATTTTTATAAAGTATGATGTCTCTAATAATTTAGAAACAGATATATTTGCTAGTTTTCCACCAAAAACTATGTTTGGCTTTAAAGATTATATCATTTATGAGCCCACATATCCACTTTTTCATAAATATAAATGACAAGATATTTAATCACATTGATTTGGAAATTAGAGATGAAAATTGTAAACTAATTAATTTTGATGATGATGATATCGATATTGTTTTAGAAATTAAAGAAGTTTAAAATATAATATTATATAATTTATAATATAATATAAAATATTATAATATGTAAAATTATTTGTTTTTATATCCATATGGTAGTCTATCGATTTTATTTTCCAGAACAACCCTTTTGTCATCTTGAGGACTTAATGCAATTTTATTAACTTTGACTGTACATATTTAATATTTTTTCACTTCTTATTAAATTCATTGTTCTATATTGTATTTTCTCTTTGAACAAACAATTCTTATAGTCATCAAATGTAATTCTATTGTTAACTACACTTTTTTTCACAATTTTAAATTTTTTGTTTTCTTTATCATCAACTCTATATAAATACATTTTTGCTCGTAAATCAACAAATTTATTCATTATTTTGCCACTACATTTGTCTTTCATTTTACCTAAAAAGTTTTTATTTATTTGTGGCATGTTATAGATATTATCTTTTGGATAATCACGTGTATCAATTTAATTTTATCACCATATTTTGGTTTCATTTTTTATAGTGGAAATCGAACATCAATTCTTTAGATATTTCTAGAATTGACATAGCAACATAAATAGGTTTTACATTTGTTTTATTCAAATGTATAGCTGCAAGATTTTCATCAAATATAGTACTTCTTTTGAAATTTGGTTTTGCTATTAATTTTTCATATTTTTCAGCATCTGATACTAGTTTTATATCAACTTTGTTTAGAATATTTTCCATTGTTTTACCAAACACACAATTGTTCATCAGTTTATAAAAATCTTTATCGAAATCAATTTTTACAGTAGTTTTCATTTGTGTATTCAAATCTGTATACTTTTTCAGCAAATCGGATTGATTAAATTTCAGTATTCTATGTATTCTTGTAAGCTTCAATCTATTATTTATGCACTGTTACAAACTGCAATAATGTAGTACGTATTTTTCTCTTGTATGTAAAGTTGTTAATAATTTATATTGATTTTATTTGGAACTAACTTATTTTCTGGACAAAATGGTTCATCTTTATGTAAATTGTGCAGTTTTTGCAGATATTCTAAACCAACTTCTAATATATAACCATACTCAGAATTATCCTCTAAATCTAATATTTTTTTACTCCAATACTCTAAATCATTTAATGAATAACAAACCCAATCGAAACCATCGTATGGTAAATATTGCGACATTGCCCAGCCATATAAATTATTAGCATCAAGATATGCTAAATAATTTCATTCTTGATTTGAGTTAATATTTTATAAATATCTGTTATTAGCTTTAATATATCGCTTATAACATTGTAATATAACACCTCTAATTCCATTTTCAATCATTAAAATCATATCACAATTATGCAATAAATCTAATGGTTGTTTAGTCATTGCATCCCAAGATAAACCAGGTGCTGAAAAATACCATGTAGGATCTAAATCATAATATAACTAAATCTGCTTTTTATTTTGGGAAATGTTTATGTATTTGTTTCATTTGATCTTTACTTAAATTAGATGATAATTTATTTAAACTTCTGGCCATAAATTTCAATGTGTCTATAAATCTCATTTTTAAATTTTCTGTTGCTTTCCCAAAACTAATAAACTTTTCTTTGTTATATGTTATTAAATCTACATTTATTTCATCATAAACTAACTCTGTAATAAATTAATGTGCATCATAACCAGCCAAATTATGAAAATTAATAGGTACGAAATTTGGTAATTTTAAATGTAGATTACAATTATTACATGCTGGATTAATGAATTGTCCACTTATGTGATCATGATGATGTACATTTGTATTTTCCTCCGTATATTCGCATTTGCATACAGTGAATTTTTCTGATTTCCTATACAATTTTTTTCTTCTTTAGTTAGTGGGTGCGTTGGTTCAATTTGTGAATATATTTCCCCAATTCTTTCTACTTCTTTTTTATTGATTGTATAAAAATGTTTTGCTCATTTGGGCCTCGATATACTACTGGAGGTGTATAATCATCATAATTAGATACAATATAATAACAAAAACCGGATGCTTCATGTAATTGATATTTCATTGTGTATGATTCATTGTTTAGCTTTAAATCAAAGTTATTTATTTGTTCATTAGTAAGATTATATCTTTCTTTAAGTATTTCTTTATAAAAACTATCAATATCATCTTCGGTTAAAACTGGAATTTTTTTTATTAATATTAAATTTGATTATTTATTTCGGATTTAGCTTAGTTGTTGATACTTTCTTCTATATTGGTTCAAAATCTGCATTTATTGTGAATGGAACCTTCATTGTATGTTTATAATTTTTTAAAAATATTTGCTCTCCTTTCGATGGTAAAACAACTTTTACTGCTTCATTTTTTGAACGATGTTCTGTGTGTTTATTTAATTTCTCGTGAGAGTCAAAAAAATTGAAGACACAAATCACATATATAAGTTTTACTTTTCTTATTATTTTTTGTGCTGAAATTAATCGCGATAAATCTCTTATCCAACAATAATGAGAGTTTGTATCATTTTTTTAAATAAAGTAAACATATGTTTTTCCTTTTTATGTTTTGTGAGTTTTAGTTGATATGCCATAGATTTTTCATCTTCAATAGAGTATACATTTATAGATGTATAAATTTGATTTTCAATTTTTGGTATATTATCTATTTTAATTGGATATTCATATTTATCTATTATTTTATCTATGTTAAACCCACATTTTTATATTTCGATACTCTATCCGAATGGTTGTCTGCTGGAAACAATACAGATTTTATTGACCAACGAAAGCATTTTTGATATTTATTTTTAACATTTATGCATGCTTTCTTATTCTTTATAACTTCTGGTAGTTCAACATATGATGCAGCATTTAATGGATTATACTTATTTATTGCTAATTGAAATCCGATTATTCTATCTAAAGCCCACCTCGAACCTCTTCTTTGAAATTCATATAATTATGTCAATATTTCTTGTATTATGAATTAAAAGATTTGTTTAATATCGCCAGCATTCAACATTGTATAATTTTATGATTGAAATGTAAACAATTATACTTCATTATTTTCTTGCTTATGAAAATTAGCATATAATGTAATACTAGTTTTCACTCCTCTAAATATTTTAAGTTTATTGTGTATTATCTCAAACATCATAATTTTTTACTGAAGTCAAAAAATGAATAGGCTGTACTAAATTAAAAGTATTTTCAAAGTTATATGTTGATATCTTACTTTTAAAAGCTTTATTAACTAAGTAATTTTTGTTGCTGCTTCTATTTTTTTAACAAAATAATTATTATAGAATGGAAATATTTCTTCTAATTCTTTTTTATCTTGTTTTTTTAAAACATATTATTAAAGAAAGGGAATATTTCTTTTAATTCTTTTGTATCTTGTTTATTTCCAGGTTTTTGAAATACATTATTAGAAAATAGGATGATTTCATTTAATTCTTTTTTATCTTGTTATATATATATATATATATATATATATATATATATATATATATATATATATTTGACTTTCGAAAAGGGTAAATTGCTAAAATTCTTTTTTCTTTGATAATTTAATATTTTTGGTACAATAAATGAAATTAAATCAGCTTTCCTTAGATTATAATAATATTTAATATGTAATGTTTTACCAAAAACTCTCACCTTGTGAACTGTCATTCCACTCAACTCAGCTGTTATTTAAGCCTCCATTTTTTTAGTTGCATTTATAAGAGAAAAAATTATAAATAAAATGTAAAAACAGATGTACTGAATAAATAAATAAAAAAGAGCTTAAATTACTGGGAAACCGTATTTAACTTCTTGTTATGACAATAATTCTTCATATAATCACTAAAATATTTTTTATGTGTAATTGAATATTTGTTCATACTATTTTTATTTTTTAAGTGAAAATAATTTTATAGATTTATTCTCATTACACACTTTACATGTTTTTGTTGGATAATTATCATGTTGATTTTCGTATATAATTTCTAATGATGTATTGTGTAATTTACTATTGTTATACTTTTCGAGAGAAGTATTATAAACATATTTTCCACATTCGTACATGATTTTCTCTTTTTTAAATTCATAACGACTACTATCATATTTACTATAACATTTTTTACAGATGTTAAGATGTTTATCTTTTGTCTGTTTATGTGGTACAAAACTTTCTATGTTTAATACTTCACCACATTTTTTTGCATTGCTTTGATATAATATTTTCCATTTTGAGCATCGTTTCTTTTTATTTATTAAGAAAATTTATTTATTAAGATAAAAAATATTTTTCTTTAGTAATTTGTTTCTTTATAAA
The DNA here is from genome assembly GCA_029891345.1 of Dryococelus australis. Lineage (NCBI taxonomy): Eukaryota > Metazoa > Arthropoda > Insecta > Phasmatodea > Phasmatidae > Dryococelus > Dryococelus australis. The sequence goes on from CM056996.1 coordinate 73,990,138, forward strand.
TAACACAAAAATGGAATCACTTCTCAAGAAGTTAAGCAATTCGTATGAATTGACTAAACTACAGTATCTAGAGAAAAATAAATGTTTTACTGCTACGGATTTTCAAATTCATGAATCTAAGTTTGGTAAAAAAAAATAATTATATTCTAGATTCTAAGTATAAAATTACATTACCTGATCGATATGTACAGCTTTTCGTTAAAAATGCTTTAAAATTAATAAATGATAAACAATGTATAAAAGCTTAAAAAAATTGAAAAATGGAAAATCTGTACATGATATTGAATATTGTTAAAAAATATAACTTCTATTGATTTGAATCTTTTCAATATTTCACTTGAGTTTAACTTGAATTAGTTTAATTTTTTGCATAATTTTGCTTGTTTTACCTTGTGTCAAATCCTGCACGACTATTTTGGGAAACTTGAAAAATTGACTTTTTTTTTTTTGCTCCTTTTTGCTTCAAAATCATGGTTTTCGATTAAAAATTGAGTTGGCCCAGTACGCGCCTTTTACATCTGCTCTCGACCTTGGACGCGCAGCTACATAGTACTCTTCAGAGCCGCCCTATTCTCTTCACTCACTCACTCACTCGACGACTTGGCTGACCCCGAGAACAGGACTGTGTGAGACGTGTCACAGGCGAGTGTGGTCGCAGAGGAGACGCTCATCGTCCTCGGAAGGCGGAGGGACAGCGACCGCTAGATGGGAGGGGCCCGATGGCAGATAATGGCGCCAGTACCAGCAGCGATCAGGCCGGCGCTAGTGGAAGAGTGGAAGTGCAGCGGAGCGTGGTACATCGATGCCATAGACGCCGACGCAGCGGTCTGGAAACTGGGGCGGCCCCTATGAACACGCCGCAGTCCATTTACTCCAGTCCTTCTCCACTCTGCATGATTAGTACAGCCTCCTGCGTGTAGTTACTATGGCGTGAATATACAGTGAATATATCTGTGTTAATTTATGATTAGATACCGGAAAATATAGCGAGTTCGTTTAAGGGTAAACTGGACTTCAAACCCATGTATGTACATTTCACTGCCTTTTAAAATTATAGGCTGTTCACGGTAAAATGAGCGCTTTGAAAGCCCTGCTTAAGATCTTCTTGTATAGACGTGTATTCCTCCGCCTTATGTGAAATTAACATTGCTATGGGCCTCGTCACGTTACTTACCAGTCGTTCAAATGAAACTGTGAAATTATTAAGAAAGTAAATACTTTACAAATCTCCTTATTTTTATACTTCGATGCATTAAAAAACCAGAAAGCGAAAGAAATAATTTTAAGTTATCGTAAATGTTTACCTAACACTTTTTAATTCGACGTCACGATATGGAACTATTTTCCGTTCATCGTTACCAACTGTACTGGGCGAATGTCACTCAGTGCCTCCATTAAAATATATGCATGCAGGGGCAGTGACTTTTTTTCTAAGGTTTATTTCTAAAGTACTCACTTTATCGTGAACGCAGTTTGCTGGCCACGTCGTGAACGAATTTGAGCCAATAACTAGCTTGGAAGTAAAATAGGACCGAATCATTCTGCCTGGTCTGAAACGAAACTGGAGAACAAACCTTGAACAGCTAACTAAGGCTCGAGCACACAAAGGAACGTGGACTCTAGCTTGTTGCCAAATGAATCTGCGAAATTTCCAGGTCTGTATCTATGACATAGGGTTTTTTTTTTTAACGAAATAATAAAACCTCCTTGTAAGATTAGTTTAGTAATTTTTTTTTAAATTACGAGTAGTATTTTCCAGCAATGGTTGCCCCCGGTTCCAGCTCTGACGTGAAAGTAAGATCTTGCACAAAGGGTCACTGGTAACTAAAAACTAATATGCTTATAGTAAAAATTTATAATTAAATGAGGCGACGAATCCATCAACTATAATTGCACCCGAGCTTATAGCAGTTTGTCCTTTTGCTGCAATGACACAAGAACTTCCAGCCTACTCAGTGTACGTAAATAATATTCCGGGACGTTAGCACAAAACAAATTATATTTGCTGGGCGCTTACTAAAACTTAACTGCTACGTCTTCCACGATCGTGTATAACTGGGCTCTCAAATTCTTTATTAACTCGGGAAAAATGGCTATTTCAGCGCAGGTCCGGTGAGCGCACCGGCAGAACACGAACTCTCCCCTGACAGAAAACAAACAATACTTTGATAAAGGTAAATACACGATTCACGACATTCTCGAACGTGCCAAGCAGGGAATAGCCGCACATTACCTGGGGCGACTATGGCAAACAGTCTTGCCACTTTGCAACGGGTAAATGTTGCCGAGAAATACATTGATATCACAAAAAGATGACACTAACGAGCGGTGGCCGCTCACGCTATTGATATCCTTTCACTGAAAAATACACTGGCGTGAACATTCTTAGTGCTCAGATACTGATCAACGGTAGTCATATTATAGTATATAGACAGGCTAGTGCGGAGGCAAACAAATTTAAAATTAAAATTTTGCTTTTATGTCATTCTGTTATTCGCCGAAATGCCCAGGACGACAGACGAGTCCACACTGTTTCCGAAACAGTACGATTCTCCGAGTGGTTCTCATAAATTGTTGTGCTGGAGGCTGGTCGCCAACTACGGCTCTTAACTTCATCGCCCCAAAACAGTAACACGCGTTGAGGTCATTCGGTACCTTAAGCAGAATGGCTTACAGGAAGTAAATGGTGTAGAGACGGAAAATCAGACGGAAATGCAAACTCCTAGTGCAGTAGGATGACCCGTGAACTCTCGAACGCAAATCGGGCATGCTAGTTACGTGACTTACCGTGTCCGGGAACGTTTGTGAACATTTTCGTGTCTCATGGCTGTTTTTCTCCCGAAAGCCACGTTTGGAAGCACGGGAAAATTTCAAACGAACGGATATGGTATTATTCTCGCGTATCGAACTCGCGATCCATATGCGACCTCTGTCAAAGCACAAAAAAATAAAGGTTTGTGACTGGAGGTTAACTTAATTCCGTATATGGTACTAAACGTTTCTACTAAAATCAATATGTAGTCACGTCCCATAGTTTCTTTAAACAGTTATATTTTTCGTATGTATACGAAAGTATATATGTGTATTAGGTAACGTATTACATTATGTACAATGGATGATATCTATAGCGTGCAATATTGTTTCAGTGTAACGGGTTTGCATTTACAGCATAAAATTGTAAGTGTTAAAGAAACATTTATATAGGAGGTTTAAGCGCATTATTATCGAACTACGGGTACGTTTGTGACAAACTTATGAAACAAAATTAACACTGCAGAGAGTTGCTTTCATTTTCTGAGAATTTACTTCTACGGGTGGTTGTTTTGAAAAATGATTCAACATACTGAAGAAGTTCTTTCAAAGTAATTAAGACCGCTGTAGATTTTCGCCCATTTCAGGCAGCCTTGATGTAAGTATCTTGTCTCGCCCTCTCCCTGTTTATCCTGTAGACTAAACAACCATAACCTCAGAATTGTCTCTTACAGTACGTTATAACCTCTCAGAACATTTTCAACCCCTATGTAAGTGAAGTGTACTTCCCTACTAAGGGCCGGTTTCACCACGCGAGATAATAAAAGTTTATCGAGATTAACTGACAAAAATATCTCGATTATCTGTATTGTCCGTTTCACCACACACATTAATCTCGATTTTCTCTGAATATCTCGATAAAATATTAACCCGCCGATTTCGGCGGTTTAAGTCACATTATCGGGATTAAACTGTAAAAACATAAACAAATATTTTAGGAAGGTGACGGGAGGGCAAAGTTATTTAATCGAGAATAAAGAGAAAATGGCTTAGGCAATGTACAACTCAATTTTTGAAGAGGAAAGTGATGACGAGGATTTTATTGTTTGTTGTCCGCGATGTTTAAATGAAAGAATAAATTATTTTGAAATTTATGATGTAGAGGTTAAAGCGCATTTTCGCCTTATGTCAAACACACTATCGTCAAGCAGACTATATTGTTTTATTATTTTCCTTTACAACTATTCTGCATTGATGTTAGGTATAAATGTAAAATAAACCAGTTACTTGTGTAGGCCTAATTCAAATCAAGAATGTGACAAACACTAATAGTGTTTTTAATTGAAGATGTCTGTGAATATACTCAAGACCAGATGCTGTGAACTAAACCACAACAGATAACACATTAGTTACTTAGTTCCGTCTTTAGTTGTAGGATCTGCAAAGTTAAGAGCTCTGTTTGAAGCTTCTCCTGTTTAGTTCTTTCTCGTTCCTGTTGTTACTTTAGTTGACGAATCTCTTTCATTGCCTCGTTTTCTATTACAAACTTTTCATTAACTCAATTTTTGCTATATGCCGGGCACTTACTTCAGCTTTTTTTTGTTTGAGTGCATTGCTGGTCGTCGTTTACTAGTCCAAGAAGATGTTGCCATACGGTTCCTCACACGGCTGGCAGAGACTGTCCTCCAACCATCGGACCCAGTCGAGGCATCGTTATCTGAAGCATTTGCAGGGTTACTCATCTGAGCTGTGTTTATGACAACTGATGAGTCTCTACTGGAATGACATTCAGCTGGCTTTACTAGTGGCAGTATACTGTGATCTTGGGTGGCTATTTTGAGGGCAGAACACACTGCACCCCTATGGACACGTTCATCTACATAGGTTTTTTTTTCGCGGTTGGTTTTATAGGTTGTCTGCTGTCCTGTAGTGATCACGATATGTACAATTGAAACCATTCGCTATCGTTCACCACTGCTTCGCTTTATTTTGTTGTCTCACAGCATCAGTTCGTTTATATTCAATGTTATTGAGATGTTCTGTAATTAATTCTAACGAACTGTGTTTTTTATGGGATGAAAAAGTTCGGTTTCGCTGTTTCCTTAAGACCACAATGCCTTCCCGACTTGCCATACTTTCTCAAAATGATTTCTCTGTACCAGCTCAAAGCAAAATCTCTCATGTTTACCTAGAGAAAATCGCGATTAAGTCAGAATATCGAGATAATTTTATCGAGATATTCTGTACTAAGATTAAAAGTGGTGAAACACGCTAAACACTATAGAGATTAAAATCGAAGTTAAACCTCTCATCTGGATAAAATTATCTCGATATTCTGAAAAGTTAATCTTCGTTGGTGAAACCGGCTGTAAGCGATAAAACAGTCGGCGTGTCTGAAATGGGTGTCTTCACGTTCGGCGGCAGTAGTAGAAGTATCTACTTGCGTAAGGCCTTAATAAATTAAAATATTAGGTATATTGCTTTCCTCCTGCACCTTTATCGTTCTCATATGGATGTACTTAATGTAGCTAGCAATTACATGAACAGTGGAGAGATTTGGGCGGCTATTACAATCGAGGTCTTGAGAGCCGATGAGTGTAAAGCGAAGTGAGTATGCAGCAGTGCTTAAATGTAGGGGTGGGGGAAATGGGAGAGCCCAGAGAAAACCCGCCAACCATCTGCATCTTCTGACACGATTGCCACCTCTGAAATGAGGCCGCGGTGGTGTAGTGGTTAGACTGCTCGCCTCCCACCTAGACGAACCGGGTTTCGATTTCCGGCGTTGTCGCTCCCGGATTTTCACGAGTGGGAATCGTACCGGACGATGCCGCTGATTAGCGTGTTTTCTCTGGGATCTCTCGTTTCCTCTGCCCTTGCATTCTGAAGCTGCTCCATAGTCACCTCCATCACCCTTATCGGCCCTCAAGAGCTCGATGTTAAGAGTCGCTCAAATCTCTCGGCTCCCTAAGTGTAAAAACCCGAGAGTGACCCCACCGGGAATCGACCCGGTTCGCCAAGGTGAGAGGCGAGCAGTCTAACCACTACACCACCGCGGTCCCTTATTACGTGAACAGTGAAATAAATTAACATATTTTTGTCCCGTCACATTATATTAATGATGTAAAAATATCTCAATACTGAACATTAATTTAAAAATTGTAATTCTTATACAAAGACGGCAATTCAACTAACACGTTTAAAAAGAAACTTCATAATTCTCTTTTTAACGTTTTGAAATTAATATCGAACCAGTAAGCCGTGCGGTGTTTCGTGTATTCTCCACTAATAGTTATGTTTAAAAACTACCACAAACTTTAAGTAAATTTAACTTGCATTTAGGAAAAAATATTTTGTAGCTCTAGTCATCTATTAATATAATTTTATACTTTTCTGTGTTTTCTGTTAATCAACGACGTAGTCTGGACAAAGCATTAGAGAATGGAAGTTTTCACCAACATCTCACATCTCATTTTAATTAAACTTGACTACAAATATTTCTCTTGCCGATCTTGAGCACCAGTGCGACAGGCTTTGACATCAATTGATTAAATTTGTTTAATTTTTTCCAAGCGACTGTCCCAAAGAAAATCTAAAACTTAAAAGTCAAGTTATTAATGATTTACAAAAATATTTGGTTTTAGCATACCAGTCTTTTTACAAATTACATAAAACCGAAATTCCAGGGGCCGTGGTGGCGTAGTGGTTAGCCTGCTCACCTCCCACCAAGGCAAATCGGGTTCGATTCCCGGCGGGGTCGCTCCCGGATTTTCGCATGTGGGAACCGTGCCGGACGATGCCGCTGGTCGGCGGGTTTTCTCGGGGATCTCCCTTTTCCTTCGCACTTTCATTCCTGCGCTGCCCCAAATTCACTTCTATTTACACTAAAAAAAATTCTAATCAATAAAACATTTCTGGCGAGGTAATAATAGAATAAATACAATATAAAGCGTAGATTCAGAGGTTGTAGACTCCTACAGTGACAGAACTGTGACCACCAGTGCTGATTGTATTACTATTACCGATCTAAAGCGTCGTTTAATGTTTGAGGAACCTCTCTATTTCTCATATGACCCTCATGTAAGCAGCTGTATCTTAATAAATTAATAAAAACTGTGGAAAATAAACTTTTTTCAGGACAGATATAAAAGTAGATATATTATGTTGTCCATTCATTAATTTGGTTATTGAAACGTGATCGTGGAAAAGTGTACGAGACAACAAAAATCACTGTAAGGAGCCAGCCTCTGTTTACGAAAGTTATTAGTCTGTAAAAAGTGTTGTAAACTGTAGCGAAAATGCTGTATCTTTTCAGAACAGATTGTCGGTATTAAAATCCTATAGTCACCGTTTAAAATTCTAACGAAACAACACACGCGACGATTGTTTGTGCTATTAGCCATCGCCGTGGCAAGGATTGCTTTTCCTTATCTTCCTTCGCTGTCTCAATGCTTACTTATGGTCGTAAGTGACCTTGAAGCGTTTAATGTTGTTTGATATGGAGTCCCCTTAACAGTATGTGCACAACATGGTCTGATCGTATTCCCTGAAGCTGAGATTAGGCATATAACCTACATGTTTTTCCTCTCCTGCGCTACATCCTACGCATGAAGAATTAGTTCCAACAGTCTGCATTTTAAGTTAAACCAGGTTCACATTAGCATTTAGCTCTTGCACTTTTTTTTTTCCACCTAACTTGTGCACTAAAATTCACTTTAAACCTTGAAATGCATACAAATTGTTATGTTTTTAATATTTTATACTAGTGTCTAGGAACTATGGAATGTTTATACTATTATGAGGAAAGAACTGAAGTTAATTATGACGACAGAGCAGGTATTTAATTTAACTATTATGATATACATTATATAGAAGTAATTGGCGACTGTTAAATGTTTATACTGGTATGAAGGAAAAACTGAAGTTAATTACGAAGACAGAGCAGGTATAGTTTGTTCACGGTAAAATGAGCACTTTTGAAAGCCCTGCTTAAGATCTACTTGTGTGCACGTTGTGTATTCCTACGCCTTATGTAAAATTAACATTACCATGGGTCTTGTCACTTTATTCATGCGTCGGTCAAGTAAAACTGTGAAATTATTAAATAAGTAAATATTGAACAAATCTATTCATTTTTACACTTCGATGCATTAAAAAAACAGAAAACGAAAGAGATAATTTAAGTTATCCGAAATGGTTGTCTCAAATACAGTAAATGACTGACATGAGTGATACAAGATGCGGCGGCACGCCACGCCGCATCTTGATGGCTTCATCTCGGGCCTGGGTCCACAGACAGACGGACCCCGTACAAAGTGTTGCCAAGTATTACATAGTTTCTGGTGTCATAATTGTCCCAAATACAGTGCCGCTGGGAGGGGAGAGATCCGCTGTCGTTTCGCTGATATGTTTTGTAAACTATTATTTTTGTAAAGGCTGTTCGTGATAAAGTGAGCACTTTTGAAACCAACCTTAGGAAAAAGTCACTGCGCCTACCTTCATATGTTTTAACAGGCACACCGAGTGGCATGTGCCCAGCAAAGTTGGTAACGATGGATGGAAAGTAGTTCCATATCTCAACATCCAATAAAAAGTGTTAGGCAACCATTTCTGATCACTGCAAATTATTTCTTTCGCTTCCAGTGTTTTTTAATGCCATTAAGTGTAAAAATTAGCAGGTTTTTCTAAGTATTTACTTTTCTAAAAAATTTCACAGTTTCACTTGATCTTAACAATGTTAATCTTACATAAGGCGGAAGAATACCCAACGTGCATACAAGTAGATCTTAAGCAGGGCTTTCAAAAGTGCTCATTTTACCGTGAACAGCCTATAATGTGTTTTGGATTCTTCGACTGACCTGGATACTGACGCGCCCGCCTTTACTGGATCATAACAAAGTGTAACTGCCGAAGGCAACTTGCGCGCTGGTAACTTTTGCGCCACTGAAATTTATTTCGGCGTATTTTAGTGGCGCCAGAACAAGTTTCGCGATGTCTCTACTTGAGCGGTAGCTGTAGTTTCACGTATAAATCCCAGTCTGCCGGTTGAAACTTGTACTTGCACAAAAATCTCATTGTGCAAGTCCGATTAGTTGTTCGCGGTCGCTACGTGCTGTTACATTTTTAAGAAAAGATGTGGAATTTAAACTAGCTTGTTAAACCCCCATTGTTAGGGCTATCTGTTTTTCGCGAAAAGATTAATGCGCAGGCTATACTGGAACTTCGTACACGCACACTTGTTCATTTTCCTCTGCCTTTTGGCCGCGCGTATGTGTGAGAAGGCATTTTATATTTGACTGGGCCAATCGGAATTATGTTATCCCGACCCTGAACGTTCGTGATTGGCTCGTGAGAGTTGAAATCATCCAACCGCTAAATAGGTCCAGAACTAACATGTTTTGCAGTACTAATATTCGTTCAATATTTTCGCGAAAAACAGATGGCCCTACCCATTGTATATAAACCTCTACTTGCGCGTCACTTTTAAGTTGCATGGTTAGTGGCGCAAGTGCTAGATGTAATTGTAAACCTAGCTTAAGTGAGCGACATAAGTGTAGTCGGAGTTCGGTAATGGGTGTTACATTCTTTAAATCTATGTGCATAACCCTTAACTAACACATGTGTGGCCAAAGCACAGTAAAAATTTATTGTAATGTATCTTTCTCTTGTGGCATGAAAGTAACACTCGCCGTGCAGTGGTGTAAGAGTGAAGTTCAGTGTCTTTTTTTTAACTCATGTTGCACCTAATGGTTGATCTTGTGATTACCTGCGCCATCCCGTGCTCACGCCCAAGGTGGGCGAGTACTGCGGCCGAACACGAGCGGGCGTTATGTGCTAATGCGAAATGGACGTGAGTGTTAGCCGAGCGGGGTCAGAGATCGCAGACAGGTGACTGCGACTGCGATCGATTCCACGGTCACGTCGCGCTTCCGGGATTAGATGAGACATTTCAACGGTGGCTGCAGAGCACCCGTGCTTCTATGGCAGGTGCAAAGTATAGTGACGGACATCTAGTGGCTCTATCTTCCTCGTGTGTAGCGGCGTATGACACTTTTTACCTTAGAAATCAACTGTAGACGGTATTGCTCGGGGCCACGATGGGTGAGCGGTTAGTCTGCTCGCCTCCCACCAAGGCGATCCGGGTTCAATCTCCGGCCGGGTCACTCCGAATTTTGGCATGTGGGAATCGTGCAGGACGATGACGTTGGTCGGTGGGTTTTCTCCGGTATCTCCCGTTTCCCCCTCCCCTTCATTCCGACGCTGCTCCATATTCACCTCAATCATCCTCATAGGCTCTCAAGACCTCGATGTTAAGAGCCGCCCAAATATCTTCACTCATTTCAACAAATCCATGAATATCTGAAAATAATAGTCCTACTGTTACGAAGCAAAAACGCGAAATGTTATACTGTAATGAAAATTGTCATATTCATACGCCGAAACTACTGCCGTGACTTAATAATACAATCAAATATTCTCCGACATTAAATGTTTCTAGTCAAAATTCAACGTTCCCAAAGCCATGTTCTTCATTACCACACACTGTAGCAGTTTAATCACCGCAGGTACGATCAACAGAGTGCAGGATAGGCATAAAGACTCGTTTGTGTATGAAGGCTTAGTAAGGCGGCTATGGCTTCTTAAATTTGTTTTCGCGTGTCCGCGCTACCTTTGAAAAACTTCCATAAAAAAACTAGTTTATAAACTATGCTCATGGAATATAAAATAAGTTGAGTATAATATACAGCAAGAAGTTATCGCTATTACTTTCTTTTGTATCTATAAAAATGTATTTTCATGACGTTCTTAATAAAAGCTTAGGTGGTAGGTAGGCCTTGTTGTCTTTTAGACAGCGATAGCATTAGAGATAGTACCAGAAACATAAGCAACACTAAACGAGACAATTACAAATACATGCGCTCATGTCTTACCCAGCACTAGAACCCAGAAACCCTCGTTTAAAGGCTGTTCACGATAAAGTGAGCACTTTTGAAATTGACTTTAGAAAAAAATCACTGCCCCTGCCTGCATGAGTGGCATGCACCCAGTCAAGTTGGTAACGATGGATGGGAATTAGTTCGGTATCTTAACGTCGAATGAAAAGTGTTAGGTAGCCATTTGTGATAACTTAAATTATTTATTTCGCTTTCTGTTTTTTTTTTGTTTAACTAGTCGAAGTGTAAAGTTTAGTAAATTTATTAAATATCTACGTTTCTAATAATTTCACAGTTTCACTTGACCGACGCATGAATAAAGTTACGAGACCCATGACGATGTTAAAATTACATAAGGCGGAAGAAGAGACAACGTGTATACAAGTAGATCTTAAGCAGGACTTTCAACAGTGCTCATTTTACCGTGAATAGCCTAAGCTGGCGTACAGCCAACTGTATTATGAAGTCAGGATATGGAGCATCAACTTCGGTTGTGATCAGTCTAATGTTTTGGTAGAAAGTGTTTACTAACCAGAAATTTTGCAGGGCGGTCATTTTGATAACAATTGTGTGAGTCACTTAAATCTTCTATGTATACGTGATCTACCGTAACACTATTTGTGTGAATAATTTGGAAGGATGGGATCAGTTTCTTGGATCCCGAGGTATGGCATAAAATCTTTATTTTCTCATTTGGCACTATTGAACAAAGCGGCCTAAAAAGGGAGTCTGTATAAGCATAAATGGTGATTGTAATATATACTGTAATCATACCAAGTTTGGATGAATTTGGTTGAACCTTTTACAAGTTATGACAAACTTATCTAAATTATTGCGTGCAAAATTTGGCGGGAATCGCTTGTTTAGTCCCCAGGATATTGGATTAAAATGTAAACTCCATATTTTTACGTGGTGCTATCTCCTAAAAGGGTGAACAAAAAGATTATAAATGTTATGTATTAGGAAATGCCATGTTTGTCATCGATATTGCATACATATAATGTTTGTTTGAATCGGTGGGAATCGGTTGAATGGTCCCCGACATATTAGATAAAAATTTCGTATTTTACGTTGTGCTATCAGCATATATGGCGGACAAAAAGGTAAAGTATTAGCACAATCGACGTTTTTAATTAATATTGCCATTACATAAAATTTGTTTGGAATTACTTAGGACACATGGGACAAAAACATCAAATACTTACATGACTAATAAATTTTAAATTTTTTATTACTCCCTTAACATGTTTAAATGTATATTGACTACAAAAATGCAAATTGTTACCTGAATTTGGAGGTAATTAAGCAGTTATTTCCCGAGATAGGATATAAAACTTAATTTTTCGTGTTGAGCTATCTTCCAAAATGGCCGACAAGAGTCTTTGAGTAAATATATTTCGTCGTTGTAATACAAACTGCCAGCATACTATGCCAAGTTGAAATTGGTTGCAAGGTTTAGTAGCTATAGTATATTAGACAAAAATAATTATATGGCCATCATTTTAAAAATAAATGTCTAACCCACTTAAAACGCACCAATTTACACGGTCTACTAGAGTACTACTTGTCAGCCAAATTTGGAAGTAGTTGTTTGATTATTTCCCGAGTGACATACAAATTTTGTTTGTTTTTTCATGTGGCTCTATCTTACAAAATGGCGAACCAAATATGATTTGTATGGACTTGTTTGTAAGCTGTGATATTTACAGCCAGAATAAAAAGTTAATTTGTTAATGGCTACATGGTTTCGTATGTATAGCATACTAAACTAAAATGTTTATACACGCGCCATTTTGAAAATATGTGTATTACTCATTAAAAATATGTCAGTTTATTTGGCTTACCATAGTACTACTTGTTCGCCAAATTTTGTAGTGATCTGTTTATTTTTAGGGATATCAAATGAAAACATTATTTTTCCATGTGATGCTATCTTACAAAATAGCAAGAAAAATAAGGTATAGGATATATTTATATATTTTATGTATTAATAGATTCTTCCAGAATACCAATTTTTGTCTAAATTAGTGAAACAGTGTAGTGGTTTGTGGTAAATCAGCCTACAATATTTATATGGACGCCATTTTGAAAATAAGTGCGTTATACAGTTAAATTCCACATGTTTACATGGCCTACCATATCATTTCTTACATGCCAAATTTGGTGCGAATCGGTTAAGTAGTTTTCGAGACATATCATAATCTTCTTTTTTTTCCATGTAGTGCTGTTTTCCAAATAACAATGTTCTTATCTTAATTCTATAATTACATATATCCTATGTCAACATACCGAATTTTTTTAAAATCACCCGCATGGTTGTCGAGATGTGACATAGCATCCTAAATTTAAAAAATCGCCTCCATTTTGAAAATAAGCACCAGATGGTAGAAGATTATACAGTCCGGATATCCTTACTAATTACTATGTGCGTATCTAGTTTGGTGAAATTCTGTTAATGAGTTCAAAAGGTTTTTGGGGAGAACCCACCATACACAGTCTCTCTCTCTCTCTCTCTCTCTCTCTCTCTCTCTCTCTCTCTCTCTCTCTCTCTCTCTCTCTCTCTCTCTCTCACACACACACACACACACACACATATATCCACACACAGGAATGTTAAACTAATAAGTGGATATAATTTTCCTTCAAAAGTTAATGCAAAATGACAAAAGTAATCAATTAGTCCCTGTTAATCAGGAGAGACCGATTTTTTAGTGTCGTGGTTGTGATCTGAGAATGATCATGGTGATCATGTGCGGTCAAGTCCACGTTTAAATCTTAACACTTTTGATTCATTCGGAAAGGAGTAAAAATTGTATAAGGAATCACGTAATCATTGTTGATCATGTAAAAATTGTATTTTACGGAATTATGTATAATCTTGAGCGTGGTGTTCGTTTGCACAGTTTTAGCTATTATCAGAGTGTAAAAGAAGTTAAAATTACACAGTTTCGTTATGTTGGTATCCTAATTTTTGTACTGCAGCTAAATACATTACTTACTGAACAGCAGAAGTTGGCATTAAATGACAATACCGCGAGGCTTTCTTGCAGAAATGCATATGTCCGTTGTTTGTTTCTATTAATATATTTTGGGCTCAACAATGATGGGAATATATATATATATATATATATATATATATATATATATATATATATATATATAATATATATTATATATATATAAAATATATATTATATATATATAAAATAGAGTTATTAGTGTGATAAGCAAATATTTTTAATATATATCGCGTTACATATATGAAACACTGCTACTAACAACGCATATAGTACAAACTCATAATTACCACATAGTGATAATTTAGGTAAAGTGATTGCAATCAAGTGTTAAAAACTACCGCAAGTTACTGTATCATAAACGTAAAACACGCAGATCGATACTTCACGGATTGATGTATACACGCTCGTGTACTGAGAAATCTCGCATAGTTTTATAAATACTGGATATTCGCTTTTACAAAGTTTGCGTTTTGCTCACCTCATATTCCTACGAAGGTTTATTGTAGTCTTTTCGGTGGTTAAAAAGTTTCAAACTCGCTTATAGAAATAACTCAGTGGAATGATGATTAAGCGTGTCTTGCAGTATTAGAGGGTAACATGCATTCCAGACAGACATTAGAATGATTGCATAAGCATATTTTTCCAACAAAGGAAGTAGGCTAAAAATTGCAATATGTTAGGTAGAATGGAAACGTACATTTTAAAGAACTGATTGACACTTCATTATGGGCCTTTAACAATGAGTTATTGCATTACAGGTAGTTTCAAAATATGAGAATTATAACTTATCCAATAGGCTGTAGTAATATATTGATGATAACGAGTGTTTAACTGACATCTGTATTTCAGTTTAAACGAAACTCTCTAAGGGTACTGTGTGATCTACTTGAAAAATCCTATGGTTAACACGTACCAAGCACATAGACCTACAACAAACACAGTCCTAGGTTCAAGTATAAAACCGATTATAAAGCAAAATTTTTTTTAGAAATGAGTGTTGATTAAGTTGGTAAAATGGTGTTTTGACATGACTAATTATGCTGATTTTTTGGAGATATTTAAAGGCAAGCACATTCTCATCAATTCTTTCGCGTAGAGAACTAATAAATTATTTTACAAATTGTGTTCTTGCGATAGTGAATTACTACTGACACAATCACTTCTCGTGACAGCATCTTCAATCGAGTGTCACGAACACAATCAATGCGGACTTACGTAGCTGTGTTTCTTATTAAATAGTTTCTACCTTTCAATATCTGTAACATACCCATAGTCTACGTGCAGAATTTAATACAACAAATAAAGTCACTGAAAACAAAACTAATCACGTATTTTCCGGCATTTTTTTTATTTCCTAGCACATGGTTAGTACCACAAAGCAAGTATCCTGGGCGTCTGCTAGACCCGACAATGAAACTCGTTTCGTTATTCACTGTTACTTCCAACTTTTCTGAAGCTCTGCTGAAGTTCCACATTTAGGAAATTCCTCCGCCTCATGCGACCAAAACTTAACAAGTCTAGAAAATTACACCAAAGGTATAACGCGCCGCATTCGTGCGTACTAAGTGTAATTCTAATAATATTATGAATGCGAAAGTTTGTACACTGATAAAAATTTTCGTATATTTACGGAATGTTTTACGGATATGTACAGTGTATATACGGAAAGGCAATCCTTAATGACGAAAAACGGAGTTAAGTCCGTAAATACAAAATACGGAAAGTCTCCGTATTACCTTTGGCTTCGAGTTACGGGGACGAACAATGCTGATTATACATTAAGCTTTATTTTTGCCACTGTAACAAGAAAATTATCGTTTCTGCGGCAGTTAAGGTTATCCACGCGACTATGACCATTCTTTCAAACATTAAAAAATAGCATCAAACGTCTGTAACATTTGGCTACACTAAAAGTACACTGAATTTAATAGAAACTGAATTTTTGCTTTTGTTTTTTCATTAAAAGTATTATATTTATACCATTGTTTTCAAAGGAAGCACTCGCAACTCTAGTAGAACACTTACCGGAAGAGACAGTCGCATCAGCGAGATATTTGTACATTCGGGCTTCCAAAACGTCGGCAGTCATACCATCTGTTGTGAATCGCACCCCAACCATCCGCTGGAGGCGCCCATGGAAAATACTTGCCGATCCTAACCTTTCCTCGGATCTTCGAGCTGCAGCATTCGGCTTCTACAATAATATCGTGACAACTCAGCAGCGTAAATACAGCATTCACCTGACAGCTGACCCAGCATGCCCGCTGTGTGGCAACACCGACACGGCCCTTCATAGGGTAATTTCCTGTGTTTATGCAGCTCCCATCTGGCAGTGGTGTCGCGTACGAGTACGAAAAATAATTCGCGATGAACGTGGAGATGTCAGCGACACGCACATGCTTCATTGCCATTTCTTCACCTTCCCCTCAGTTCGACGAAGAGCTGCGGCCTGGTATATACTTCATGCGATCGGTTTTTTGGTGGAACATTCGACACCGGTGACAGTTCAAGACTTTGTCCAGCTTCTTCGTCAAGATAGGTGGAACATGGCGCGGCGTGGTACATTGCGTCAGTGGTACGGCAATTTATTTTCATTTTGACGTTCACGCCTACAGGAAGCGCGTGTATATTACCGAGGTTGGGTGTACGTCGTGCGCTGCCCACCCCTCGGTCCTTACAAGTATACAATTTATGTTCCGGTAGTAATCGTCGATAGGTGGTAGTGTTATAAGTCAGTGTCACGTGTCGGGTGTACGCCGTGCGCTGCCCCTCACGTTAAATAATTTTTTATGTTTTCATCGACTTTGTCAGTAAAACCAATTCACCGAATGTTCATATCGTTTTGTGCCCCTATGTAAGAATTGTGTAGATATTTTATTGAGTATTTTGTTATTGTTTATATTGTGGGTTGAATGTGTACTGTATATAATAGGTTAAAGGTAAACGCCTCTGTATATCGTGTGTGATAATAAATCAATGTATTATTAAAAAAAAAAAGAGTAAGAGTTGTAGGTGAATGGTTAGAGTAGTGGACTGGTGACCTTTTGACTCGTGTATAAACCTCGCTTAAGTACAAAATATTTTAACTCTTTTAATATCAAGTTTTATACACGGTAGAACACCCACATAACGAAAGTTAAAGACAGTTTCAGTATCTCTTTTTATTTTAAACGGAAAATACAGAAAACTAACTTGGAAATGAACGGAGAGGTTCCATGAAATTTACGGAAAGTCCGTTTCTGAAAATCAGTGTGTCCGTAATTTTACGGAGAGTTTACGGACACTTCTGGATGAATTTTTACCAGCACTTTTCCGTAAAATGAAGGAAATTTTTTTTTAACAGTGTATGTTTGTTTGTTACTCAATCACGTCGTAACGGCTCGACGTATTTGGATGAAATTTGGTGCAGGGGTAGATTATATTGTGTATTAGTATACAGGACACTTTTCATCCCGGAAAAACGAACAGATTCTTAGGGAATATACAAAAACCATTTGAGTAGGCGCTGGTTGGTGGTCTGTGTTGTATATTCCTTAAGGAAATTTTTCGTATTTCCGGAATGAAAAGTACCCTATGTGCGAATAAAGGATATTACAGTAATAAAGAATAACAATTGTGATATAATTAGGGTTTGAATTTTTCATGCTGGTGGAGCCGCGGGTAACATCTAGTAATACAGATTTCTTATAAGGTGCATATATATATATATATATATATATATATATATATATATATATATATATATATATAATGAGCATATAAAATAACAATTGACAACCGGGCCGGCGCATATCTGCGGAAGATGTGATTTCTATAGTTTGTGAGATTTTTTTTTGCTGCTATACTGATTAGAAGATAGCGTTTCTCTTTAATTCGTTTGTTTTTCAAGGCAATTATGTATGTAAGAATGAAAACTTTGGAGCACCAACGCACAGTGTACGATACTATGATCTTAGAGTGTTTTTAGTAGAGAGGAATTTCTGCAGAGGTAGGATTTATTCTTACACGACATGAATACTTGGAAGACAACGACTATTTTCGAATCCCACTGGTCGTATTTGTTGCTCTCATATCCCTAAATCCTCGGGCAATCCATCTGTATTAGTAAATGAAAACATTCAATGGATGGTTGGTGCCTGAATTTTTGTTAAACTAGCATTGTTTGTCGACTATTATTCAACATTGCTTTCAACTAAAACTGTTCTAAAATAGATTATCTAAAAACTGCCATGCAATATTTATTCTGGTACGTGCACTATACTACGCTCTTGAACTCAAAAACACAGCAAAATTGGATTTAAAAAAAATATTAAATTTTCCAAGAGGTTTAGAAGAAACCCTCATTGAACAGGGCAAATTAAGTGCTGTGTATATATATATATATATATATATATATATATATATATATATGGAGAGAGAGAGAGAGAGAGAGAGAGAGAGAGATAGAGAGAGAGAACGAGAGAACTTATGGCATTAACAAAGAACACATAAAATATGGTTTGAGTTTTTTCTTTTATTCATTTTTTTTATATGATGTTTTCATTACACTTAGTTTCCAACAATTTCAGAAAATAGCATATGGCAATTTATTTAAAAAAAAAACAAAAATTCCCAGATGTTTTTCACAGTGTCAATTAAAATTTTCCCTTTCTCATTTAAGAAAAACCTGGATACAAAAAAAAAATAATTTGAGTTTGCCTCGGGCCTTTAACACTTAAAAACATTATTTCGGCCAATGTATATAATTTATTATGCCAACGTTAATGCAAAAGAGTGCAACAGTTATAAATAATGGCCAGACTAAATACATATTATTTTGGCCCACATAGAAAAATTTTAGCTATATGCAATAACAAATATAATGTTTCCTCAAAATTTACTTGATTTTACAAGAACCCATAGGTTATTCATTATTCCACAATATAGATTATTTGGGCTTTAAAATACATTGCCATTTATGACATCAATAACAGTTTGGACTATTTTAATTTCCAAAGTTAATTTTTCCACAAAAGTAATATCGATTGTGCAGCCAAACTCACAGGTTATGGCTAACATTAAAAATGAATTTGGTTGTCTAATATTATGACTTAACATAGCCAACAGAGGCCAATCACAAAAGTCTCTTTATTTGATAATGTTAGTTCCAACATTTTAAATGTTTAGCTAATTCCTTATTAAATGGATACTTGATATAAGTTAATGAGCTGGCTATGTGGCCGAACAGCGGCCAAAAGTTTTGGAGAACTAGAATTCATTTTTATTTTACTAAATTCCGTTTATATTTGGAACTTCTCAAAACATTTACTAGAAATTACTGGCCATATGGCTGAACAAAGGCCAAAACCTGAGAAAACTGCACATTATTTTTCTAATTTGCACAGATGCCATGAAGATATATATTTTCATTAGTTTCAGGGAAAACGTTAAAATGTTCTTTAAAAAACCATATTCTTAAAGTTTTTGGCAGGCAACTTTGATGCTGATTTACATTTTATGTTTTGCCAAAATGCCAAATTCAAAGCATTCTCATGATAAATTCCGCCATCATGACGGCTACTTGAATTATAAAGCCACCAAGTGTGTCTGACCTAACCCAGCCATGAAGGCATAAGTTTAAAGCTTATTATGTATTAAGTTTTGGGTTACTTAACTCAGTGCAGGTGGAGCTCCTTCGGAGCGATGATCGACCCCGAACTGAGCTCGTGCACTTAATTATATGCACAGTTTAAGTCATTACCCCTTAGAGGGTTACACAGAATTTATAGCCAATCAGAGCCAAATCACAACCAAAAAAAAAACGAAGAATCTGCCAATATAAAAACACATGGCCTTGGTGAGAAAAACAGTTCATTTAGGCCTTTAGGAGAATCTTGATTTGGCGACGAATCCCAGCAAACATGTCCATTTATGGTGATCTACGTCACCACCACGTTGACACACTTCCGGTGACCAAACGGACTTGAAGGAAGTAACTTTGTGGGCAGCCATATTTTTCCAAAGTTGTTACTCCTACGCGCATGCTCAGCAGGGGGGGGGGGGGGGTAGACACCGCCAGCGCTCAACTGGAGCAATTGGCCGTACCCCTAAAGGTGGCGCCGCCATCCACCACCGGCGGCGGTGAAATCAACTACCGAAACAGAATCGAGTTTGCCATCAAGTGCGCCGTACGTGTCGATGAAAGCTGCTGAATTCTACCTCGTTGGGCCGGGACGAAAATTTTAGCGTGACGAATCACACCTCGTTGTAGTCGCCCATTACGTTCAGACATTGAAGAACCAGGTAAGCTGACAGCAATTTTAGGCTAAATTGCAATATTGCCGTGTACACGTAGGCGGTTATTTTCCGTGGAAAAGGAACGCTGTAGTTCGTCGCGACGTGTTGAAACGGGGTTGTATTGGGACACTGTCACAACTATTTATGAAACATAAACGTAAGATAGTTTGTTTGGGTACAGCCGTTATCTCATACAGACTTCATTCTGCGTACCTGACTCTTGGGCGGTGTAGCAAAGTGTTTGAAAACTGCGTCTGCGTTTTTTTTTTTTTTTTTTTTTTTTTTTTTAACGTAACTATGAAACGAGCTCAGGAAACATTTCGTTACGTAAAGTATACAAACATGAGAAGACGTGAGCTAGTTAGGCATGTGATGAGCATCAGGAGCACTGTTTTGTAATCCTCCAACATCCGAGCTAAAAGTTGCTTTTTCAGACTGCTGTTTCCCAAAATGCACGAGCTTGTTGTTCGTGGAACTAGTAAATACGAATACAGTGAACATTGCTACAGACTTTCCGCCAATAAAATTATAGGGTCACCCCTTGCACGCTGAGCGACGAGAAAATGCATCATTCCCACGTTGTGGGGGTACCGCATTAGATGTGTTCCCTCCCACCCCCTGCTGCATATAGTAATCCAAGGAAAACAAATTATTGGACATCATGTTACTGTGCAAAACGTTTTGAATTTTTTTTCTGTTGGGTCCCCTGGCTACCTCCCCATCAGTTGAGACCCAGAATTTCGTGAGTTGATTTGACGGGTAGGATAAACTCGACATTTGTGTACACATCCCAGGCGCTGTCGTTTATTCATATGCTGGAGCCTTCATGACGTTTTCGTAATCCTGTGTGTGATTCGCTCTGCATCTTTCTACACGTGTGTTGAGGCCCTACCACCATTGTGCAGATGCGTCTGTCCGAGCCGTTCGACCGTGCTGTCAGTCCACGCAGATTTCCCATCACGACAATAGACTAAAGATGAGGTAGACCGATCTCGCTGGCTGCACGCAACCAATCTCCGCGTCCCAACATTAAACTGCTTTTATGCCAACACGTCTAGCAAAAATGGCATGGTTAGAATTTTAGGTTAGAGAATTGATTTGTAAACAAATGCTTAGAGATATTTGTATCCTTCATCTGACCAATTTGTAATGCAGTTTTACTAAATTCAAATTGGTAAAGGATTTTATTCATATAATAGTGCTTGTCATTTATAAGTTAGGATATAAACAAACACTTTCATCACTATTGACTATGTGACTTTGGCAGTTCTGTATGATTGGGGTAGGTCAATATTGGTTACATGCGCAGAAGACGAATAAGCGGTCCACCTCCTCTTTAGTCTATGATCACGACGAGCCTTGCATGCTGCAATGGGGTTGTCTGATGTAAAAAGTTTGAAAAACAAAATGCCACTTTTTTTTTTTACATTTCTGTTATCAGTTGCTGTTTTATCATTTCTTCGCTGCATATAATACTGTTTGTCATTGATATTATGTAATAATGACCTCGTCCGCATTGCATCACTTAGCAAACAGTCCAGCTCTTCGTATCAAAACAAGTAAAAGAATCTGTTTGCTGTTTAATAGGTTATTGTACTTACAGCACCTCTTCGCGCGCTGCCTCTTTCCTGTGTCATTGGTCTCGATACTGATGACGTCAGATGCTGATGGTGCAGTCCGTCCTGTCTGACCTCGAAAGATAAATGTTTTGCTATCTCCTCTTCCAGTCGGTCTGTGCCTCACCACACGTCTGCACCGTCAGCATCTGACGTCACAGGTCACGTGAACCAATCAAATGATGTGTCGGCGACAGCACGGTCGGTCCGGACAGATCAGACAGACGCACCTGCTTAATTGTGGCAGGCTCTTTACTGGTTCTCAGTCCTTCACAGGCCGTGTCGGGAAACGAGTGGCTGCCCGTGTTTAAATTCTTTCCAGGCACCACTTGACCAAGAGAGACTTCCCAGATCTCTTACCATCAGTGTCGACTCCACGCTGCATGCTACATGGCGTTGTCTGCGACGCGCAATACAGCGCTTATCAGAAACTGCCAGCGTCGCTAGAATGTTAAGATATTTGGGCGGCTCTTAACAACGATGTCTTGAGAGCCGATGAGGGTGAAATGAGGTGAGAGTGGAGCAGCAATTTCCACTTGCGAAAATCCGGGAGTGACCCGGTTCGCTTTAGTGGCAGGCGAGCAGTCTAACCGCTCAGACACCGCGCCCGCGTTCCTAGAAATTTGCGAAATTAATCCGTTCAGTCCCGAATCAACTTGCCAGATGAAGAGTTACATTCGTTAGGTTTTTTGATGGGCGCTGTGTATATGTCGGGCGTGCTTCTCGCAGCCAGCGTACTACGTACTGTGGGGCCGCGGTGGTGTAGTGATTAGACTACTCGCCTCTCGCTTAGGCAAACAGGGTTCGAATCCCGGCGGTGTCGTTCCCAGCGCGTGTGGGAATCGTGCCGGACGATGCTGCTGGTCAGCGTGTTTCTTCGGGGATCTCCCGTTTCCACCGCCCCTTCATTCCGGCACCGCTCCATACTCACCTCACCTCACCATCATCGGCTCTCGATGTTAAGAAGATCCCAGACCACTGCTGATCTTTCGAAAGCTTTGTGAGAATGTTTGTTTTTCGTAGCGCCTATTTACCACTGCCAAGAGCTATTATTAGAGCTAGTGACTCTTCGCGAAAAAAATAGTACAAGGTAGACGTCAATACTATAAGCATCCGCTATCAATTTGTCTATTACGATTGGTTGCTGTCTGCTTGCGAAGGCATTTTCATATTTGACCGGGCCACTCAGAGTGATTCGTGTGCAGACAGTTAACACGTGTCAAAAAGTAATTCAGCCAACCAAGAAAGTAAATGACTCCACAGTGGTTTAGAATATAACTTGTCTTGGAATCTTTTCGCGAAATTTCACTACCCCTAGCTATTATACGCTTCAAAACGGTTATTTGCAAAGGATGTCACTTTTAATCTTTTATAATGAAAACGCCTGTAAACTAACTAACTAAATTTCTCGTTGCTCAGTTTTAAGTTTCGTTCTTTATAAATTTTATTTTAATTGTTACGTGTGTTAGCTTGGTATTGGTGGTATCTGCGGGGAAATTTTCCAGGGTGTGGAATATTGGCCATCCTGAACAAGTTAGGTGAGAAGCTGCGGGGGGGGGGGGGGACACTTGCCACTGCGGGGACGTCACTTTCTACTCGCGCCAAGTCTACATGTGTTCCTTGTGTAGCCAGCCGGGAATATGATCCAGCTGTTGCTTGGGAGCGCGTCAACTTTGAGATTGCCAATGTTTCTCTCTGGAACTCGCCACATCGCGTCTCGCTTTCGTCGCAGGGGATGATGGCTAGGCTTACCATAATTTCTGGACTCCAATCCCAGACATTTTTTTTGGAAGGGTTTTTTTTTTTTTTTTTTTTTTTAGTAAATACATAAAAAATATTGTTTTTTTTTGTTTAGCTATCACTTTTCACGTGATCTTCAATGTCAAGTCGTCCTCTGTATTCTACAGAAAAGTCTGAGCTGCATGTCAGATACCGTACTTGAGCACTGCTGTTTCCACATGATTTGAGAAATTTGTACTCACTTTGAAGTTTTTCATTAAACGAACAATTTCTTTTCGGGCCATTTCCAGCAACTAACTGACAATTCACCACGCAATAGGTACAAAAGTTTTAATCTTAAAACGAACGAAGTCAACGTGCGCTTGCCAATGTCGACTGTCTGACTGTCTTCTGCTTTGTTTCGACGGTCCAGCTGAATCAAAACAGAGCGAAATTTCCCGGCCGCCCGGTCTTTCACTCAGATATCCGAAAATTCCAGGACATTCGTTAATCCCGGAAACTTCCCGGGACATGTGCTTGAATCCCGGACTGTCCCAGCTAATCCCGGAAGTATGGTAGGCCTAATGATGGCCCGTCGCCCGTGCTTAGCTCAAGAACTACTTTGAACGACGGTCGCTTGAATATTGGATGAGTTTGGCCACGCCAGGTAACAGTAACAGCAAGCGTGTTCAGAAGTACGAAAAACCACTATACAAAAAAAATCTAAGAAAAAAAATTACAACTCAGCAAAGGCACAATAAAAACAAAACGGTACACAAGAAACTTAAGACATCACAACACGTTAAATATTACCACTGCTCGTAAAAATGGGATTACGCTGTTTATATCAGGAAATACAGCCTCTTCACGGTAATTCCGATTTTCTAATCTTCTACTATATTTATAAAATTAATATTTGCTTGGACCTGATCATTTTGTTCATGCACCATCCAAGTAAACCGTGGAATTGTTAGGAACGCAAATGCATTGCTGTTACCATAGCATGTGCAAATTCATACAGTAATGAGCATAAAACAAGAAATAATAACTTGAGTGGTAGTAAATTTAAATATAACACTCATAGTACAATGTCAAATGCTAGAAACTATTTTTATTAATCTGCGGCCAACTTAACTAGGGGATTGCATATGTGTGTGCTGTAGCATATATGTGAATATGACCAGTGACATTTTTCAAAAGTTTGATTGATTCAGATGTGTAAACTTAATCGTGAAGAGTGTACAGTAATGTGTTGTTTTGGACACGGCCGTAGAAGACATCTGGACACTAGCTTGAAAAGTTGATGCCCTTATTTACCCATTTAGATCATGAACCGAGCCGCTGTGCTGTTGGCATGGCTAGCATAGGGGGAGGGGGGAAATTGCAATTTTTTCTTAAAATGGGAAAATGACGTTCGTATCTCTATGGTGTTATCCGTATACCAGCAATGCTAACAACACTAGTTTGCTTGCAGCGATCTGCGGCTACTGCATGAACTAAATCAGTCAATAAGGGGGTCAATTAGTTAACATTATTAGATAGGCGAGTGACCAGACTTGGCCAATACCTGTGTTCTACGGCCGTTGTTCTGGAGGCGACTACGTGTAACGGCTGCGGTGTGTACGCGTGCTGAGTCGCAGTTAGCAGTGCGGAGCAGACTATTTCCAGCACACGGGGAGGGTTGTTGTGCTACCCCCCCCCCTTTTTTTTTCGCTCACGACGACGTGTGAGGGTGCGCTGTCTGCAGCTACTCCCGCACGTTATGGGAGGGGAAGCAGCAGGCTGACTCAGACGGCACCGCCACCGCTAATCTCCCCGAGGGCTGCGAGTGCAGCATCCCTCCGGTCCAGACGAGGGAAGGGTGCGTTGAGCCCGGCTCACACGAGCATGCTTCGCCCTGGCTTAAACGAACCGCATCTGCGACCACGAACAACTGTTTGTTTCCTCAGACGTGCCTGCCGTATGCGCATGCCCGCGTCGCTGATTCCATCGTGTAATGACGTCTCTGTCAAAACACACTAACGCCAACTGAATGAAAACAAGGGATCGCTGGTTTGTGTACGAACACACACAATGATCCGCTGTAATTATGTACATTGAAGGTTTTTTTTTTATCCTCTTCAAATTTGTTTGCAGTTTAAATTGACTGTGCTATAGATTAATTAATAAAATATTTCATTTTTACCTTAAAGTTGTTTTCTGGAAACTATTTACAAAAGGTTATGAGGGACCCTCCTTTCTACCCACACCAAGAAGATATCTAGCAAGAAAATTTTAATTTTATAAACAGCAGATTATATTAGTGCAATTAGAAACTGGAGGTACTCATGAAGTCTTAGACCTGAACACCCATAAAACAGTACCTAAAACAGTATTCAGTAGCTACTTTGCCAAAATCATTATAAGGTAGCTGTAAACATTAAGTTAAAAATTAATGTGGTGGCATACCTTTTGTGTAAGATATTTGAAACGTTTAAGAAATTGTTCGTGCTGAAAAGGTTTCGAGGAATTTGGAAGATGATCAAGATAATTACATTTTTGTTACGCTTATGTTTTATGTTAATCGTGCTTCAAAAACTAAAGTGATTCTTGCATACTAGAACAATGGTTATTTTCTTAATAAAAACGTAATTAAAATATATATGTTTTACGGTTACGACTCTTGTATCGATTCGTGATCGAACTTCGCATATTACATTTCTGCGTAAACACTGAACAAAGTATATGCGCTAAAATAAAACTGTCCACGTAAATTTATGCCTTCATTAGTTTTTGCAAATATATACAGAAATACATTTTGTGCCCGTATTCGTCAATTACTAACTGGGCATTATCAATCACTGTCCGATGCATTGTGTTTGATGTCCGTAACTGCATTGCAATATTAATTATTCGCGTGATCGATGTGTGCGCATCACTTCCATTTGCTGCCTCTTATGACGGGTCAACCTAGGGAACACACTACATGTCACCTCGCTCTACGGCACCGAATAACGGTGAAACGAAGTGATTTCTCTACAGGGTTGTCAATTTGTAATTCGTACTTATATTAGTTATTCTGGTACCTGGCAGCATATGTATTATTAGAGCACGGGCTCTCCCATCAAATTCAATCAATAATCCATTTAAAATACCTAAAAACCGAACAAAATTTTGGAAAACATTTAATAATTAACACTAACGTGTACCTGGATTTTGAAGTTTTATAAGGGAATTTTGGTGCCGTATGCGGCGTTCCTCTTCATAAATTAACAAAATTTTAGGCTCTCGAATTTTTTGCTTGAATTTATAAAATTAATAACACCACCAAAAATTAATATATTATTTTTTATTTCAAAACTATTTTAATGTAATATTTAATAACCTCCAATAGCTGGACTTCTATTCATATATAATATCTATTGCAAGGCTTCTCCAAACGATCCCCGATGTTTACAGCTAGTTAAATTAGAGCGGAAATTATAGTTTTACTTTTTCGTTATGATCGTAGCTCACTAGTTGCATTACCTGCCCAATTGTCACATGGGCAGACCGCCCTTTATACAGACTCAACCGATATGCCACTTCTCGTTCGCGTTAGAAGGATGCTGAGATGTTTCGCTATCGTTGGTTCGAGCGCTGGGCGAAGTTAAGTCCGTTCCGTCCCGTCTTGTGAGAAGAACCTTCTGAGCCAGGCCGTGGAAACTCATTGGCATCTCCGGAATGGGTATAGCCTCCCCGTCCCCTTACGATATCTCTCCTCCTTCTCATCTCTTGAAGGTGCGAATCAGACAAGAGGCGGCCGCTGCACACAGGATCACGAGTGACGCGTCGGGCAAACCTTGTCTTCTCTCGGTGCTGCTCGTGAGAGGTCATATTCACCCGTTTGCAGGGAAATATGCGATAAGACACCGCCTAAAGCCCTCCATGGCGTTCTCGGAGACGTCGTTAACGCACAGCTCTCGTGCTCGTTTGTGAAAGCCTTCCTCAGAAGGGGTCTAGGTATAGCTGGCTGCGTAAAGGAAAGCATAAGTTTAAGTTTTAAAATTTTTAGCAAGGGCAGGGTTGGACAGTGTTCATATTTTGAAGTGATGAAAGATATTTGTTTGCCCTCTATTTATTGGTTGTCTAATATTTATTGAGTGGTAAATACTTCCCCCGTCCTTTAGCTGGTCCTATGGAGCCGTTACTGGATTAAGTTTTGCCTCAAAGCGAGAATAACAAAACTCGATTAGTTTTAAACTTGAGTTTAAAGTCATGTTGTGTTTCACCACTGTAGTCTTGAGTTTAAGTTAATCAAGATTAGTTAAACGTGGCCTTGCTATGTTTCGTTACTACACATAGGCTTTAATTGTGGCGAAAATACCCGATCAGTTACCGAAGACTACCGAATGCAGTTTACTCTTTGGTTAACTTCTTTTTTTGCAGTGATTGAGAATATTGCTGACATTGTCATAATGACGGAAATAGCAAGAACTGTGAAAATTGGATAGAAAGTGCAACTTTGTAAAAAAAATCATTTACATTAATGTAGCCCTTTTTTGTTGTTACAAAAACATATTATGGAACTAACATTTAGGTTTTCTACACTTGCAGTTCAAGTAAAACCAAATTAGGTTGGATTAATATCTTGAACACATATTTATGTTTAGCTTTTAAGTTAAATTATTCTTGCAAGTTGAGTATAACAATGCCTATGTTAACTTGGACGATGCTTTAGTTTAAATTATAATATAATGGCAGGAAACATTTCGGCTGTTGTCTTATTAAAGTTTTGTTACTAGGAATAAATTGTCCACCACAATGGTCTCAACGACTTTATTTGCGACTAGCTCTTACTATTGAAAATTTATACTATATCGACCTAACGTACCAGGAACGTCACAGGTTTTTAGGTTAAATTTATCTGTACAATAAAGGAAGTATGATAATGTTCAAAATTGTATATAGGATGACGAGTTATACAATTTAAAATACCTACAACTTCATATAATTTTGTTATTAGCAAACAGTTTCCCAAAAGAAAAATATAAACGAATAATAAACTCCAAAATATATGGTTACACTGTGTGAAGATAAATATGTTACCCAGTCAAGATCGTTATATTATACAAAATAATTGTATTATTTACATGTAACGAAACCTGCACAAAACATTATACGAACCTCGAGATGATCCAGATGTTATACAGTACATGCCTGCATCATTTTATTTTTCACCTTTAAGCGAGATTAGAGGTGCTAAACTGGCCGAAATTGGGCAGTTAATATTTAATCTCGCTTAACTCGAAAAAATACGGGTTTAAGTGCTTGGTGAAACGCACATTATGCTTAATCGAGATTATGTAGCGACTAATCGAGATTAAATCGTTTAAACTTTGTTGGTGAAACCGGCCCTTATAAGTAACTTGCGTTTTCAGTTCTAGGAATTGCTTATAATAATCACTACAACGAACTCGTCTCTTCTGTGATGTTCCTAGAATAGCTCGTACACTGGCGTGCTATGCTGTTGTTGCACTGCGCTGCAGACGATTCACGAGTTTTCTCTCCACCCCCTCCCCCTTCTCTTTTGAAAGTACTATGTTTCTTTTAATCGTTGCCTTAGGGCCTACTTTCCCTTTCACTACTTTTAAATTTAAATTACTAAATTTTTTCGTTCCTCGTTTAGTACCTGACCTCATATATACCGTATCTAGCTCATTTCTGGCATTGTGCACTTCCGTTATTGTAAAAAAAAAAACACTTCCCGTATTGTATCTACCCTCTCCCCCCTTTTTTTACGTCCGGCCTATGCGCACAATAACACTCGCCCTGTATCAATACTTTCACTTATTGACCTCAGTTGTAGGTCTTCATGTTATACACTCCTGGTTATTGCTACCTTCTAAATCGCTTAGCTTCCCTACGAACTAAACTAGGGTTATGTTCCATTTGTAACCCCCCCCCCCTCCCGCCCACGCTGGGGGGGGGGGGCACTACGCCCCATCGTGTCTCCATGCGTCTACATACGTTCCCTTTCTGAGATTAGTCAAATTCTAACTATCACTCTACTTAGGCAGGTACCTCGCTGTAAAACAAATCCTTGTGATTCTCCCTACAATTACAATTATTCCCCTCACTACCTCGTCATCGAGAACTTTCATTGCCGTTACAAAAATTTTTGTTCTTTCCTTGTATTCTTTCGACCCCTTGCTCAGCCGTGATTGGCCGCACCATTCGGCCAATCACGACGCATTCCCATCCCGGACCTGAATTCGGGGATAGAAAACTTTCCTTGTTTTCCCTTAATCAATTACTTTCTTTAGCCAGTAAGTTTCAGTTTTTAGTTAGATTTCTTTGTATCATTGATAAGGTTTTGGATATTTTCCTTATTGCAAATTCTTTCATTAGTGTTCTTTTTACAGTTTTCCTGATTTTATACCAATTCACTTGTGCAGAAGAGCGACTCTACTCGCTGGGTGGCATCATTTACTACTTGTGTCATGTATCTATGTAACTGCTGTTCACGTTAATAAACAAAAATTATCAATCAATCAATCAATCAACTCGGCGTTTATTCACAGCAGTATACATGTTCCTTGCTCTTCAAACAGCATCAGTAAAAGCTAATCAAAATAAAGTGAGCACTTTTGAAATCAACTTTAGAAATTAATCATTGCTCCTGCCTGCATGTATTGTAACGGGTGGAGTGAGTGGCATGCGCCCAGTAAAGTTGGTAACAGTGGAGAAAAAGTTGTTCCATATCTTAACTTCGACAAACATATGTTAGGTAACCATTTATGATAACTTAAATTATTTCTTTCGCTTTCTGTTTTTTTTTTTTAAAAAGCATCGAAGTGTAAAAATGAGCAGATTTTTACAATATTTACTTCTCTAATTATTTCACAATTTTACTTGACCGACGGATGAATAAAGTGATGAGGCCCATGCCAATGTTAATTTTACGTAAGGTGGAAGAATACACTACGTGCATGCCAGTAGAGCTTAAGCAGGGCTTTCAAAAGTGCTCAGTTTACCGTGAACAGCCTATACCTTGCTGTCCTCTTTAGTTACACGCGTTCAGTAACATGTAGGGCCCACGTAGCACGGCTGTTGTGAGGCGGATTTATGCACACGGCAGTAGAGAAGACGAAGCGAGCTCGGACTAATTGAAAAAAACATCGGCTTAATTTTACAATATTTTATTTAATGCAACCCAGTTATACCGGAGTCTTTGCAAATTTAGTGGCTTATCAAATAGTGTTGCTCAAGCAAAACAGTTATCCTTGCGCTTTTTTTTCAACGATCAATAAAAATTATTTGAGTTCCATCTGTCTATTTCGCATTTGAACTTCACAGTTCCCGTTATTGTTTGTTCGTAAGTAGCATACTTCTTTAAGTAAATCTACAATACAATTATATTTATATATTTTATTTTAAGAATCGGCAGTCAATATATACATGAACAAGCCTTGTGACTATAATCACAAACCACGCTTTTTTTTTTTTTTTTTTTTTTTTTTTTTTTCAAATAAATTTTACTGTTGTGTTAAAATGTATGCTCTGAAATAAAACGTTCTTAATGTTATTCACTCTTGAAATCTATGTTGTATGCAGTAACAAACACATCGTGTGGTCAGAAATTTTAGCATTTTAAAATAAATACTGTCGATGTATTCATGAACAGAAGCCGTATTTGTGGAGAGTCAGTTTATTGCTTCCTTTAAAATCAAGAATAGAAAGGAAAACTTGTGTTAGTTAATTATTTAAGGTGAGAAGTTTTTTTCTCCTACTTATTAGTGAATGTTTTGTCTATAGAGATAATTGCATGACCAGTAAATTCTCAAATGTTATCCACCTTCCAGTAGCATTTGCTTTGACACCAGATAGGGTGTGGGAGGTTGTCTCTTTTTGAAAATACAGTATGTCTCTCTGATGTTGTGAAATTGAGTACTGAGCTTATTTCTATGTGCGAAAATAATTTGAATATCCTAGCATTACATGGAAAACTTATCGGTGTTTATATTGTAAATATATTTGTAATTATTTGTTGTTAAGTATAAGGCTAATAAAATGACTTCCACAATGTGATAGAGAAGGTATGAGAATTAAAGGTAATGCTAGCTTAGCTGGTTGGAATGTTTTGGAAACTAAGTTTGTTGGACTGATGTCAGTATTATAAGGAGAAATGGTCTCATAATATGATTGTGTTTGTTTTGGTTCCTTTGACATTTATGGTAAGTTGATATTTGTAAAGTTATTTTTCCAGTTGGCTGGTAAGTGTAGTTGAGTTGTGTGATTGTGTGTGTGTGTGTTTGTTGTGTTGCCTTAGGATGTGGTGCTGTTTGTGGTGCAGCCTTAGGATGTGGAGCATGTGGTGTTGGTGGAGACTCTGGAGACTGTGGAGCATGTGAAGAAAATTGTGGAGCATGTGGAGAAGATTGTGGATCATATGGAGCAGGTTGTGGGGCACGTGGAGCAGATTGTGGAACATGTGGAGCAGATTGTGGAGAATGTGGAGGCTTTGCATAAGTGTGAACTCACCTCACAAGCGAAGCTGTTCCCTGAGCACTGTTCGCAAGGTGTGATTACTTGTTATGCATTTTGTATTTAAATGTAAGGTATGAGTCATGAACTAATATGAAAACTCTATTTTGTATAGTAATCCATTGCTTAGTACACCAATATATTTACCTTGATGGGTTTTGCTCGTCGTTCACTGTTTAACGTACAAACTAATAAAACTGAATAAAATGTACGTATCCTGAATGGGAATCGAGTTCAGTAGCAATCTGCTCACCAGTCGTTAGAGCTCGAGTTTAATGACTATAGCTTTGGTAGAAGGGAAATTATGATTTACTATGCTTATAAAAGTGTTTTAGATTTGTTTGTCCTTGTAATCTTGTTTGTCGTTGGGGTTGATGTGTATGTTATGAATTTGATATTTGTAGGTTTTGTAGATGGGAAATTATGAGTTAGTATGCTTATAAAAGTGTTTTCGGTGTATTTGACCATGTAGTCTTCTTTGTTGTTGGGGTTGTTGACTCTGTTATGATATTGATGTTTATAGCTTTGTAGATGAGAATGTATGAATTGCTATGCTTATAAAAGGGCTTAAATGCATAATTGGTTTGTCGGAAAGTGATTAGGGTCCAAATGGACCACCATAATGGATGTCTGGTATGGTGTTTCTGTTATGAATTTGATCCCTATAGCTCCAAAGTTTCGGAAATTATGAACAAATATGCTTATAAAAAGGCTTAACTCAATATTGATCTTGTCAGAAATGCCTTAGGGCTTAAATGGCCTTATCGTTATGGTGTATATAGGGTATGGTGTCTATGTTGTGAATTTGATGACTATAACATTTATGTTTCGGAAATTATGCCTAAATATTTACAAGGGATTAACTCCAAATTGTATTTGATGTTCGGAATGGTTGCTAAAATTCAAGATGGCAATGGTTATAGTTAATAGTAATTGTTTATGCCTATATATTTTTAAGTGTTTAATGAAGATGGATATTTTGATATGTCACTCAGTTATGTTTGTTTTGTAAAAATCAATAAATGTATTTTAATTTAAAGACATAACTTTTTTTATAAAATATTACATTTTGAATATTTGACTGCTGTGTCCCCATAAACTAAATCTCCTTTAAATACGAGTTCTTAAACATATCGCTTTATACAAGTATTTATGAGAATTTTTAAAGTTTCGTATACAAAATAATACTGAAATTCCTATCTTTTTAATATAATTATGCTTTAACTAATCAATCGTTAAATTATGAAATATACTACTTATTCATTTTGACTATGCAAGTTGGTAGGTGTGGTTCTATGTATATATATACAACATTTAAAATTCTAGTTCTACTACTGTCATGATAATCATGGGTTCGTGGTTCAAAACCATCCTGAAAGCAAAGTGTTTTATAATGTACTAACACATTACATATATGATGGAGAGAATTGTCTTAAGCTTCCAGTCGATCCTAAGAGTTCACTGCAATATTTAATAGCATTAACAAGATTTTCCCTTGGAGGGCAAGCGACTAGTGCGCTCTCTGGCAGGCGGTGCAAGAATTTGTGCGCTTTCTTGCAGTCGATGACGGCATCAAGAGACATTAGCACTCCTGGTGAGCAACTCTACAACTAATATGGCGGCCGTTGGCTGCAGCAGTGTTGTCTTACCTGCAAGTATGGAACTGAAGACAGCCTACCTCGCTGGGAAGAAGTGTATGGGAGAGGAGGTTGGGGGAGGGGTTAAGCAATCTCAGGACAGCAGAGGGGAGGGTGGATTGATAATATACCAGGTATCCAGAATAAATAACAGGAGGAGAAGAAAGAGTAGAATCTCGCAGCAGGAACCCAATTGATTCCAGAAGTAATCACAACACAGCTCAGGTGGGGAGGAGGAGATTGAGGTGCTATGTGTAGACCAATCACAGCACAGGATTAACACCTTAATTGAGGTGCTATGGGAGGAAGAGGAGGAGCAGAGAAGCACTATGCCTCATCACCTCTATGCCAAGCACAGTGATTTTTTTTATCCGGTGTTTAACATATGATCTCATCTTTTGTGGAATTGGAAAAAATATACAATAATAAATTTGTGTCCCTCGCGTTTATTATGTTTGCTAACCTCCCTTTAAGAAAACGGAATGTTAGTGACAAAACGAGAATATAAACCTCCCTTCTAGACTTAAATGGTTTCTTCTGAAAGGAATAGACGTGCTCAGAAATACTGAATACAGTACATATTTTAAATCGGTGTTTCCATTGTTTTGATCATCATTGACGTCAGCCTACGCTGTGTTCGTAATACATCATTCTGAATTATGTAGCGAAACTTAACCAATTTGATTTTAAAACATTGCATTTTATTTTAATTCGCCAAATATGTATTTAGTATGTAAGAAGAGGAGATTTATAAACAAGCGTATGAGTTATTAATACTTCCTGGATTAGATATATTGCCAGTGCCTTAACCTTATTTTTATAAACTAGGAAAAAATATTGTTCGGCTTGAAATTAAGAAGTAATAAAAAATAATGGAACTGAAAGTGGAATTGAACTAATAACGTGAACACTGACTGTTTAACACCTTTAATATTCTGAAACAAAGGCCTTTCGCTAGGGCAAAAACTACGATAACATTTTTGGACTGTTTTTTCGTTTACTCTTGAAATTTCTTATTTCATACCGAGAATTTACCGGCCTCCTTGGCGTGAAACGCCAGACTACTGTGTAAAAAGTACCGAATTGGGATCCCGGATAAGGCGTGCTATTATAACGGTTAAGATTAGATTAGTTTAGTTTGAAAGCCATATTTCAATTCGTCTAACGTATAGCGCAGGACATTAAAAAACAACTCAAACAAAACGAGTAGGCCTACTTTTCCTTTACGGGAAATTAAGTGTAAATATATAATGCTAACGTGAAATGAATGCAATGAGAACAGCATAAAATGTAAGTGGTTTCATCTTCCTGAAACCTTCCTGAACTGCGCTAATTGTCTTCATTATTGAAGCTAATTTTATTTTGAAATAAAATGCGAAGCGCTACTCAAAAAGATATCGCAAGAAAATGCCGAGTCTATGTAATTATCGCTTTAATTGGTTAATTAATTTCTTTTTCCGTTTTTGCGTTCCTTCCATCTCACTCCGGTAACAAAGGATTCGTCCCGCTTTATAATTAAATGAGATACATTTAGCTCCATTCTAATTGGCACATTGCGATGTGAATCGGTAAAGGAAATAAATTGACGATATTTCCATCAGAGAAAATGTATAAAACATATCTGGAAGCCAAGGATTTTCAAACATCTTCTGTTCATAACCGTCTCGGAGAGCAAACATTGTCACCGCCAGTCGAATATCTAGACAACCTTCAGCTTGCTGAATGTGAATATTAATAATTTATAAATAAAAGAAAAGTGAATTGCATTTGCGACAATGATGATAAATATAAGTTTATGGCTACAGTTAACACCGTGACAGATTTAAAAAGATACTTTTTGTGTAAAAGACCTTCGCTGAATGTTTCAAAAAGTGAGAGTCTGCCGTTTATACTACTGTAACGTATTTGATGTAATATATATTTTGAAATCTTCCCCTAAATAAAAAAAGGAATGGAAATAAAAATTACAAATGATCAGCAGTTTGTATAAATAAATAATAATTCTTGTTTAAATAAAACTAGAGCACAAATAGAGGTTAAACCACGATATATTACCGTTGTGCAACCCACTAGTTGTATGTCGTGTGAAAACAACTTCGTAAACAGCACGCTAGTACGAAGTTATATTTAAATACGCAATACATATTTACTTTTTTTTAATACGAACAAAGTTAATGCTAACGCACTGCAAAAATATGGAGCGTTGTTTATTTTACAAACGTGTATTAGCTACGTTTTTTTTAATGAGACCACATTTAATAAACTAGCGTAGGTGTGGTAACACAGCATAGTTAACTGTACCTGTTGATCTATAAAGGAAGTCTTGACAGCCACATGCACTAATAAAGCAAAATATTTAATATGTAGCAATCAGAGCGATGACATCACCTCCCCTCTGTTGTGTGACTTAAAGGCTGTTCACGACTTGGTTGGACCGCGTCCAACCTCAAATCCAACCTCATTCAATGACCTAAAAACTGTAAATGGAATTGTCAAAGAAACTTATCAAGCAGCTTGCCGAGATAGAGGTTTGCTTGAAACTGACGATCATTGGGAGAATACTTTGAAAGAAGCTGCGATTTCGCAATGCCCATTAAAGATGAGGGAGTTGTTTGTAGTCATTCTACTATTTTGTCAGCCTTCTGAACCTTTAAAACTGTGGGATAGCTTCAAAGATGATTTTTGTGAAGATATCAGACACAGAATACGACAGCAAAATCGGGATTTAACTTTGCAATTCAATGACGACATGTACAATGAAGGCTTGATAGATATAGAAAATAAGCTTTTGGAATTAAATGAAAAAAGTTAAAGTGATTTCGGATTACCGTCTCCTATTCGCTCATGAAATGATTCAATAGATACAATGCTGGTACGTCAGTACAATGTCAGTGATTTGAATGATTTTGTCAACGAAAATTTGCCAAAATTAGTCTCAGATAAATTGCAAGCGTTTAATACAATAATTGATAGTGTGATGAATAACAAAGGCAAAATATATTTTTTTGGATGCCCCAGGAGGCACAGGAAAGACATTCCTGTCCAATTTATTACTGGCAAAGGTTAGATAGTCTGGAAAAATAGCTCTGGCAGTCGCTTCTTCAGGAATCGCTGCTACTCTATTAAGTAATGGGAAAACTGCACATTCCACGTTCAAACTCCCATTATCAGTATCTCTGGACCAACAATCTGTATGTTCTATACGCAAAAACGGCCCTCTTGGCAAATTGTTACAGGACGCGGCACTGATAATCTGGGATGAATTTACGATGAGTCACAGAGCCCATGTTGAAGCTGTGGATCGAACGTTAAAGGACCTTAGAAGCTCTACTGCCATTATGGGGGAGTTACTTTTGTGTTTGCTGGGGATTTTCGGCAGACACTCCCTGTAGTTACAAAAGGGACGCGTGCAGATATCATCAAAGCATGTCTTAAATCATCTACCTTATGGAGTTCTATTCAACACCTAAATTTGCGAACGAATATGAGAGCCTATCTTGGTGGAGACACTCATAAAGGTTTCCCACAACAATTGCTCAGACTTGGAGAAGGAGTTTTTCCTTCTCTAAATTTGGGCACTAATTCTGCTGAAATCATTTTTAATGGGACATTATGTCAGATAGACCACAGTCTTCAGCATCTTATAGAAGCAGCATATCCGGGCCTCGAAAATTTACTAGAAAGAGACTTTCACTGGTTGTGTTCCAGGGCAATAGTATCGCCTAGGAACGACACTGTCAATGAAATCAACAATCTCATTATACAAAGAGTTCCCGGCCAAGTCAAAACCTATAAGTCGATTGACACAGTCACCAATGTTGACAATGTCGTCCACTTTCCCCAAGATTTTCTAAATTCGCCTCACGAACTATCATTAAAAGTCGGTACTCCTATCATGCTTTTAAGGAATATAAGCCCTCCTAACATGTGTAATGGCACAAGATTGCTCATTAAAGACTTGAAAGAAAATTTGATTGTCGCGACCATCCTCACCGGTCCAGCAGCCGGCCAGTTGGCAAACATCCCGAGGATTCCCATGATTCCCACGGATTTGCCAATATCTTTCAAACGGTTGCAATTTCCCGTAAAAACATCGTTCGCGATTACTATTAATAAGTCCCAGGGTCAAACTTTCTCTTTGGTTGGAATCGACCTACGAAAAGAGTGTTTTTCCCATGGCCAACTATATGTTGGTTTATCACGAGTTGGAAGTCCCGAGAAACAGTACATTTTGCTACCAAACAATAACAGGACGTCAAACATTGTCTACAGAGAATGTCTTAGCCAATAACATATTAAATACTTCTATCTCAGATAAATTGCATTGTAATATAATGTATATTAATATGAAAAATTATAAAAAAGTAAAAAAATATCAAATAAAAATAGCAAAAAAACTTTAAATTATAAATTATTTAATTAATTATTAAATCATAATGTGCTTTTTTAATGCTTTAGGAGAGTTTACCCAACCTAATTAACGCCGGGTTAAGCAGTTTTTTTTTATCTTAATTGCACCCGTGCGAAGCCGGGGCGGGTCGCTAGTTATACATAAATATGGGAGCGTGTTTTCGGTATTAGGATTTCCCTCTGTTTGCATTCAGTTATTGAGGTGTAACCACTGAAACTAGTTCCGTTTGCAAACATGTTCAAACATGGCTGCCGTACGAATTTGCAATAAATGCTTTTAGACCACCCCCTAGTGAACGCGATCGTAACAATTTACAGTAAATAACTATAAACACATGTTGAATATACAAATGTCGTTGAAATGCTATGGTAGCAAAAAAAAATATGTAACCGATTTAATAGTTATGTAATTTAAAAAAATGAACAAATAAATAACAGTGAACACCATATATGTAGTCTATTTGGTACAGAAAGTCAGACGTTGCAAACACATGTCTCTTTCAAGCGTAATAAGCCTAAAATACGAGAACAGCATAAACGGCAAATAGTGTGAATTAAATATGGCATTCGATTAATAAACAAAAGAATGGAATAGTGTATATAACTGTCAGAAGTGAAATAGGCATTCGTTTTATAACATTTAAATACTACACCAATGATAGCGAACTACAGCCAGTGGTAATATAAGCCCAGACAATCGTTTAAGACCAAATATCTCTAGTAATTCCAGTTAACTGATATAAATACACACCCGAACACTATTGTTATAATGACAATTATGTTGCACTGTTCATGCAATCTCACAAATTACGGAAGTAAGACGTCAAAAAATATACGGAAACAACTAAGTGAAACCATGTTTCCTTATCATACACACTCCTTATGTTGAACGCATTACATTTTTGTTATTTTTTAAGAATGGCTTATTTCTGTGCTTCAGTTATAAATGCAGATCCTCGAATCGTATTTCGTACTAGGATTGCCAGAAACTAGCAAAATTGGCGCCCAGTTATGTTCCGTGCTCCTTGCACTTGATAAAAATAGTAGTGCGTCTTCTTACGTTTTAAGATATTGTCGGATATCCTCTCCAAAAAGAAGTTCTTTTTTTTTTTTGTCTAACGGTCTCTATTAGGCCCAGTGGCTTAGCAGAAGGAACGAATTTCACCTCAACCAGAGCACTTTCCTCTCTAACTAAACAATCTGGCCGGACCCCCCACCAGATAACCGCATTCCAAATTCACAAATATGCCATACCTGTCGACATTTAAACATGTTTCAGCCTCGAAGCGCTTAATAGCGGTGTATTCATTATAAATGCCATACTACATAGCTGGTGTTAAAATATTAGGTTTGTACAGAAGTCGCTTAACCAAATTACAACAAGGCGTGGTATCTTTCCGCCGACAAACCACTCCAAAATTACTTGATGATAAACGACCTTGTCTTTTATCATGTCATACTTCACTTTCTCTTTGTGCAAACCGTTTGCGCTGCAATTCTGTCCCGTTTTTCTACAGTGACTTGCAGCAATGCAGCAAAATAAGCTTGCATCTTTGCTGTAGGGCCTCAGACCCACTACCACCAAATTGAAAGCCAGTGATCTTGACCACCTTGACCCCATGACCTTGAATGACCTTGAAAACAAAAGCACGGGAAAAATACATGTCAGCAAGCATATGACATTACAGACTACTACCGCCATATTGGATGCAGGTAACCAGAACCTCGAACCCATAACCTTGAACAACTTTGGAACCAAAACTCGAGACAATGTTTATAAAAGTCAGCATGCATAATATGTTACTTACTACTACTGTCATATTGGATGCAGGTGACCTTGACCTTGACTCCATGATTTTGAAGGACTTTGAAAACCAAAACTCGATAAAAATACATAAGAGTCAGCAAGCATATTACATTACTGACTAATACGACGATACTGGGTGCAGGTGACTATGACCCCATGAACTTGAATAACCTTGAAAACAAAACTCGAGAAAAATTTCCGAAAAATTCCAACAAATTCCCGAAAAACCCTTGACATGTAACCCAATACCCAATAACTCATGACCCAGTGACCCATAACCCATAAAGGACCCATGACCCGATGACCCATGACCCATAAATGACCCATTTATGACTCTTTCATGACCCATTATGACACCTAACGACCCATTGACAACTAACGATCCATAATGACCCCTGATTGTGGTTCATGTAGTGCTGATTGTGTTGCATGTGGTGATGATTGTGGTGCTGTGGTGCTGATGTGCATATGGTGCTGATTGTGGTGCTTGCATTGCTGAGTGTGGTGTATGTGCTGCTGATTGTTGTATGTGTAGTGCATGTGGTGCTGATTGTTGTCCTGATTACGATAGTGGTGCTGATTGCGATTGTGGTGCTGATTGCTATTGTGGGACTGAATGCGATTGTGTTGCTAATTGTGGTGCTGATTGCGATTGTGCTGCTGATTGTGGTGCGTGGTTGTGGGTCACAAGTTACAATAAATCCCCCTATTTTAAAATAAAACTATATAGTTCTACCTCCAAAGGCTGAAAGATGAACATTTTATTCAATAATCTTGCTTTAAATAGTATATATCCACATCCCTCGGTATATTACATCGCTCCCTGGGTAAACTTTATTTGAATTTTGCAATAAAAGTGCCTAGAACTACAGCTGGCTCCCATCACGCTTCACCATTGGTCAATGGATAACTTAGACTTTGTACTGATCAATGTAACTCCATGGCAGGCCCCTGCCATGCTTACTGCACTCAATACATCTTTAACATTAACTGTCTCGTATTA
Source organism: Dryococelus australis (assembly GCA_029891345.1). Taxonomy (NCBI): domain Eukaryota; kingdom Metazoa; phylum Arthropoda; class Insecta; order Phasmatodea; family Phasmatidae; genus Dryococelus; species Dryococelus australis. The sequence goes on from CM056996.1 coordinate 74,030,813, forward strand.
ATCACTTGTCGAATTGGCGCCCATCGATACAGCAAGAGGTATTGACGGCAACACTTCCTGACTCCCGGTAGACGAATCCTTGCAGATCTCGGTATGTTTTTTCAATCTATCGCCTTGCAGAAACTGCATGGGACCAATGTCGTAATGCTTCATCGTACGAAAAGGTTACTTCGTACAGGTCGTTCTCTCGTACCGATAATCATTTTGGGCATATGTGAAAACTCAATCACAGAATCGGCACTAGCGACAACCAGGTAGCGATGATGCAGGTCGCGGCTTCATGTTAGTTGAGGTCAAAGGCAGGCCTTTATGATATGACGAGAGAGCGTTTCCAAATCGATGTTGACCTCATGGTGTCAGAACGTTAACTACCAATTTACCCTATATAAAAGCAGTCATATTTTTTACAGTAAAGATCCTAGCTTGTACTCACCAAAGCACTTCCACCATAAAATTTATATGTAAAAAAATTATGAGAGCACTCCGAGAAAACCCACATACTCGTTCTCCCCAGAAGAAAAACATGCTGATAATTATGTATATATAAATAAATATGTAAACATTAAATTATTTTCAATTTACTTTATACAACATTATGTATATATATATATATATATATATATATATATATATATATATATGTAAATATGAAAAGTATCTTCAATTTATTTTTTACCTAATTATGTACATATATATAACTAAGTAGATATAAATATTTTCAATTTATTTTATACGTAATAATTTATATATATATATATATATATATATATATATATATATATATATATATATATATATATATATATATATATATATATAGGCAGACAGATATGTAAATGTAAAGTTTTCAATTTATTTTACACAATTATGTATAGCTATATATAAATATGTATATGTATACAAATACATAAATATAAAATTACTCCCATTTATTTAATACATAATTATGTATAGCTATATACAGGTATGTAAATATAAAATTATTTTCCATTTATTTTATACATAATATGTGTACTTTTAGGTATACATAAATATGTACATATAAATATGGGAATATAAAGTTAACTTTATTGTACTTAATACATAATTATGTATAGGTATGTAAATATTAAATTTAATTAAATTTCAATATTTAGATGTATATGTCTACAAGCATACTTAATTAACATATTGTTATGTGAGTATAAATGTGTTTTTCTTCTGGGGCGAATGAGTGTGTGGGTATTTTTCAGATTACTCCCATATTTATTTTACTATGGGGGGAATTTATTTTAACTTGTGACCCACATACTCGCACCACAATCAGCACCACAGTCGCAATCAGCACCACGATCGCAATCAATCGCAATCAGCACTACAATCATCACCACATGCACCACAATCAGTACCACATGCACTACAATCAGCACCACGTACACCACAATCAGTTACACATGCAACACAATCAGCTACATACACACCACAATCAGCACCACACACACATCACAATCAGCATCTCATGCACCACAATCAGCACTGCATGCCCTGCATGCAAAGCAGTCAACACCATGCACATAGCAATCAGCACTGCAGACACCACAATCTTCACTGCACGAACCACAATCAGCACCATACACACTTCAATCAGCACCGCAATCAGGGGTCATTTAGGGTTTATTTTGGGGTCATTTCGGGATCGTTAGGAGTCAATGGGTCAATGCGTCAGTTTTGTGGGGGTTCGGTCTGACAACAGGAGTCAGTTGTCTGCTTTAAGTGTGACCGTGTTTAATAGGTGAGCGAAGAACTTGTCTGGAAGAAACTGTTGAAGATATAACTGCATGGTAATGTGATCAAGGAACTAGCATGCCTACCTGCCTGAATGCGATGTCTCATTTTTTAGGAATAGTTTTAGGAATGAGGAATGTTTTTGATAAATGAAAGGGCGAAAATCTGGAAGCATCCCTGCGGGGAATAAAACCTGTCTCTTCGTATTGGGGCGAAGAGTCTGAGTGAAGAATAGGCTGGTGTTGAGGTGAACCTTCTGTGCAAAAAATTGTACAAAAGAAATGATTCTGTGTGCCTACTCGTGATGGGAAACGGAGCTCTACCCGCCGCGTCGCTGCGATCCCTCTATTTTGCGTCAACGTGGAAGATGTCATCTTTGCGAAATGGGCCTGGGGTGCTGTTTATGATGGGAGTAGCATAAACATGATGAGCCCAAACTTTCAAAATTTCGCAAATTGCAGTAGGCCTTCTGGCCTGAAATATCACTCCTGCAGCCTGCAACTTTTTTAATTTTGCATGTGAAATAAACCTCGTATGTGTAAACATGAGTATTCAAAATATTTTTTTGCTAATCTGTTGCTTATGTACTTGCATAACACGAGAATTTGTGTCTTCGTAGCATCAATATGGACTGATAGAGCGCAAGTATGCTAGCAAGCATCAGAACTCTATATGTGTATGATGGAGCTACACACAATTTATCGCAAAATTGGACACCGATAATGGGTGATTTATCACTCGCTTCTGAACTTTCTAAAATTTATCGTTCGTATGTGTATGTGAACACTGACGTGTATGAGCTAAAACATAGTCAACTTGCATATGTATCTCTGCAGGTCCATAATGAACTAGGGACTATTTTAGAATAGGCATTTAGCTCTGACAAATGATGCGTACTCTGTAATTTTAGAAAAAAATTATATTTGGGGACTAGACTTTAATTTCTTTTAGTGACCAGGTCCTTGGTGTGCAAACATTGACATTTCCTATTGAAATACTAGGATTTTTTTTTTCACCTCGGAATATCGCATCGATTCGAAGATATAAATATGCAACATTGTTCGGGACATGACGTGTGTTATCTTAAGTTCGTTACTGCCCTTTTTTTTTTCCTATTTCTGTTATGGGTGGCCTGTTTTCTCTTACCTTGATTTGGTTTCGGTGTGTGTGTGTGTTTGTGTGTGTGTGTGTGTGTGTGTGTGTGTGTGTGTGTGTGTGTGTGTGTGTGTGTGTGTGTGTGTGTGTGTGTGACGTATGAGCATGTGGAGAATGTACCAGTTGTTTTCTTATTTCTTAGTTTCGTGGTATCATAAAGTATGTTTGGTTTCACCGGAATTAATAAATAATTCTAAATCTAATTTTTATACGAAAAAATAAACAAAGGTGCCACAATTTATTTACAGAAAATTCGTACGTCGAATTAATTTTCTAGCATATGAAAGGGATTTTCATAACTCTAAAATTTCGTGGTCTCCGTAATGCACTGGCTGTAATGTACTCTAATTGTTTTGCACTTGTGAAGTCTTTAATAATATGTCTTGACGAGGTTGAAGGGTGGTGAACGGGAGCTGTATGTGTCTTGTCTTTTTCTGGAATTCGTATTGTGGTATAAATCTGCATGGTGGACTTGCATCTCGGGAACAAACATTTTTTTTTTTTTAGTTCGCAGAGTTCATAAATTGTAAATATTATTGTCAACTGCTGGATTAGGGGGCGCACATATGCATACACATGTTCGCATGTTACTTTTTATTCGGCTAAAGCCGTGTAGCAGTATGGCGCGAGGCTCTGGAGGGGGAGGGTGGGTGTTTTACCACGGATTATATATATCATAATGAAGCGCGTGCACGCAAATGTATGAAAATACAGAAACTTTGTTTGCTGAAGGTGACTGTTTTTTATTGTTTTGTACTTGTGGTGTGTGTACTTTTGCACTAGCATCTCCTCACGGTAGCCTATAACATTTTTTTCCCCCTAAAACTCACTATACGTACATAATTTGCATGTAAAAAAAGGTTTTATATATGCGGACACTGGGAGCTAGAAATTTCGTTATACGTGGAGTAACCATATGGATATTTTTTCCTGTGGAATAAATTTCCTAACATACTGATTTTAAACTTGGAAGGGACTGTTATTTCTTTTCGTCGTTGGTCCTACATTTTTTCAGCATTGGCCCTGACATTTTTGCATATTTTTTGGGCTACGTACTTCTGTACCTATGCGGAGCGTATGCAGGCCGACGAATAGGAGGAGGTGGTGGTGGACCATTTATGCAATTTCTTTGTGTATCTGAGCGGAGCAGTTTCCTCTGTGTGTTAATATATTCCAGTATTGGTGGAATGTATTATTCTGTACCTGTACGGAGTTTTTTCTGTAATCATTAGTATTTTACTGTCATTGGTCCTGAAATTTTTTTCATTGTTGTTGAGCTATGTACTTCTGTACCTGTGTGGAGTAGGTGGAGGTGGAGGTGGAGCATGTGAAGCGTGCAGAGCGTATGGGGTGTTTTATATTTTCTGTATTTATGGGCTTCGAATGATACATTTTTCATTGACGTCTTTGTGGTTCTGTGCCTGTGTGATCATTTCCTTATTTATCTATTAACATTTGTCTTTGCTGGTTATGTCATCGCTGGTGGGCTGTATACTTCTGCATCTTCCGACATTTTTTCTGTATTTGTTCGTCGTTGGCCCTGTAATCTGTTCATCGTTTGTGGGTGTTTACTTCTGAATAGTTTCCATCGTTGGTTCTACATTCTTTCGACGGCGGGGTGTGTACTTCTGTTAATTTTTTTCGTCATTGGTTTAATTTCTGTGTGTTGATATTTTTGATCGTTGGTGCACTGCGTACTTTTGTACCTGCGCAGGGCATTTTTTTCTGTGTATTAATATTTTTCAGCATTGGCCTGAAATTTAGTTAGTTTTTTTTTTTTTTTCGAGGGCTTAGGGCGATACATTTTTTTTTATTGTTGTCTGTATAGTTCTCTGCCTGTGTGAGCATTTCTTTCTCTATTTATTAATTTTGTCATCGTAGGTTCCGTCATCAGTCCACCGTTTGTTCTGAATTTTCATCCGTGGTGAGTTGTATAGTTCTGCATCTTGCCACTGAATAAACTTATGTAGGATATCTTACTTTTTTCCGATGTTTTATAATATATTACTTTTGGTGAATACCTACATTATTTTTAATTCGGCAAACATAATTTCACCATGTTTGTTAAAACGGACGAATTAGCGCACATATTTCTATAGGGAGTGCATTAGCGTGAGGTGGTTTAATGCAAAGAGGAGGATACATACAAAGAACGTGGTTCGGGGTGGACACTGTCGTCAGCTTTAAAGGTGTTTGGAATGTTTTGCCTTTTTTCTATCGGTATAGTAGCAACGTGTATAATTTTTCCCGTCAGTATTCTACAAATAGTATGACAGTGTGTTTTATTAACATCGATATAAAACTTTTCTAAATATTTTTTTAAAACCAATAGTGTTTTTAAACACTGATTTAAAACATTTTTTATTACCAACAGTGCGGCCCATTTGATATAATTCTATCTACTAAGACACTGCGGCCCCACTTGGAATCGCTTTAGCCATTGGGCCTTCTGTAGCCTCTGTAGTTTTGGTAGAGTATGTTTAGAAAGCAGCCAAGTAGCTAATTTTTCTCCGACTTAGTTCACAAAATTTTTTTAATCTCTCAAGGATTTTTTTAAAATTCAATAAAGCCTACGACCATCTGGGATAATTTAGCCTTCTAACAATGAAAGAGTTATAACAATCAGCCCTGCAGTTGTAGTAGAGGATGCTTAGAAAGTAGCCAAGTAACTCATTTTTCTCCCCAAATTTTGAAACTTCTCAATGATTTTTTGATATTAAACACGGCCTATTTCCATCGAGAAGGATGCAGCTTTCTAACAGTGAAAGAATTATAAGAATAAGATTAGTAGTTCCAGAAATTACCTCAATCAAACAAACCAACTTTACCTCCTTATATAATAGTATAGATGAACGAAAAAAAAAAAAAAAAAAAACGAACGATCGTTTACCAAGATTGCTCCTGGACGCACCTACTAAGACAGTGCTCGCCTACCAAGATGGTCGAATGGGTATGGGCGAGGGGTGACTCCCAGATAGTTATGTTTTCTAAAAAAAAATTTAATGATATTTTAAAATATTTAATAATATTTTTAATAATAAATTTTAACAAACTTCGAAACAAATCAGCTTACCAATATGACGTCGAACGCACCTACCAAGATGGCAGCCTCCAGTAATGTATAAACAAATGAGGAACGAAAAAATAAATATGGTGGAATGAGTATATGTTAAGGGAGTGGGGGCAAGGGAGTCAGTCGTCTGCTGGGAATCGAACTAAAGTTAGTAATCGATGGAATGAACGTGACGGGGAGGGGATGGAGTGGATTCGACTAATTACACCTTCCCCCCAGATTTTTAAACCATTATTAATATTTATTTAACAGTTTTCTAATTTTTTTGTACGATTTTTGATAAAAGATTTTTTAACAAAGTGAGAGCATGCTAAGATTGCGGGGTAGAACGCTACTGCTTGGTCGAGTCACTTACCAATATGGAGGTCATAGCGAAAAGTTTTTTTAAAAAGGTTTTTAAATAAGTTTTTAACAATTTTTAAAATAAATTTTTAGTGACAATTTTTTTTATAATTTTTCACAAATATTTCCGGAATTTTTTAAATTAAATATGTATTAAAATATTTTTTAATTATAAATTTTTTACGATTTTTTATTAGAATTTTTTATAATGCATTATTTTTTATAATTTTGAAAGATTTTTTCTGGATATTTTGGGGTCAAGGTCAAGGGTCATGGGTAAAATATGGTGGACGGGTGACAACGATGTGGCGTCCGGCCTAATCCGAATCCGATTTCCGATCCCCTTGTGCGTCAATCGCCATTTCCCTACTACTCGTTTGATACATAGCTGTTTCCACTTGCTTGGCTACAGGTGTCGGTGTTTGGCTGTGGGGTTTACTTATTAAGGACACTCCCGCGCATACATCTGGTATTATTATTTTTATGCCTATTATTACATAATTTGTTTGAGATTAGTCAAACACGCGGAATTTTTTTTTTTTTTTGCAGGAACCTCGAAAGTTAAATAATTCGTTTTATTTTCAATATTTTTTAGTTGTTTACTGAGCTATGCTCCCCCCCCCCCCCCCATTTTTTTCTCTCTTCTATTTGTTCTTCTAGGCTCAAACATTAATGTTGACGTTTGTCAAAAACTGAAAGTTGTATGCAATATCATCTGCTATCAAACTCATTAAACTATTTGTCGCTTAGTGAAAAACATCTGTACGGAATAAAACTGCCTTGAGTATGAAACCTCCTTACCCCATCTGGCAATTCGGACTTTCCTACGGATCCTTATTATCAAGTCTACCCTAGTACCTAATTCCATGCATACATCATAGTTTGTTCTTATTTTCTTGCAATTTGCACTTACATTACATGTATTTATTGTCTTACACAACAAATATTAACATCACTACTATTACAGTACATCAACAAAGTAGACCTGCTCGTGCTTCGTTTCATATAGTGTAACTATAACTGCGCTGTCACAGTACACCTGACCCGTTGTAAAACAGCTGTTTCGCACTTCTTTATTTAAAGACATTATAACCTTATTTGTACGGTTCATACATAACTGACAAATTTAGCTTCACGCACATGCTGCATTTTCCTTTTTACAGGCTTTCTTTTGCTACATAATGGCAGTTGTTTCTACGTTCTGCTTTTCCCATTGTGTATCGTTTGTCTGATAAACGCACATGGAACTACAACACTCGCGCGCGGCCGTTAACTTCTTGTAGCGTAGCTGGGATTACAGATGTGCACGAGCATAATTGCTCAAGGCCGCTCTGTCGGCACTGTGACAGATGTGGCAACTACTCCAGCCCGCCCTTCTCCCCCCCCCCCCCTCAAGGTGCCCTCGCACCCTCCAACACATCACCCATTACTTCGCGAATATTTCGTTTACGTCCTGACGTGTTACGTCCTTCTTATAAGAAATATAGCTATGCCACCACTAACTTTTTTCATTGTTTCATAGTAACGGAGTTCGCTATACGATTTTTAAACCAGTAAACTGTATAGCCTGTAACGTGCAGCGAGTTTAATATTAAAACTTGCGATATAACGTACTTTCAGTAACGAAAATATTGATTTCGTCTTGTAGCGCGATCGTCGTTTTCAAAACGTGTGTTATGGTTTTAGATTGAATGATTAGTCATGTAAACTGACTGTGTGATGCTACCTACAATTTTGTATTGAAATCCCTATCTCTCACATACTGTTCCTGTCGATCGAGCCGGCCCTTAAGAAATGGAACTACTTTCCTCTCCGTCGTTACCAACTTTAATAGGCGCATGCCGCTCAGTGTGTCCGTTAAAACATATGCAGGTATGGGCAGTGACATTTTTCCAAGGTTGTTTTCAAAATTGCTCATTTTACCGTGAACAGCCTATATAGTAAGGAAGTCAACCTAATAACGCCGGCTTCGCAAATTACATTTATATTAGTTTTACCGAGTAAAACATGAACCTTTGTTATTAGACAGTTCCTCTGATCTCATCCAAGTAGAGAGGACAAATTTAACTACAGTACTGCACTTTTTCACGGAAAGATGTATTGCCGCGAACACTATCAGTAAATAATACAAGTGTGTTGCTTCCGAGGTTATTCGCATGGCCTTCAGGAGGAACGAGACATGAAACTATCAAGATGACACCAGCGAGTGGTCAAAACCGCCTTGTTAAATACTCCAGTGCAGCATGTTGATGAAATATTACTAAAACTGTATGTAAGATGTAACTGATGTAAATGCCAGTTGTGGTGACTAAATAATAGGAACAATAAAGAGTTTTAATTTATCTTGTGTGAGATATTTTGTTTATGGCGGTCGGGAAAAATTAAAAAAAAAAAAGGTTTGGGCATAAGATGGGAGTTTTAACGCGGCTACCTTTTCACCAAGATACCACCAGTTTGATTCAGATACGCTCTCAGTTTGTCTATAAGTCGGAATACGCCAGCAGTTATACTGCACCCCTGAAATTCTCTTAAGGTTCGATAAGGAAGAACGGAGGAATGATATAATGTATTCTTCGTTTTTATCTACCTCACGAAAACTCCTCGCGGTTATTCTTTAAACCGCTACGCCAACAATCGATCGCGCGTTGCGTGTGTTTGGTAACAACTAGGGCTCAGTCTATGGGAAGACAAGCGTGAATATCGTAAAGGCTGCTCACGGTAAAGTGAGCACTTTTGAAAGTCCTCTCATTTGGAATAATAGTCAGTAAATATATTTAATTTTAGCCTTGGGCGTTATCTTCCGAGTGCGGTGGAATATACACGCTGTGTTTATTACTTGCATGGCAATATTTATTTAAAAAGGTGGTTAAAGGATTTAAAAAAACATGCTGAAATGTAAAAAAAAAAAAAAAGAACTTCAAAAGTGCTCACTTTGCCGTGAACAGCCTATGCATGTATGGCAAACACACTCGCTTGGAGTGATTGTTCATTTGGTGAACTTCAACCATTGAGTAAATATATCTTTATTCAATGCTTCAACTCTACAGCATAATAAAATTAAATCTAAGACTCAGACGCTGAATTCCTTCTGCTAAGAATGTCTAGTGCTGTATATGTAAAAACCCATTTCCTGAAGTGTACGCGTCCATTGTTTCAGTGCGACGAAATATATTACGTGGCGCCTGCCTTTAGGCAACCGTACACACTGAAGAGTCGTGCTAGTTGCAGTCTCCACAGGCGGTGCAGAACTAACACATGTCTTGTGTACGTTCGTGACTGAGCGCGCGGGAAGACAGTACTGGAGAATGTGTTACTAGGTCATCTAAGCACTTTTGAAATCAAACTTGATTGAAACAAGTCCATGCTCCCAACTACACATATTTCGACAGGACAAGTTTAACTGGTATATCCCTAGTACAGTGTTGGCAGTAATATATGCGTAATTAAACTAATTTCACTTCTTAGCGTCGTATCAAAAGCGTCTTGTTCAAATTTCTTAACACGAAGGCCGTGTCTCAAGTTAAGAAACACATACTCTTTTGAGAGAGCACTCTTTCGTAGGCCTACAACCTAGCGAGAGCACTGCTTCACGCTCTCGCACGTTTGTTTACGTTCTGTGAAATTGAGACAACCAATCTCTCGTTTCTCTCCGACGTAATGCAGACAGCTGATGCCGAAAGGCAAGAAATCATGTTAAGCTAAAATAGTAATTATGGCTATTGTAAATAACGTATATGTGTTAAAAATAATTCACAAATAATCATAACACTACCGGAACAATTATTAGCGCATAAAATACTATTATTTTTGTTTTACATATTACCGCCATGTTGCAGAAAAGTGACAAAAAACAAGACTTTGTCAGATATGCGTATTTATATTTTTATAAATAGGCCTACGTGTTACATAAGTTATTTCGTTGTTTAAAACAGTTGAAATTATTCACTTGCAGGTAAAATGCAACGAGGTTTAGGCTCAGAAAGCTTCTATAACCGTATTAAAACGCGGAAATAATGTAAACCTATATGGCGCGTGGTCAGAGAGTGTAAGAGAGTGCCAGCGAAAGCGCAATTACGTACTCTCTTTGTGCTCTCGCTGTTTCGCACTCTCTCCGACGAATTTAGACGACCAGAGGGGGTTCTCTCTGACGTCATACTGACCTGGTCGCGAAAGCGAGAGTACGAGAGAGAGCTCTCTATGGGTCAATTGAGACACGGCCTAAATGTATTCCACTTAGCTTCTGTTTGCCATCTTAGGGTCATATTTACTTTCGTGACAGTTTTTGTTTCACTTGATGGACGCATGAATAAAGTGATTAACGTCACGTATGGCGGAAGGATACAATTGCACAGTAAAGTATATTTTAAATGGAGTCTTGAAAAACTCTCAATTAAGCGCTAAAAACCGATGTAAATATTCCCGTTTCAGGCAGCAGACAGTTAACTGCATTGTGGAGTGTCTTTGTATCTGGTTGTAAAATAACGCTATATTCTCCGAAAACAATCACCTAAGTAATCACTGCGGGGGTGGCTGAGTGGGTTCAGCCACCGAGAAGTACACTTCTGCGCTGTGATTGTCTTAATATTTCATCCCAGGTAAATGCCATTGTCTTTCCTTGATATCTGCCATCACAAACCTCAACCACTATAAAAAAATTGGTAAGTCCATATACACGAAAGGAATATGTAATATCACATTGATTTATAAACTGACCTGAAACACTAAACAGAGGTTATTATTTAGACAATTGCAGTGGCGTAACCAGAAATGTCTCAAGAGGAACGGGAGGGAGCAGGATGTTATGTTACACAAACTGAAGAGAAAGCAGTGAGATTTCAAAGGCACTAACAGTGCTGACGCGTGTGTTAATTATGTCAAATACTAAGGGAAAAGTTACTTGACAATATAATAAAATGGATTATAGTTTACGACGGGTAGATTTTATCACATTTAAAGACTTGTTAATTACTTTAATAGTAATTTATGACAACCCAAGGGGTAAATGGGAGTGGATATTGTAACCCACATGCCACATACCCCCCCCCCCCCCCTTCTCCACCCGGCTTTGCCCCTTGACCAATGGAGTCAAGGCACAAATTTTGGAAACAAAAATTATTCGTAAAGATAAAGGACGTTTAGGTATCTGTCAAGTTTAATTTGAAGGGGGGTAACATAATATTTCAAACAGTTTAGATTTATTTTTAACTAGCGTTATACACTGCTGTGAATTTGACTTGCCCTTAGTAAGCCAAGCCAGCAGGGGTCTTTTAGCACGCTGGACGGCGGCGGTATTAACTCAGCGAGATTTCTATCTACAGAGAATTTGTGAACGAGGTTGTTTTGATTAACCAATCTACCTCTGTGAGGTAGGTGCAGCCAGACGAGTTAATTCACAAGGCTGCATATAAGATTTTTTTTTCTAACTGCAACAAGTCGATGATTAAAATATCAAAACTTAAAGTCCAACGATACCACACCAAAATTAAGACGTGTATTGCTTGGTTTCAAATTTTCATAAGAATAATGAAGAATAGTCCGGTTTCCATTACATTAAAACTAACTAAATGCACAAACGTTTGTGAAAAATGGAAAACCAAGAAGGATGCATGAGATTAAAATAAACCGTATACCACAGATTAAATACGTGACAATACACAATTGATTAGAACAGAACTATACATGATCTCTGTCCTTGAGAATTCAGTGCTGCAATCAGAGCCCCTAAACGTTGTGACATGGAATCAAAGAGGACCTGGATATGTTCCTGGGGAATTTCTGTCCATGCGGTTTGTATGAGAGTCCACGAAGCATCAACAGTGGTTGCTGGAGGACCGTGATGAACAAGTCGTCGACCAAACATATCCCAGACTTGTTCGATGGGCGACATGTCAAGCGAACGTGCAGGCCGGGGAAGCAGTTGTACCCGTCGTTCATTGAAGATGGCTTGCATATTCCTCGCCACATGTGGTCGGACATTGTACTGCTGAAATATGGCATGTGGATTTGTCTGTAGGAGAGGCAGTACCTCGGGCTCTAAAACCTCCCTGGTGTAGCTGTTGCTGTTCAGATTGCTCTCAATTCGTAGGAGTCGAGATAGCATATTGTATCCAATGACGCCCCACACCATCACACTTGGCGTTTATCCGCTATGCCGCTCCACAATGCAGGATGCCAGATTGCGGTAACCACGGTAGCGTCTAACACATATGCGGCCATCACTGTAGGACAGGTTGAGGTGGGACTCGTCCGAAAACACTGCATTTTGCCACTCAGCATGCCAGCGACGGCGTTCACGTGCCCATTGCAGTCTGAGGCGTTTGTTGTTTCTGAACATTGGAAGCCGACACAGTGGCATACGTGCCACCAGTCTAGCCCGCAGTAGACGATGTCGAACCATCGACACAGACAGGTCCACGCCCGTTTTAGTGCTCCAATGTCGAGCCAGCACTGTGGACAAGTCTATACGGTCCGTTACGGCCATGCGGACAAGATGGCGGTCATCCCGTGCTGTGGTTACATTGCGTGGTCCAGTACCAACTCGTCGCTGCGTACGGCCCTCTGCTATCCACTGGCTCCACACGCGCATCACTGTCATAGCAGCATGCCCTGTACCAGCCGAAATGACACGGTATGACAAATACGTGTCCCGGAGACCGATCATTCTGCCCCGTTCGAACTCACTCACATGCTGATATGAGGCCTTTTGACGGCAACGAGGCATACTGGTACTTGCTTTCACTTCGTTTGACGGCTCTTCACTGAGTCAGCTTGGCGTAACACGGACCTTTCCGGTCACACACGAGAGGGCGTTGCTGGGCCTACGTGTACGACATCTCTCTGTAATCGTAATCACTTATTGCTGGCATACTGTTCTACACATCCTCCGAGTTTGGATTTATATGGGTCATTCTTTCTGAGTGTTGCATTTTTCACAAACAATAATGTACCTTGATACCTTAGCACTGTTTCACAAGCATAGGCAATGTCGTGTTTCTACCTGTATGATTGAAATATATCAAATTATGCAAACAATGTAAATTGTTAATGAAACCACATGTCCTCTGCAGCTTCATGGTCTTGCATTTAAAATTAGGTCATGTTCTATCTCATAACATGTTCTAGCTCATAACATTGCACGAGTAGGGGGTCGCGGTGGTGTAGAGGTTAGACTACTTGCCTGCCACCTAGACGAACCGGGTTCGCGACCCGACGGGGTCTCTCCCGGATGTTTGCATGTGGGAATCGTGCCAGACGAAGCCACTGCTCGGTGAGTTTCCTCGGAGATCTCCCAATTCCCTCCCTTCCATCCCGGTGCCTCAGCTGTGTACTCGCCTCATTGCACGAGTATTGTTGTGCTAGTGAATTGAAAAGGGTGTTTTGTAGCGGAGGTCCCCAAAGTGTCGTCACGTTCTGACCGTTATTTTGCCAGCTGGAGTCTACGGTAAGTCATGAACGTATGTAAAATTTTCGTACGGAAGTTTAAATTTAGATTACTACAGTTTGGTAAATCACCCCACTGATTAGCTTCGGGGGCTTCGAGAGCCTAACAAAATAACGCAAATAAAATTACTATAATTTCCATCACGAGTTCAGAAGCGAGTTAAGCATCTTGCGAAGATTTTGCATGTGTGCCTCGTGTGAACAATGGTTTATGAGAATGACGAGGAGAGTTTGCTGGTTGTCAGCATAGACTAAAGATGAGGTAGACCCATCTCGCTGGCTGCGCACAACCAATCTCCGTGTCCCAACATTGCACTCATTTTCTGCCAACACGTCTAGCAAAAACGGCATGGTTTGGATTTGATATTAGAATACTGATTTGTAAACAAGTGATTTGAGATGTGCGCATACTTAATGTGGCCGATTAGTAATGCTGTTCGATTAAATTCAGATTGACGGAAGTATTTTATTCATATAAGTATTTATATTTCGAAAATTGAGTTAGGCCTATAAACAAACACACTCATCACTGTTGACCATGTGATTTTCACAGGCGTGTTCCTTTGGGGTATGTTAATGTCAGACTTTGGGTTAATGTTGGGGAGACGCGCAGGAGACGAATAATCGGTCAACGTCATCTTCAGTGCGTGTTATTGAAGGGACGTGGAAAGGGACTTGTGGGTGAAGGGCCTCGGGAAAGCCTGGCACTCCAACTCGCGCCCTGACCCAGCCACACTCACTGGGCCCAGCAAGTGTGCCCGCATCTCCCCCTCGAGTAAGGAGCGTCTCCCGCCCCTTCGCACAGCAATACACAATGCAGCTCGGGCCGTCCTCACCCCCAGCACGGGGGAGAGCAAACTTCGCGCAATCTATTCACCTCCGCCGCCATCGATCGCCAATACACCGCGTCTAGGCACGCTCCTGTTTCGGCGCCCCGCTAAGAGAGTGCTCGCTCGCTTGTCGTTCCCTTGCTCGAGCAGATAGCAGCGCCTTGTGAGTGCCACGATTCCCCGTAATGGGCTAACCAAGCGCTTTGGATGTTAAAGAAAATCGCTAGCAAATTTTTTAACCCCCTCAAGGTGACGTCTGGCCATAAGGAAGCAACGCGACGGGCCCTTCCATGGCTGCGCTATCTATTCCCGGCTGTAGGCTGTTCACGGTAAACTGAGCAGTTTTGAAAGTCCTGCTTAATACAATGTGTAATCTTCCGCCATACGTAAAATAAACAGTGCCATGGGCCTCATCACTTTATTCATGCGTCTGTCTATTGAAACAGTGAAATTATTAGGAAAGTAAATATTATACAAATCTGCTAATTTGTACTTTTCGATGCATAAAAAAAACAGAAAGCGAAGGAAATAATTTAATTTATCACGAACACTTTTTATTCGACATTATGATATGGAACTATTTTCACTCCAGCGTTACCAACTTTACTAGGCGCATGTTACTCAGTGCGCCCGATAAAAATATGCAGGTACGAGTGGTGACTTTATTCTAAGGTTGATTTAAAAAGTGCTCATTGAACCATGATTAGCCTACAGCTGAATTTCATTCCCCTTATTGCAACTACCCAGGAAAACCCTTTAAAAAATGCTGTTTTTAACCATTTTCACTATGTTTGTTTCTCTTTGAATAAATTTAATACGATAAAAGTGAAAAAAGGCGGCTGTAGATTATGTATTTTTTTTACCTTTCCTGTAAAAATCGTGTTCCCAGGCCATTTATTTACTGATATACGCTGTCAAGTGCCACCACTGATTTTACAAACAATATGTTAAAGAGTCCCTTAAGGGGAATGGACACCAACGTCTTATATTTTGCAACGTGTAGTCGCAAGTTTTTTTCATTTTTTTCCAGAATGCATAATCGAAACTTTTGGCATGTAGAGAAGATCTATGTAATAGTCTTCTACACCTCTTTCGACTGTTAGATATTTTATGATTGGCGGGTTTTCTCAGAGATCTCGCGTTTCTCCCCTCACTTGCATTCCGGCGCTGCTCCATTCTCACCTCATTTCAATTGGCTCTCAAGACCTCGTTGTTAAGAGCCGCCTAAATTTTTCAACTCATCTAAACAGTGCATATCCCTGCAGTTGCACGAATCCCAGCGGAACTGGTTGGATGACGTTCTGTAATGCACTGTTAATGCTCCTTGCAAAAACACCAGAGGCGAACTGACGTAAGATGTGATTTCCCACGCCACGATTCAGACGTTGGTCCTGTGTGTCGCTGTCGTGTACTCTGCGGAAAGTTTAGCTCGACGCCGCACCTACGTGACGACCGTCATTAGCACCGGAGAAAAATCTGCATCCGTCATTAAACACAGCGCTTCGCCATTTGCCACTCTCAGGCTCTTCTTTCTCACCATCTCTAATAGCCCAGAAATACTAGGGTTGAACCTTAAACAAATTCTTTGCATAGGCCGTTCACGATAAAGTGAGCACTTTTGAAAGCCCTGCTAAAATTATACTTTATTGCCCATTATGTATTCTTCCACCACATGTAAACAAACATTGCCATCTGACTGCCATGTGATTGCCACATGATAATAAACTCAATGTTTACATTTTAGGACTGCTAAATGTAGCATATATAAAACATGTAACATATATGATGTATATAACACATTATATATAATGTATACATGCATATATATGCATATATGCATGCACATATATATATATCATGTAAAATATACAATATATATAATATATAGCATATATAATTGTTTGGGTCATCTCACATCTCCGATAGCCAAAAACTTTACACCACAAACAATTGAAAAATGAACGCCCTAGCGATGAAGTCATGGAAACTGTGAAAAAGCAAACATTAAACTTTGGTGGTGAACAAGGACCAACACGACACGTTAAAAAAGGACACAATTTGTAAGGGCAGCAACATACAGATTTTGAAATAGACTAGCACTACTGCACATCCAAGGTACAACACCTCTTGTCACACAAATGACGAAACATTTAAAAGCTGTACCGCAAACTTAACGTTTCCCATGACTCACAGTTTTCCAAGTGCCCCATCGCTCTGTAGCGTGACAAGTAAAACGTCAGCTCTAAAACATGGTAGCTGTGTTTGGCCTCAGCTGACTGAAGTTAGGTGCAACTAAGCCATTAGGAAAAAACATACATCCTGCAAGCATAAGGTAGCGGCGTAACGTAGAAGGTGCCTGAAGCGTATTAAGTAGACAGAGCGAGGCCGTGCAAGGACTTAAAATAAAAAATGATACATAAAAAAGTAATGACGCACGTAGGGGAAAGGGGGAGGCAGGGAGGCAAGGAAAGACGAGGGGATCTGAGCCAAGCAAAGAGTACACCACTGCACAGAAGTAGATAGTGCTAATAAACTTAACGTGACGGCGCAAACATGGCAGTATATAAAAACATGTAATATATAAAAAAATATATATATAAAATATGTGCATGTATATGTACATTTTAAGGATAGTTTTATATGCATTTTTATAAATGGAGATAAATATATTTCAACATAGGCCTATAACGTATATATAATATAAAAATAATTTACACAAAAAATATAAACATATCAGCAAATGCGATTGTGTATATGTACATATAGTATTTTTTGACACCGTTACTCTGCGTTCGTACCCTTCTGAGACCCTCCAAAAAAGAACTGAACATTTATACTTTGAATTGAAGTGGTAAAAGAAGGATATACCAGGCTTGCAACTGGCACCACCTTAATTTGTACAAAATAATTCTAAAAATAATGTATATTATTTATAGCTAAGTGAAATGCCGATCTAGTGATGGCCACATTTCCTGTGTCTCTTGTGGCCCAAATGGGTGCGACATTTCCTTTTTGTCAAACCCACACAGACCTCAAGAAACCAATTTTACAGGTAAAGTGTATGGACTCTCATCGTTGTTGTGGTTCCTTCATTGCAATGACTGCAGCAAAACTGAAAACTTAAATGGAAAAGCATTTAAAGAAAATTACTATACTTACAAAAATGGTTCATGCGTGCACACACAAATCTGAAATAAATGTCTTATTATTAATGTAAAACCAACACATATCCAAAATGACAGCAAAATGATAATGTAAGGGACAAATTATATAAGTAATACTTACAGGCAAGTTACTGTGCATAGCGATAAGCACTTGGTTTAACTTTCCTTGTTACTATAGCTGTGCGTCAATAAACAGCCAATCAGAAGCCCCGACACTTATACTATGTTATCAATTGAAAAACTTATTTACAAATGAAGAAAGTGTGTACTTTGACTTCATTCCCCGGGAAGATATTTTCTTTTGTTTATTTATGGATAATCACAACCACGGAAGTTTTGTAACGCTTTTAGGTAATGTTTAAAGCAAAAATTGAAATGTAAATAATTTACCATTTTAAAAATGTCTCAGATCAATTGAAAATATCTAGTTTTGAAAAAACCCACTACCAACTATATGTACAGACCTTAATTTCTTCGGTACAAATGTAGTAACATAAACAAACTAATATTATTATCGTTATATCAATTGTAGCCAAGCCACTGTGCTTTTGTGTTTTGTATGTGCTTATCGCTATAACTGTGAATGTGTTTGGTATGTCAATTGTAGCCCGGCCCTTATTGAAAGCTAGCTCATACAGCTTCTTTAGAAATACTTAATTTAACAATGTAATCTAACCTTTACAAAACATGCACTCGCAAGTAAACAGGAGCTCTGGGAGTCTGGGGTGTTGACTATGACGTGTAATTTACAGTTACATTAAATTTCAATAACAACAGTATTTTTGCAGCCAAATTGGCAGATATTACAAACAATTATGCCTACTCAATAACGCATACTATCTTTGTTGATATTGCTCAAAAGGTAGTAAGTTGTCTTGTCGAACATCCATTTCGAAATTTAAACATGGAATTGTTCTATAGGCCTAACTGTTGACAATTGTTTGTAAATACTTTGTAATTGTTATTTAACTTTCCGATTATAATATCACTTTTCTAACTGCCGATTTATACTTGTTCTTTTTCACTTTTTTTACTGGTGATAAGCGTCGAAAACACGTAAAAACACATTGAAGTTTACCTCCGGACAGTTGTAGTTGAAATTTTCATAATTTCTGCAACTCGTTCGATCACCTTGCACGGCTTCATCTCTCCTCGACGAATTAAAGAATAAATACTTTCGGTGAGATTTATAATGTCCTCCTGACGCTGGATATTTGTACGTAGTTTGCTGGATCTCATAACTTTACACAAAATCACTACAGCACAATTAAACACTATACGACCTATAATAAAACAATGTTGATTGCAGATAAGCTGAAAAATAAATGAGAACTACTAAAACACAACAACCTCCAGTTTTCAAATTTGTAGTTCGCCTTACAAGCAAAGCCAAGCAACAAGCATGAAGGAACCACAACAACGGACCGTTGGTTTTGACCGTTGCGCCGATCACGTGACACAATATAATTACGATTTACAGCAAATACATTATCTTTACGCCAATAATTACTTTAAAGTGTATAAAATAAACTTCAAACAGCGTAAGTAGCCATAAATTTAAACATTACACTTGCAATACCGCGTTATTTCGTAGACCTACTTTTCGAATTTCACTGCCGACATAACTGGGTGTGTTCATCCCCAGCCTGTGTGGTGACACACGTGGTTATACATACGCAATTGCGGGCGGTGGTTTTTTTCAAAGGTTGATTTCTAGAGTGCTCACTTTAACGTGAACGGCCTTTAAGCTAAATTTTAGTGCGATATGTTCAGTATGAATCCCTTTTAACATAAAAATGGTAGTGAATGTAGTTTACTGTTATGTTTATTAGTAAGTCTGAGGTATGGTGGTTGATGTGGTTTGGGCTGTATGTTTTTTGTTGGTATGGTTATCTGCTGTGGTGGTTCATTGATGTATTCAGATGGTTAAGTATGTTAGTATGCTAGTTTGTATCGCTTTCGATGATGCATGGCTGAAGCAAGGTAATGCCATGATGAAATTTATTATATCTTATTTGGTACTCAGTACCAATAGGTTAACATACAACTGGAGCTTCATGTAAATTCGAGCAAAAGTGTGCTAAGTGCCATAATTGGAAGGTTTTTGTAATTGAGCCAAGCGGTACCTTTGTTTATTTCAAATTTGAAGTATCAAAATTAAGATATGCTTTAATATAAAATTAATATATGGCTTTCCTTACATATTTCAATGATTCACATTAGCATTAAGTTCCATGAAAAAAGTCATAAGGTCATTACATATGAACCACCTTTAACCCGATTATTAATATATTATCATTTTGATAAGTAAGTTGTGAGACAATAAATTAAACTATTTTAATTCCATTGATGATTTTTTACGTTTTAAGTATAATACAATATCTATCAAGCTCTGCTGTAAGAATAAATAAACATTAAATTGCGAATAATATACAAAATATACTTTGACTTTGTGAAAATTATTGTAGATTATCTGATTCTGGACAAATATTTTATGGGTGCTTATTTAATAATTGGCGATTATTCTATTCAAGGGTCAGAATAAAATTGTGAAATGTACTGTGCTTATTAGAGGCACTTGTGTTATTAATGATTCCTGTGGAACATGCACTGAATTCTTTTACACACATGTACACACACAGTCATACACTATTTATCCCAATTTATGGTTCTTAGAAAGACATTTCGTTATTTACCTTGAAATTACAGAGACATAACTTGAAGTTGCATGAGCAATTCGTACTCACCTATGTCACTTCCTCCTCCTCAAAAAGTCCATCATCGTCATTCAGCAAAGTACTGGTTTCAAGTAGATCTGCCTCAAGAAGTATATTGCTGCAACCATTCCCTCTGCAGTGGCGACACATGGAAGAACAATGGAGGCCAGTAGATCGACACTGACTACCTCTCTGGCAGCCTTTCTTGCAGTTGAAGCTAATAAGGTTAAGAAGTTCGTCAGGGGCCGGAGCCAAGACACACGTGACAGGGATCAAATGGCCATTTTTCATTTTTCATCCCCAGTTAGAATCCAAAGGTTTCCTAGCCAGTGTTGCACTTACAAGTAGACACGGAAGGAGAGTGTTGACGTCCTGAATCACTAGTTGGTGGTAAACTGGATAGATCAACAGGGTATTTCTTGTTTTGTTTGGAAGTGATAAATTTACTATGAAATAAATATTTCAGCTCATTGATGCTTTTGCATTTTTCGCCATTATAGAGTGCAAGGAGGAAGTCTTCACCCACTGATGCAATTTTATCAGGAGTTATGGATGGTTCATAGAAGAGTCGCACTTTTCTATTCAAATCTGTGTTTGAACGCAAAATTTTGTAAACCATTTTCTTGCCTTTCTTGAAAATAGCACTTGTTGTGTCGGTACCAGATGCAGCATGCAAT
This sequence comes from Dryococelus australis, assembly GCA_029891345.1. Classification (NCBI taxonomy): domain Eukaryota; kingdom Metazoa; phylum Arthropoda; class Insecta; order Phasmatodea; family Phasmatidae; genus Dryococelus; species Dryococelus australis. The sequence goes on from CM056996.1 coordinate 74,051,975, forward strand.
AAGAGTATGGTATCTTTTATATCTTTAAAAGCATGTTGTAATTCCAAAATATTAAACATTTTTCGTTGTTTTTTTAACACGTTCAGACTCTAACATATACATATCATGATTGGTGCTTGCGAGCACAATTAATAACACTAATATATCAGTGTAATTTGCAACAACTACCACAGATTCTGCTTCACTGGTCTGGGATATTGCAGTAGTGACTACTAGAACATCCGTATCTGCTGTTGCCTGAAGCACACTAATTCCTGCAACTTCAAAATTTGATGAAAGTTGTGAGATTAGTTGCATTTTATTACTAGTATTTGCCAAGAACTCCTCCTGACTTGCCGTTGACGGTAAACTATTTTTCACATTTAAGTTTACGGAAGTTTTCTTTGAGCTTCGACGTCTCTGCTCTTCATACTTCGTATTTGGTGTACCACCATATCCGTTCAAAACAACAACGGCTCTTTTGTATCGCGAACTTAGATGTATAACATATTTTTCAAAGATCTCACCATACGTAGTTCCCTTCTCAGGCCAAACAAAATTATGAAGTAAAAACCCTCCATCGATGATGTAGTTTGAATATTTTAATACTATATTTACACATGGAACTTTAGATTCAAAAATTGTTTCTAGAGTAGATTTCTGAGTCTTTCTCATAGAAACATCGTCGAACAACGCAGGAGGCCATGGCGTTAGTTCGTACTGTAGAAGGTCAGGAAATTCATCCTTGCTTTTTACTAAAACGATCCTGCTAAAGAGCAGATGAGTGTCGCTTCGGATGGTGATAGTTATATTCATAGAAGATAGGGGGTTTACCTTATCGCACCGATGTAATTTCACAGCAGAAAAGTTATTGCCAGTAAGTGATTTTATGGCTTTCCTCCCAACTTCTGTAGCTCAGTCACAATTAATACCATGCCTGCTACCATGCCTGTTGAAACAGAAACAAGTTCATCTACTGGGCGTGGTGCAAAAGGATGATGATTTTGTAAACAATTCAGGAACAAATGAGAGTCCTTATTATCTCGGATCTTGCGACTTACTCTCAACTCAGTATGCTGTTCAGATGATGCTAAATGAACACCGCAGAATGTTTCTACATTTTCACAGCTATTGACACATTTAGAAGATACATGAATCCAGTGCGCGAGTGTATTTTCTGTGATATCTCTTCCTCGAGCTAGGCTACCAGAAGTCTTCATAGATCGCATGAGTCCCTGCTCAATTGTCGTATCAGAAGACACACTGCACCAAAATTTGTCACTTCGCTGAATGGTAAAATAGCCAGCAGACGTCATTTTTTCTAGTTCCTCGTGATCCATGTACAGAGCGAGATCTTCCATCTGCTGCAAATAGAGTCTTGTTGATTTGGCATAAGAAAGGTGCCCTGCTACATGCAAATGAGGAATCATTTGTCTGATAGTATGGAGGTGCAGTTCCCAATTCCCAGTTTTTTCGGCTCTTAAATAGCCTAGGATTAGTTCCACTTGTAAATATTGTACCCACAGCTTTCTGGTTCGACTGTCACTCTAAGTCGGAGAATTTCGTGTAATATCGGGTTGTTTTCTAAGTCCTTTCCAGGAATTTCACCCCATTCAGAAACATTTCAAATAATTTTATGATGCTATCTTCACTGCCAATGTGAAACTCTTTTTCGTAGATGAGCAAGCATCCAAGAGCTTGATAAGTTAGTATGTGTGCTCTAACTGTACGGGGATAAGCATAACCAGAAAGCACATGAGTGATTGCTGTCTTCGCATAAACTGTGTTCCAGAGTTCTTCTATTCCACTGCCACTCATAATATGACCTATTGCACCTAGGTATGACATGAGGAGATGGAATCTACCAAGTAGTATAACAACATTTCCAAGATCTCCGGACGATGCTACAATTTCAGTCGCTTTGGCATACTACGGCTGGTCAAATGTTACAAAGCAAATTTTTTGTACAGATTTTGTGCACTGTTCTGCTGCGAACTTGATGGCAGTGAATATACACGTAGGATTGTTGCGGTTTAGGTCAGTGAAAGAGAGAAATTTTATTTCACTAACATATTTTCCACAGTCTTGCATGGCACTTTGCAATGTAGCCATTCCATTCCAGCTGGGAGCTGGAGATGTAGTGAGCATAGACCCAGTTACCCACTAAATATCAAGATGTTAATCGATATCAGTGCCACGAGTGATGTCCACATCTCGAATTGTGATTCCTTCTAGACCACTACGAGGGGGTTTTTCATAATGTTGCACCTCTATCCTACCTCGTGGACCACTACATTCACTTGTCACTAGCAATTTTGTATTTCTTAGAAGTACACGCTCTGTGTGCTTACTTGTTTTGGGCGTGATGCACATGATGCCTCCCATATTATGAACTGTAGAGTGTCCGTCAAGGGTACGTATATTAAAATCTGCATTATCAAATGTAAATTGGACAAACCCATCAGGATGTGTTTCTTCCTGTCCTGAAACACGAATAGAGTACTCACATCTTTGGATCTCATTGTACCCAACTGAAAATCCCAAGCTACTCAAAATATCTATAAGGTTTCTGGATGCATAATTGAGGTGTAAGAACACTCCTAATTCCAGTATAAGGGGTGAAGCGTAAGATCGAAGCCTACAAGATGATAGTATTACTTCTGATATTGCTTTCTTTCTTCTAGAGGTATTTACCAACTTTCTGTTTTTACCCAAGACAATATTGACTAATGTTACAAAACTTTCTGGAATGAATGTGTTTTCCTTAGATCGCCTCCAAGTTTGTAAACATCAGTATCATAAACCCTTGAAGAGATGTCTTCACGAATTATATGTGCAGCTGTTTCTACAATCCTCATACGTTCATATTCTTGGTTGCTGAGGCAGAGTTCGTTATACCATTTTTAGTGAAGTGTCCTTTCAGCAGTTTCACGTAAGCAGAAAATGGCGTCACGTCCAGGTACTTGGGTCAAAATAATTTGTGTATGGTGGATCGCCCTCAACCGTAGCATTGAACCGGTCAAACAACTATGTAACTGAAAATTGACAATCATCATCATTTTCAAGATATTGACAAAATTTCAAGAAAATTTCGTGTTTTTGGACTTCAGGAGGCCTTCCAGAAGATTTGCGCTGGCTTACCACACACAAACTGGCCAAACATCGATTACGGTATCTACCTTCAGCAGCGACTAAGTCAAACTCCTCTTCTACTCTCGAAAGTACAAACCTTCCTGTTTCGTCATTCCTAGCTTGAGCCGCATTCACAATAGTTGCCTTTATTCCAATTGTGTGAATGACACGAATATCATCTCGCCTATTTTGGGGTTTCTTCTTTTTTTAAATGACATCTGCATCTTCAGCACAAATCACACATTTATTTTTAAAAATCGAAGTCAGGAGGCACTTGCGAGCGTAGTAATGGTTTGACTGATGTGCGGGCCCCACATTCTTGGTTTCCGTTTGACTTCTCAATTTTCCTTAAAGCCGAGGGTAAGGTATACTGCTTTTACAATCGACATGCAGAATAAGAGGTTCAGGGGATTGAAAATAATTTTCCAGACCATCTTACTTAATTTTACTCGCATCTACAAGTGTATTGAGACCTTTTCTTACTGTTACTGTGTTCCCAAGAAGATTTATGCAAGAAATATTTTTAACGGGAAGTGTTCCTCATTAAAAAAATCACACTCTTACTATATTATAAATTCACATTGCTTTCCAGTGGTACTATTATTTATATTCAGGTTACGTTATGCTAGTATGTTAGTAATGTAGTGCACACACTTATAAATAAGGTTATTTGCGAAATACTCCCCTCATTTTACCACATAATACATAGTTTGACAAAATCTGCAACAGTCCCTCTTATTATATGAACCCAGCTTACATAAACATTATTCTTATGATATTTGAAGAAAATAGGAACAAGTTTATATTAAGTTACCAATCTACATCACCCTCATTTTCCTACCATTGAAAAGTAATATTGATTCTGCCCACGCCACCAACACCAGAATCAACAGCTATGTTGAATTTTACCTGAACTCGTAACTCCGTTGAAGAAGAAGATTTTATCAATGCTTCAAACACATTTGTATTTACACGTCGCACTTTTCACGTTTATATTCTGAAATCGTGACTTAACACAATGCGAAAGGATGCGTAAAAGTGTAACCTGTCTTTGCACTCTCAACAACGACCCTGTTGGACTTGCTCGCGACGTGAGGCCGGCAGGGTGTGGCTGGCAGACGTGTGCTGCAATCTGGCTGTCCCGTACGCTACTGACTGTGAAGACAAACGTTACTGCCACTAAAATCGCTTCACTTTAATTTTTTTCTCATATATCGTATCGTTCATCTTTTTTTCATTACCGCACAAAAAAAAACAGTGTCAAGAAACGATCATGTAAAATTATAACCAATTTGGAAGTGTTGGTAACTGAGACACGCTTACAGTAAATTTAATTTATTAGTGTGAATGTTGTTATATTTTGTATTATATGCATTACAACATATTGCATATTATTTCAGGTGAAAACTATCTCCTTTTCATATTTATAACTCTCTAAAAATGGACACTGCAATTCAAACACACATCAGAATGATCACAAAATAGGGAAATGTAGTAACTTATATAACTCAAAAAAAAAAAAAATGAAGCTCCAGTTCAATCTTTGGAGACTTTTGGTATGTTTAAAAGGAGTCTGTAAGGCACATTTTGTACAAAAAATTAGCTTGCAAAGAACTTGTTTAGGGTACCCTTCTGTTTTTGTTTAATGTCCCTGGGCTATAAGGGTGAGTGAAGAGATTTGGGCGGTTCTTAACAGCCGGGTCTTGATTGAGAGCCGATGAGGGTGATTGAGGTGAGTATGGAGTGGCGCCGGAATGAAGGGGTGTGGGAAGCGTGAGATCCCCGAGAAGGCTGGCCGACCGGCGGCATCTTCTGGCACGATTCCCACTTTCGAAAATCCGGTGACCCGGCCGGGTATTGAGCCAGGTTCTCGCGGGTGGGGGGTGACCAAGCTTAAGTTGAGGCATAGATTCTTTTCTTGCATTTACTATACAAATCCACTGCAAGTAAATTACTTTAATGAGAGTTTTTTTTTTTTTGTAAATACTGCTATACTATAGGCACATCCAGACAAGTTCACTCACAGTGCTGTATATCAGAATTAGACGCGTGCTTTTCATAGTGTAGCATTGTTCATTAATTGTAATGTTACAGGGAAAATGTATCTCATTCAACAGTATATCTGCTGCAGGGCATATCTGTTATAGTTGGCTGGTAATAACTGAGACTTTCACGGAGATATAATAAAACTTCCTATATTAGTTTATATAATGCATTCCTCTGTTAGTTTATACAATTCATATTACGCTCGCTGGCATGCATCTTCAGAACTTAAAATAATAGCCTACTTAATCGTCTGCAAATATGAGCGTCACTGCTTTAAAATTTCAGAACGTAAAAATAAAATTACTGTAACATAAAAGTGTATGTTGCTGTGGTTATTCGTTAACTTATAAATGTATTGAAGTTACAAAATATTTGCATGATGTTACAGAGTAAGAATTATAGCGTTGCTCGCAGGCAAAAGAAATGAAGTTGATCGTGGAGATTCTTTTCCAGGTAATGACGTTAGACTTCGTCATGTTTCCCCCCCCCCCCCCTGTCAAAGGCGTGATTTAATCGAGTTTTTTTTTTTTTTTTTTTTTTTTTTTTTCGTGAGCTCCGCAAGGGAAAGGCGTGAATCTTATTTGTCGGAGAGAGGGAGGGTGGAGAAAGTGTGGGGAGGGGGGTGTGGGACGGCTGCGGGGAGAGAAAAAGAGGAGAGTTTCGCCGCGGCCTCGGACGTGCGGAACAGAAATTGGATTAAGGAGATGAAATAAACATGGAGCGTTGCCGCTCGCTCCAGCCCGGCGCCCCTCCTCTACGTCGACGGCTGATTGGTCGGGGACGAGGCGCCCCGACACCCGGCGTCACCAGCTGCGGGGGTGTAAACACGCTAGTGCGATGTCACCCTGGGGAGCCGCAAGAACGCCCAGCCACACGGAGTACAGTACACTCACTCTTACTCACGACTTCTCTGTAGCCCTGCTCGAGTTCTACTTTCAAGATATTCCTCCGTCTCATGCAAACCAAGTTAAAGGTTTATTATACCCAGGTTAGGAACAAAACGGTGACTTTTTTTATGGGAGGGCTCGACATAAGGAACATTTTCCGCCGCTAGGTGCACAGTGTTCAAAAAGTAACTGTTAATTAAAATTTTAAATCTTAAACTACGTGAATCATAAAAGAGAAAGATTTGACTTAGTAATTAAGTTATTTTATATTTGATTTATGATTGTTATTATCGTCCTGTTTTTAACGCAAAAAAAAATAATCTGGTGCACATGCGACACTAGCGCTTACCAAGTATCGAAAATTTTTCTCGCCAAACTTTTAACATTGATCTTCCCGACCAGTAGTAGGAGTAACCTTAACCAAGTCTGGAAAGTTACACCGAAAGGACAACGCACCGCATTCGTGCGCACTGAGTTTAATAGCATTTTGCTTGAGAACTATTTCTTACTACACTCTTAAGCCCGGATCAGTGATACCAATCAGTGAGATAAAATTCTCCGAAATTAAGTTGTGAAAACTTTCACCGATTGATGAATAAAGCAGGTTGGCTGGGATCTAGATACATGTTAGGGGAATTCTCGGCATTAAAAATTGAATCACGCATAAATCAGTGAAATTCGGTCATCATATGAATTAGTTATCTGGTTTTCACTAATTTGGCTACATTTTCAGTTATTTCTAGTTTAACGTGTAGGCATTATCAACACACTTATTTTATCTCAATTTTTATCCACATTAATTGTAAATATAATATTATAATCTATATTTAAAATATAATTAAAACTTTAATTTAACTAGTTATTATAAGCCATACACGGTAAAGTGAGCACATGTGAAAACCCTCTCATTTGGAATAATAACCAATAAATTTATTTTATTTTACCTTTGGACGTTAACTTTCGAGTGCTGTTGAATATACACACTGTGTTAATTGCTTAAATGGAAAATATTTATTTTAAAAGGTGGTTAAAGGATAACAAATGGCTGAAAGAAAAAAGTAACTAGAGCCCCAAAAGTGTTCACTTTACCGTGAACAGCCTATAAATACTTTTATGTTAGCAGAAGTATAAAACGCTTGTATTTCATGAGATGTAGGAAACAATCAAACACGTCATACGTGGGGTGACGTGTGAAGATACCGCGAAGAGTCTAGTAAAAAATGCAGAGGATAAATATCCGCTTATTCCGCGAACTGCACCAGCACACGCCAGCCACCGACGTGATGTCACTAGCCAGCAACGAGCCAGGCGCCAATCAGCGCCTGGTAACCTGCTTACCAGCCGGTAACCCGGCCAATAAGAAAAATCTCTGAAGTACGCAGTCAGACTCACGGCCAGTTCCAGGAGCTTCGCGCAGCCAATCAGTGAATTGGCACGAGCTCATCAAAGGAACCGACATTCGGTTTCGCCTCTGTTCGCTTATCTACTCTGTGACTTAGGAGCACACCCCGGAATCACCATCCTGTTATGAAGTAACATTTTGTTAACTCCATTGATAGGAGATGATATGGTAGAGCAGTACTGTAAAAAAACTCGAGTGGGGAGTGAACCCAGGGCGAGGCACTACTCACCGAGTAACGAGATTTCCAGATGGGACCCGTAGGTGCCCGTCATCCCCGGACATAGCATGAAGTGAGGCTCTAGGGCGGGGAAACGGGAGTACCAGAAGAAAGCCCGCCGGAATGCGGCATCGTCCAGCACGATTCCCACATGCGAAGATCTGGGAGTGAACCCGCCAGGTATTGAGCCCGGATCGCCGTAGTGGTAGACGAGCGTCCTAGCCACTGCGCCGCGGCTGCCCCAGCACTACTGTGAATTATTGGGTTTATTAGACATGATGAACTCTTACAATACATGTATTATTACGCAAATATTAATCACTTTTGGGAGCTTATATTGAACGAGATAGTTACTGCAGCTACTAATATGACAAACTAACTGGAATGCCCCAACCTTAAACATGGTTCCGGAGGCTGTTTTGGTAGGCGGCTATCGGCGATCGGACATACCCATCTCTGCGTGATCTTCTCTCGTTGCTGGCCGAATGAGGAAAGACGAGCACCGCCACGTGCTGGCCTATATCGGCAAGTTGTTTGGTATAGTTGTCCCCAATTGTTGACCCGGGGGGGGGGGGGGGGGATTTCTGCTGCTGGCTATTTCACAATAAGTTGTTGCAATTCCTGGAATGTTGGTTTAATGTCTAAAGGTATGATCAGGCAGGGATGTCTACTTAAGGTCTGATCACAACGTAAAAATCCGACCATGATGACTCAACGGCGGTGTTGGTTCTGCGCACACGGTCCCTCCCTGTGAACGTAAGAAATCGAGTTACCCACGCCAGTGGGTAACTCGATTTCTTATCGATAACGAACACGTACGGCTTAAAGGCTTATACATCTGGAAGGAAGGGGAACAACAGGATGATTTTAAATCGACTCTATTTTCTTCGTTTTTATTCTTGCTCGAGTCTACCGCTAGAACTGAACAAGCACGTAGAACTATTTATTACTCACTCCCGTGCATAGCTATATTCGTAACTTTTTTCTTGTGTCGTTCTGTTTGTTTCAGTTTCGTAGATCGGTAAGATTTTCATAGGGTGAGAGACTTGTTACTTTAAACTTAAATCTTCAGAACCTGAGAAAAGTAGTTAACGTGGTTGATAAGTTTCAAATTCGCACTTCCATAGTTATTAAACACTTGACATAATACATTCAAAACCATCACAAACAGTTGCGATACACTCTAACTTGTATAGTAAAAATTACGATGCACATTGACAGCGTATTAAGTAACACTCTCAACAGCGAACCAGTTATAATTCATCTTAGAATATTTCCACATGATACAGAAATTCTCACGTATAAAACAGTAGTGAATATTCTAAAATACTTTACACTCCTACAAACAAAAATATCCCAAATTTCTATTGGTTCATACCGCATGACAAGTTGTAATAGGATCAGTATTACAGACGAAGGCATCGCAAAACAAAGAAATTTGAAGTACAGTCATCCAATTAGCCAACGAGAATTGTTTATGATACGACCACTCTTGTTCACTGTAATACATTAAGGCCATTATTTTCCTCTTTATAAGTTCTGAAATAATATATGTAAATTAGGAAAGTTATAACCCAGAAGCATCGTGGCATATTTAATTAAAAACGTTTCTCTGTAATTGCTTTCGTGCAAATAATCAAGAGCGGTGTGTTATTTACAAAAGCCCAGAACTTTTGTAAATGTTTGCACGAAAACATCTTTAATGCATGCTGTTGTTACATGAACACTTATGAGAACCGTACTTTTAATATTAATATGGTGTGGGATACGTTATTGCAGTGCAGAAAATGAAAAGAATTAACTATCCATCAAACATTGAAAATTTTTATACATTGAATTTGTAACAAAATTATATAATACATTTTGTATAAAACAACCATATTACCAGTGGTTTTCACTGTCTTGTCTACTTTCGTGTCCTTACTGAGAAATGATACTCGTATGCTCTTTGATAATATGTACACTTGATACATATATTCATTGGAAAACACTTATTAGTAGAACTTTTTTTTTTGTTCATGTCAGCACTGAAATCAGTATTATCCGCAGTCCTTCTCATAATGGTAAACGCTACCGGTGCATTATAGGAACACCACGAACTCCACAGATTGGTTATGTTATCCTGAAACTATTCGTGTTATGGAACAGGATTGTTTGATTGTCGATCTGACTTTTCGAAAAATCTTTGTCCGCATACTGTAATTAATCGATTATCCCAACGATACATTTTTAGCCTAAGGAAATGTTAAATCCGGGTTGGCTTGCAAAATATGTCGTACTTTCTGATTTCGTACTTAGGTTTTTCCTTCGCCAAACTAATATTTGGGAAGGAGTACAGATTTTCAAAATCATTTTATGAAATCCTCCGGCACGTAGGCCAAGGCACAAGATGGAAATTACTGAACCAGTTATGTCTGCCTGGAAAATTTCGGAAACAAATTTTCCAGACATGTTATTGAATTTACGGGTAATGTTTGTGATATTACACAGTTAAGAAAATAAGGGAAGGAGGGGAAAAATTACAAATTGCAACTATGGTATTGCCTTCTGAAGTGAAAATAAACGGAATTCAACCATCCTACGCGAGTGCATGTGACTAGCAGTACTAATTAACAACCTCACGGGCCTACCCGACATTTGAGAGTACATACACTGCTGTTTGTGAAAATTGCTACACCCAGAAAGAATGGCTTGAATGTATCCAAACTCGGAAATGGCGTACACGTAAGTTCAGCAGTGGCCCTTTCTTGTGTGGTCGGAAAGGTCCGTGTTACGCCAAGCTCACTCAGTGAAGAGCCGTCAAACGAAGTGAAAGCAAGTGCCAGTATGCTTCGTTGACGTCAAAAGGCCTCATATCAGCATGTGAGTGAGTGAGTTCGAACGGGGCAGAATGATCTGTCTCCGAGACACGGGTTTGTCATACCGTGACATTTCGGCTGGTACAGGACATGCTGCTATGACAATGATGCGTGTGTGGAACCAGTGGATAGAAGAGGGTCGTACGCAGCGACGAGCGGGTATTGGACCACGCAATGTGACCACAGCACGGGATGACCGCCATCTTGTCCGCATGGTCTTGACGGACCGTACAGTCTCGTCCACAGTGTTGGATCGACACTGGAGCACTACAACAGGTGTGGACCTGTCTGCATCGACGGTTCAACGCTGTCTGCTGCGGACTGAACTGGTGGCACGCATGCCATTGCGTCGGCTTCTATTGTCCAAAAACAAAAACACCTCAAACTGCAATGGGCACGTGAACGCCGTCACTGGCATGCTGAATGGCAAAATGCAGTGTTTTCGGACGAGTGCCGCTTCAACCTGTCCTACAGTGATCGCCGCATACGTGTTACACGCTACCGTGGTTACCGCAATCTGGTAGATTGCATTGTGAAGAGGCATAGCGGGCAAACGCCAAGTGTGATTGTGTGGGGTGCCACACGATCTCGACGACTCCTACGTATATAGGGCAATCTAAACAGTAACCGCTGCATAAGGGAGGCTTTAGATCCGGAGGTACTGCTCCTCCTTCAGTCAATTCAACATGCCATGTTTCAGCAGGGCAATGCCTGGGCACATGTGGCGAGGAATGTGCAAGCCTTCTTCAATGAACGACGGGTAATACTGCTTCCCTGGCCTGCATGTTCGCCTGACATGTCGCCCATCGAACATGTCTGGGATATGGTTGGTCGGTTACTTGTTCATCACGGTCCTCGAGAAACCACTGTTGATGCTTCGTGGACTCGCATACAAACCACGTGGAGGGAGATTCCCCAGGAACATATCCAGGTCCTCTTTGATTCCACGCCACAACGTTTAGGGGCTCTGATTGCCACACGTGGGGGCTTCATACGGTACTGATTTTTTTAAGGACAGAGACCACGTACAGTTTTGTAATCATAATAAATTGTGTATTGTCATGTAACTAATATGTGGTACAAAGTTCATTTCAATCACATGCATCCTTCTTGGTGTTGCTTTTTTCACAAACGTTAGTTTAGTTCGACACGGTTGTCACAATATGTACAATTTGACTTTTGTCACAACCTGACCGGTCTCATGGAGTATTCATGTGACAAATACTGCGATATATGATTTAATAATTCTTGGTGCTTGTGGCAACAGAGCTGTCGCTGCTGTCAGAGAACACGCACACTGTTTTCTGTCGCGGCGTCATCCGACTGCAAATGTGTTTCGCCGCCTAGTTCAGAGAACGTGGGAGACTGGAAACATATTGTCAACCACATCTGTTGATAGAGAGCAGTGGCGTATGGTGAAGTATTGCAAGGTAAGCTGGTGCTTGTTCAGTGCTGTACACAGTCGGCGCGCTCAGCAAGAACAGTAACCAGAGTGGAGTCGGGAAAAACTGAGTGTATTGTGGCCACTCATGGCAGAGCAGCGAGGTACCATTACACACGTTCTGTGACGCCAAATGCACTACTACGTTTGAGTGGCCGATGTGTAAACTAGCAAACTATTAGGAATAGCACAGAACAAAATACACAGCTTACCTTGCAACAGTTTACCACACGCCACTGATAGAAAACGTCCGCACACACGCTGGACGCCTCAAGTGGAAGGCATGATTCTGGTTGGGATAGGGATTTGCACCTATTCCACTGCAGGCATGTTCAAAACCTCATGGCTAGTGACCCGGAAATTTCGCGGATTGATTCAGCAATAGCAACATGCTAGACATCACAGTCCTTTATGTACTTGAGCCTTAGAGTTACTTGTTCATAGGCTGTTACTCCAGTTTTACCCTAGATCAGGAAGCACGGGATTCGATCCCTGTTTTCCTTACAGGTTCGGTATTGGTCGAAAGTCGTCCGGGGTATGTACAACCGTGGTCTAATTGAAGCGGAAACTTTATGATACATGCGGGTAGTGTTTCACTTGTCTTTAAATGAACAAGCGAAATTTCCGGGACTACTTATGCCACGTGACCACCTTCCTTGCGTACGCTACTGGAATAGCTCCAGCGTATACATGGACGTGCTCCACACATTTCTCAGAGCATTTTGCAAGCTGATGAAGCTCTGTTCCTCCGAGACGAAGAATCTAACATTCACGACAGCCGTATGTGGGCTACGGAAAATCTTCATGCAACACATGAGCGATTGCGGCAAGTTCGTAGGAGTGCAAATGTGTAGTCGAGTATCCTTAGCATTAGGGTTACTGGTCCCTACATTCTATCCGACCCTTTTTACTGTTGCTCCGGAGAGACGTGTTGTTTGAACTGCTCGAAGATGTGCCATGTGGTTCCGGCGTGATGGGCTACCGCGCTGCATTATGCGGCTCGCGTGCGAAACAACCTTCGCAACACCTTCCCTGGTAGTTGAGTAGGACGTGGTGACCCTGTACAGTGGTCTACAAGATCGCCAGATCTCAGTCTCTTAGATTTCTTAATGGGCCACCTTAGGGAACTTGTCTACTAGATACACCAAATGGCATTGCAGATATGGTAGCAAAACTCCACGCTGCCTGTACTACAGTTGATGAGGAGATGCTGAATTATGTGCTAGGTAACATTCTGCGGCATGCAGCTGCATGCCAGCGAATGTATGGTAGACACTTTGAACATCTGATGTATAGGGTGAGTCCCTTGAAAGAGGCCCCGTGGGACATGTGTGTAACGGAGCGAGGGAATGAGGAAATACAGTTCAGTGTGACAACAACATATAGAGTAAGGTAATGGAAGTTTCCGCCAAGTGACCTTGAGGCACACTGCGCGGAGCTCCCCGCGCGCTACGGTCGGTTGAGTGGAGGGCAGCATGCAGGGACGTCGTGAGTGTGTTTCGGTGCATCGGCATGGTGTTGACGATTCAGCAGCGTATTTTTTTGGTGGAGACATATGCAAGCCACGGTTCTTGGAACCAGTGTGCAGAATTGTTTCAGACTGTATTTTCTCATTCCCTCGCTCCGTTACACACATGTCCCACTCATTTAAAGGACTCATCCTGTAAATCTCGCCCGTCTAACAAAGTGTTTTTGACCTCTCTTGTGGAACACTAATTCGGCTTATATGCTTGTACTGTGGTGTGTTGTATAGTGGTGTATATTAAACTGTATTATCATTACAATAACAATGCATAATTTACTGGTTTTATCACACCAGTAGGCTACTGTATACTAGCTACTCTAGCGGTCATACAGCAGATTCGTGGGGCCAATGAGACCTAACGGTTGGCCATAATAAAAATTTTCCCGTACATTTTCTTCTCAGTTTCCACTTCCCTTCTTAACTCCGGTGTTACTATATGACTTTTTTTTTAACATGCTGTATATTCTTCACCGGTTTTTGACGAGAAGTTAAGTAGGTAGACAGATTACTTGCCATATCAAACCAACTTAATAAACATTCTATATGCACATATTCGAGACTGGGCTAGGGCCCACGAAGCAACTTTTGTGTCGGCAAGCAGGCACTTTTGGAACCTATATCCGAACACACTATCAGAACTACAACTAGTGTGACAAGTTCTTCTGCCCGTGTAACACTGATTGGAACGTTGGTATCAGTTAACTGTACATCGCACAACGGAATTGGTTTCAACTGTATAGCCAAAATATTTCGCTCCAGTTGTGATGACCTTACTTTATAAGTATTTTTTCTGATGATTCATTGTCGTGCGGAAAATTTAACTTACAATATACGAGGCCTGTGAGGATCAAGCGAAAATATAAATCATGTGGGGAAAAGTTATTACTTAGTTGTCACCAGCTTTCATGTTCCAAAATTTCAGTGCTAATTGCGGCTTGCAGTGGAATTAAGTGAATGGCAGACTTCAAAACCCGTAATACCGTAGAGTTATTTTTATAACAGTTCACTTTCCGCGGGATTTATTTGACATTAATTCGGGCCTTCATGTTTTGGAACGACTGTGGAGGACTTTAGTGAGGCACAGGCACGGTATACGACTTGTAATACGTGCCCCGTTGACTGGCTAACGATCTCCGCTCACGGAAAATACCAAATTAATTTTCCACCCTTTTCAACCCGTCCACTCTTTTTTTACACCACTTAGCGGCGCAATTTTCCGAATACATTTCGATCGAACGACTACTATCCTGTCACACAAATATTTCGGGCAGAAACGTCATAAGTCCAATATTATCTACAAAGGAATATGAGGAGTAGCTTTTGTGCCTGTTACTGGCATTGCTTTTAGTAATTTTCTTTTCACTATGGATTTCATTTAATTCTGAATTCTTTTATATGTGCCGTTCAGACTTTGAAAGTGCGATGCTAATGAGAAAAGAAAAAAAATTGCTGCGTATTTTTTATGTCCGTCTCATTTTCTTTATAGTTTTCACCGCAGAAACTGCTAACTCTCTACGCATTTTGCGACAGTCATGCTAACCTCTAGGAATTCTTCCGTAGTATTTTGGAACTCACAAAAATCGGTTTCATTTTATGAACGCCTCCTTGCATGGATTCCTCCTCTGTAATGGGTCTAGCCCTGAGACGCACATTTAACACTTAGAGTTAGGGTAGGTCAGGTAAAAAATGGGAGTCAAGCATTCCCCCATCCCCTTGGCAAATCCCAAAGGCGTGTTTACTCGACTGTCTTATAGACTGTTCCTAAATATGTAATGTTTAACAAACGTTTATACTTTTGGTAACATAAAAGTGCCTTATTTTAGTTAGATTAAACTTTTACTTATATTTTATCTATAATTATAATGAGGGACAGGTGTTTCTCGCGAAAATATTTCAAGACCAGTTGTATTCCAAAAAACTTTTGTTCATATGAATTCTTGGTTGAATGATTTAAAATATCACGTGCCACAAGTATATGTCCGCGAATCACGGGCGTTCAGTATCGGAGTACTTTATTACCATTGGCCCAGCCAAATGAGAACATGTTTTCTCATGTAGACACGCGGCCGACAAACAAAAGGAAGTTGTCGTTGCGTACGTAGGATATCGAAGTCTGGGATAACCATGAATATTTTTGAGAAATGCACCTGTTCCTAATTATAATTTTTAGTTTATATTTAATGTGAACTAAACAGGGAGAAAATAGTTGTGTTAGCAATACCTAGTAAGAAATAGTTCTCATGCAAAATAGTATTTCACTGAGTGCGCAGGAATGCGGTGCATTGTCCCTTTGGTGTAATTTCCTATACTTAGTAGAGCTTTGTCTGCTTGAGGCGAAGGAATATCCTGGAAGTAGAACTTTAGCTGGGCTTCAGAAGAGTTGGAAGTAACCGTGGATGGACTACAAAAAGGAAAACAGCACTGGCTCAAGATTGTTACCTTGTCAGCTCGCACAATGTCGTCACAGAATAAGGAAGTACACAGAAGCGATATAACGTTATTGCGGTACCTTACAGTGCCTTAAGGGCTACCGCACAAAGTATGAATTTGGGGTCTAGTAGCTAGACGTAGAAATGAGAAGAGCACAATTACTCTACAAAGACACGTACTTTTATTATTCAACAAAATACAAAATAGTTACGTCAATCAATCTAAAGCAAGTTACACTCTGCTGAAGGCGATGTCCTCGTTCTGATCAATTATACTGATGCCAGTTAGCTATATTAAGCAATCGACGTATAATTGGACTTCCCGGCCTATCACATACCTGACGTACCCGCCTAGCGCCTATGGAGAGTTATTCTTACTACTGTAGTGTAGAACTGTGTAGACGCAGATCGCTCAGAGGTCGACAGGGGCTCCCGCCGAACAGCGCTGACCTCTCGCAGTACCTCGTTGTCGTGAAGTCTTGCAATGAATCTGGGAGAGGGGGGCGGGGCGAGCCACCGCCGATTATCATAACTGAGACTAGGCCTCTCAGCGCGGGGGAAATACAGAGTGAGGCCCTTGTCTTCCCAGGCGTTAATCATTTGATTGGACCAGGGTTAGGGGCGGCTAGCCCACCCCGACCTGTCCCCTTATAATATAAGGTAGTTATAGGCCGTTCACGGTAAAGGAGCACTTTTGAAGCCGTAGTTACTTTTTTATTTCAACCAATTTACATCCTTCACGACTTGATAATGTAGACCCTGCCACGTGAGTAATAAACACAGTATATACATTCACCATACCCAAAACCACAATTCTGAGGCCACAATGAAATGTATATATTGATTATTATGTCTGATGAAACAGTTTCGAAAAGTGCTCACTTTACCGTGAACGGTTTATAACCCTACATGCGCGGCATTCACATGCCAGGTGTTTGGCTTTATGACCGAAGGGGGGGGGGGGGACGCGCTTATGTACCCGCTTAGCCGCTGGCCTCCCGCGTTCGCGACAACGTGCTGGACGGTCCCTTTTGATCTCGACTTACCCGTACACTGAATAGGTTGCGCGGCGAGGCCGTGGAAGCAAGCGTACGCTGAATAGGTTGCGCGGCGAGGCCGTGGAAGCAAGTAATCGTGCCTGATTGGCTGCTGCGTACTGGGCCGGGCTGTCGGCTGGCAAGTATACGGTACCGGGTGCTAATTGGCGCACGGCTTCGCACCATGTTGCTGGCCAGCGACGCCATTTTCCTGGCGCGCGCGGATTGAGTTCGCGGCTTAAGAGGCTGCTTTACTTCTGTATTCTCAAGTATTGTGTGTCACGTACTGCCGCAGGCTTCTACGTACCTCAAGATTTTTTCGCTTTCGAGGCAAGAAAGCAAGACTACGACTAAGGTTGACATTTGCATGGGCCTCAGATGTATATAACCTGCACCTGAAAATTTGTAACCTTTATAGCAGTATTTTCCTTGTGCATCATGCAGCCATGTATTCGAATGTTTTTTTTTTAAGTGTAAGTATTTAAAGAGAATAAGCTAGATGTGAGTTACATGTGAAATCAAACTATGTTGTGTGGTACAAAATTACGTTCGCAAAGCAAAATAAATAACCACAAATTATTCCAGAAGCATAGACATGAAATTCAGTTAATGCGTCTACACGTGCCATCATTCTCAAAAGTAGGTACTTATTTCTAGGAAGTTAAGTATTTTGTGTGTAAATTATAAAGTATGACTATTTAGTTGTTACGTATATTGAATCTATGCCGTGCTTAAGCTACGCTGCAGAATTTGTTATGAATAACGCAAAAACTACTGAAAGAATTTGATAACATTTTAGCTGTAATATAGAACTTGAACCAGCTTAAATACTGGTTTGTAAAGCATTACGCTATATCAACAGGATGCTGAGAAGCAGAAACCCAATGATAGTTTGATTTTTTTATTTATAATGTTATTCACTAACAATAATTCGTACAAGACAATTACAGAAGTAATACAAAACGAACGTAAACATTTTCAATATGCTACCCATGATTAATAAGCTATCCTGTCGTCCCGGAAATTTAGAAGTACAATAGAAATGGACTGGACGAGAGCAATGACTATAACAAACTGAAACAAGATTTCAACATAATATTTGTATTTGAGATTTTCTCTATTCTGGCCCACAGAAGAGCTAGGCATACAGGTAAGAAATTGTGGTGCTCTTTCTGATCTCGGCGTGCTGAAGAATAAGTTGACACTACTTATATCAAAGAAAAAGTACTGGCCAACATGATGGTGACACAGTTTCTGCTTATTCCGTGTCTTGATTCTTACCTCCTCTGTGTCTGGATGGAATTGTATACGAACATCATTGTTTTATTTCCTTACATTATTACACTGTTAGGAGCCGCAGTTGTGTAGCGGTTAGACTACTTATCTCCCACCTAGGCGAACCGGGTTCAATTCCCGGTGGGGTCACCCCGGATTTTCGCACGTGGGAATCGTGCAGAACGATGCCGCTTATCGGCGGATTTTCTCGGAGATCTTGCGTTTCCCCCGCCCTTTCAATCTGGCGCTGCTCCATATTCACGTCGCTTCACCCTTATGGGCTCTCAAGACCTTGATGTTAAGAACCACCCATATACATTTACTCGCATTATTAAACTGTTGATTCTTTACGTTGGTTGCCCTATGCTATCAGCACACTTGCTAATACATCCGTAAATGTTACTTTATCTACCAATCACAGTTTCCAAGCAGCTGGCTTCCTCGCAGGTAAACCGTTCGGTACGTAGCGAACCATCGGGAATTTTACCAACTAAGTGAGTAGGGGACCGCTGTGGTGTAGCGGTTAGACTACTCACCTCCCACAAAGGCGAACCGGAGTTGATTCCCGCCGGGGTGGTTGCCCAGATTCTCGCAAAAAGGAGACGTTGACGTTGCCTTGGGTTTTTTTCCGGGGGCACACCCGTTTATCCCTCCCTTGCACTCCACAGCTGTTCCATCTTCAGCTCATTTAACCCTCACCGGCGCCGACCAAAACCTCTCAACTAAACTCTTGACGACGTGTAAACGCAGCCGGGCACACAGTAGCTCTCCGAAACGAAGTCGCTGCCAACTCCGTCATCACGCAGGCAACTCTGAGCCGCGCGCGATTTCTTGGCTCGGACTCGTATCTGTGTCGCATTCTCCGCATTAACTTACCTGCTGCTCCGTCACCCGTGCCAGTAGCGGTGATTGCGTATAGATTTTGTCGTGCGCATATCGCACAGCTCACCTAGCGTGTTTGTATACGCGGTTGGCATGGCCAACCAACACCGAAACTCATACGTGCTTTAGAGAAGGGGAATATAAGACTATTTCATTCGCAAAAATCATGTGTGGTAAACCAGGCTTACACCTTCAGATTGTATATTGTATATAATAGATTCGATTACCCTTTCATTATTCGGTAGATTGCAAAATTCTTATATTCCTTGAAGCGTAAGCCCTAGCAGTACTCTGAGCAATATGTGCAGCGTAGAGCTTCGTTGAGAGGCACATTTTTACTTCCCACCACAAGCTGTGTTGGAAAGGGTAGTGTTTGTGGATGAGATAAGAGAAGCTATGAAGATTAGCTCTCTATCATTCCTCTCCTCGCAGGATGGGGTAACGCAGTGTTGTCATACGTACGTATATAGTGCTTCCCCAAGACTATAATAGAAACAGTCAGTGGATGGAAACTGTTAATTCCAATCTGGCAACTTAACATTTATGTTGAGACAGTAAAATCTGATAAATCATTAATTTGCGCAGATACTTGTCTCAACTGTAATAAACAAAATCTTCCATAGTATTGTCCATTTCATGTAAGTGGGATAAATTTTGACAGTTCTAAAAAAGTAGCGCAATGTATCCTTCCACCGCAGTTACTTTGTCACTGAAGAAAATGACTTTTGTAAACAAATGTTTTGAGTCCAATGCACACTTGCATTTTCCTCCTTCTTCGCATTCCATGTAATGGCAGGCACTGAAAGTCTGACATTAATCTAACTCCTATCCAGTAATTAATGTAGGATATTACAGCTAGATTGGCATTCCAGCTTGTTTTATTTTTGTTACGACGGAGTTAAATTTGTTGGGGTTTTGTTTATTTATTTCGAGGAAAAAAAGGAAACTATGAAAAAAAAAAAAAGGGGGGGGGGGTCTTTAGTTTTACATCTTTTGTGAGATGACATTTCGATGTTCTTACGAGTGTGTGGCATTTTAGCTTGCATATTGTTTGGATGGACCACTGGGAAATTTCGCTCTTATGGAAATAACATTTAATTTTTTTCACTTCGAAAATTTTAACTTTAATGAAAAAACAAAACGCGATACATACGTCGCTGTTCGTATTCGTAGATGTAGCAATATATACAAGCACACACTTTGACCGAAGCTAACCCACACTCGTTTAATTTACGATATAGACAAATAATGAAATATTATTCACTCACTACAAGTTTGGAAAGTGCGCCTTTTTCAGGCCACGTACATTTCAATAATTGTGTTAACAATTTACAACTACGTTTTTAAAACACTTAAACTTACTGTTTGTAAAATTTGCAACCTCTTGAACACCTTTTTTTATGGCAATCCTTGCCAACTTTACTTCACTAAAATCACGTTTATTCGTTGCTAGCATTAAATAATTTATTTGCGGAATCATTCAAAAAAATCAACACTGCACACTTTTCCTGGTACAAATAAACTTAAACTTAGATACGTAAATTATATTCGTATCACTTCATTTTGTAAGGCGGTTAGGAAAATGGCGGAAGGAACGCGGTAACACGTGCCGATAATGTTACATTTCAGTCAAGAAAACGCACAGCGGTAACTACAACCAACTATGCTTGAACAAAGCAAATAAAAAATAATTAATTACCGATTAGATATCCCGACAACTCCAACAACATATTCGCATAATAAACACTATGAGAAAAAAGCACACGCACAACGGCCGTTCACCGGGCTGGAAACTGGAAACATAAACATGGCTAGCCATTGGCTGGAAACGTTGACTGTTCGTACGTGTCGACATACTCTGTCATAAATGCTAAATATATTTTTAAAGTCCAGTCACTAATAGCCAAGAAAATTTAATATTGCTTCAAAAACATAATTTAAACCATAATTGCTGTAAGTATAATTAAGATTTTAAATTACAACTTTTAGTTCTGTTTACTATTTTCTTCCAAAGTCATCATAAAAACAGCCAACTTAACAACACGGATCCCGCAGCAGTTCATCAGCTGATACAATACTGTACGAACTAGAGCATTTACTGTTTACATAGAGTGTAGGTTGGCCACATTGTCTGTCAGATTTTAGCCCACCTTATATGAAATGGACGATATTAACAAACTTCCCCTCATGTTCGGTAATTTCAAGCAATTGTGAAATTTGCCATATTTGGTTCGTGAATATTGCAATATTTTCTAACCACTGTAGATGCAGCTAGTGTCTTCTGCGTGTACACAGCGTTTGATGCAGATCTGACGCCAATATTTCTGCGATACTTACACAAGTTCTGGCTAAAAAAAAATTTCCTCTCAGTTTTACACCTTGTTAGCAATACAACAATACCAAATTGGTAAAGAATGAAATAACGCCGACCAAAATACAAAACTCCGGGAATTATTGGTTCTGTCTCACAAGTTGCTGATAACCGTTTGATTGAACTCTGCCCCAACCCTCCTAACCCTTTCCCATCCTCCACTACACGAATTCAGGCCGCCATAAGCGAGCAATTTATCGCCTACCTACTTTGGTCGCCGCACACCTGAAATGGAAAGCATGTAGGAGCTTTGGAACGTGTCCTGCATCACGTCTTGATACGCTGGCAGTCAGTTTGATGATTCACCCACTGACATAACCTAACTTCAAGCCAGGAGACCTGGCCAGCCCACACCATACACCTCCTGCCACGATTGTCTTTTAAGTCACGGAACGGCCTAATATTTTCGCTCCTCGAAAATGTTCATGTACTTCTGGCGCACATCGTGCATGGCATATCTCTCACGAAGCTTGATCGGCCCTTGGATCATCAGTATATTGTTAAACCCACTTAAACGTACTCAACCTACGTTTTTGGTGTGAATCACGACAGTTTTGGGGAAACCTAGTATTTGCGGCAGATCACAGTAGGAACAGTATAGACTTAGGATTAACGGATGGATCACAAGAATCGTGGGCGACACTTCCTCAGCCGATTGTGTGCAAATATTTTCGCGAGAAGTGAAGGTATGATTGCTTCCTATATGTGAATTTCCTCTCTGTGAGTTAAAGTGCATTCACAGAGCGTTTAGAATTTCTGAGGACATTAAATAAAACACTGAAAATGAAGCTGTTTTGCAAGACGAGAAAATCGGAATTCATCGCGAACGAACTGGATTAATGAGAGGTTATAATATTACTACCAATATTTAAATGCAGAAAACTACTGAAAGGACACTGAAGCTCATACTATCGCCGATATTTCTGTCGGTCCTCATGAACGTGAAAACATTGTATATCATAAAAGCTGATTAACCAGTTTTCACTAAAATTTCCAGAAAGGTGAAGTGCCACGTGAAACATTTGTAGTTATAAAACGCAGCTAACCCAACCTTATGACTCGAGTCACACAAAATCTCAAAATGGCGAAAGCTGATAAATAGTATGCTTTGTAACAACGTACTTTGATTGCGTATAAACTTTGTTTGTTTTATTGCGTTCGCCTCACATTTAAACGCATGTTATCAAAATCACTTAATTGTAACAAAAAAACAGATTTACTCAGCAAATATCAATCTAGTATTAAATACTACTAATATTAGATGAAGTTCGGGTATTGTAGACCCTTCCGTTAAAGTGGAACTACCCACGCTGTAAAATTTAGTGTAGGTGCGGCAACCTAGTAAGAGTCACATGAATTACTCGGTCACAAAACATTAGTCGCATGGACGGCGGAGGGGTGCGTGTGAATCGATGTCTGCAAGTAATAATACGGCGACGGAAAATCCATAATTCTAATATTTTGCAGTTACGTATGATTGTTAAACGTGCTGAAATTATTAAAGATAACAGAAATTTAAAAGTAATAATACAAGTGTTTGTATTTATGGCAGGTGTTTCAAATTCGTAGTATGTAAGTAGTTTAGTGTACAACGAAATTCGAAAAACAATGGC
This sequence comes from Dryococelus australis, assembly GCA_029891345.1. NCBI lineage: Eukaryota > Metazoa > Arthropoda > Insecta > Phasmatodea > Phasmatidae > Dryococelus > Dryococelus australis. Next base: position 74,075,069 of record CM056996.1, read on the forward strand.
GTGAGTCGGTTAAAATGGCCCTGCCAACTGCGGCTAAAGTGGCACCAATCCACTTCACCAGCCGTAGTTTATATTACTTCAATTTTCATTAGTCATAGTTAATTTGTTATAGCAATGCGACTGTGATTGTGCATGTCATTATCTGCTTTTATCCATTGCCTAGTCACGAGTACAGAAAATGAACAACTGAAGCATCTGAGAAGACTACGAACAAAAAGCGACGTGTTTAACATCGCAGGATTGATTAAACTGATGATGTGTGTATCTACTGCTCTGGAAAATTATTCGGATAACAAATATGATAAAAAAGGGTTCAGTGTTTAGAATGTCTAGACTGGCGTCACGAATAATGTGCTGTTAATGAAACTTTGGACTCTGTATGTAACATTTGAAAATCTTTATTAGTCTCTATTTTACGCATATTTATAGATAGTGGGTTTGGTGCGCATTAATCTTAATTTAGTAGGATATTTTCATGTGTGCCAAGAATACATTCAGAGTTATTTTAGTAATAGACTTTGTTCATTTTATTTATGTTATTTATCACCATTAATAACTGTAATGTGTATAAAACATTTACGAACTCTACACGTGCATACAATAGATTAAAATTGGGATTTACACTTTTTATTCATTTAGAATAGGGAAAAATGGACCCATGGTTTCACTTTACCCAAACATGCAGGTAAAGTGGACCTTTGGAGACTTAAAACGAATATCAAGATAGCAAGTGCAAATATTTGATTAAATGTGTATATCATACGTATACCGTATACAGACATATCAAGCTGTAAATATACTATAGCCAAATGAAAAATAATAATAATAATAATAATAATAAAAGGTCCACAATACCCGAACTTCCTCTATTTCTTTGTCAGTTTGTACTTAGTATATCAATAAATCAATGGCGTCCATGTGTGCAATCCCAGGAGGGCGTATCGTTGATTTGCTCCAAAAGTATTTTCGTAGGGTTTTGTTAACAGCTGAGTTGCGATGTTACGTTCGTTTCATACGGCGGAACAAGGAACTGCGAACTTTGAAGCAATGTTTCCAACGAACTTACGCCATTCAACAACGCAGAGATATAAGCCGTTGGTATTGTCGTTCGGCCGTGGGGGATTCATCGAGCTCGGGGGCACCCCCCTTCTTCTGGCCTCAGAGATGGACATCCTGTTAGGTGGTACGACTGAGGTGGCGGACGGGTAATGGCCATGGAGATCGTGAAGTTGTCGCGGCTCATGTACATGTGGATCCCCTGCACCATTTCGGTTCCAATCTCCAACCTTAGAAATGGGCTAGCGTAATCTCCGGCGAGTCTGACATTATTGACGGCTTATTAGAGGCACCCTTTCCGGAGCTTGCAAACTCTCAATGTGGAACGTCCCGTATTGATAACTGTATTTGCTTGCAGATACGCTTGGGCCTGAGAAGCTTAATTGCGTGGGGCAATTAGGTGAAGGGGCATGTTTTCCTAGACCCTTGGTAGCTGTGACCGGAACTGTACGTGTCCACTTATTGGTTTAACAGGCTCTGAATGTTGTCTCCTGTGATACCTTATTAAGGATCGGGTGCAGGAGGGGAGGTGGTGCGGAGAGCCGGACATGTTCCGGAAAAAACATGTTCCCGACCTTTGAAATACGTGTGTTCCTAGTGAAGCCAGCAAAATTCATTACGCGACGGACTGTTTGCGTCATAGCAACTAAGACTAATGACAAGCATGACAAATTAAAAATGATATCGAAGTGGGATAATAGCTACTATAATTAAACAGGCAGTCGATATTGCTAGATAACGGTTATTCTTGAAATATGACAAAATGAGATCCTTAATCCGAGCTCCGTCAGAATGCAAGTACAGGGAAAACTGGCATACCGTGCGAAAGCCCGCCAGTCATCTGCAGCTTCGGATTCGGTGGGAATCGAACCTGGATGGCCGAAAAGTGAAGCAGGTTTTATTCCGCCTGACCACCGACGTCCTAACGTCCTAGGTTACTTAATGATACTGTAAAATAGCAAAACTTTTTGAGACAACGTACCTTCCGAACATAGCGTCCTGGCCCCTGTGTAACGTGAAGATGCATTTTTTTTACTCTGCTAGGCACTGTACATATGAATCGTAAAGGAGTCGTCTTGGTGTGTCAAAATTCTCATTGGCTCGGTGAAACGGGGGGGGGGGGGGGGGGGGGTAAATTCATACACATACGACAACCAGTAAAAAACCAGACAACCAGTTATATTGTCCCGCGAGTAACTATCGTCTTAGTTACATGACGCAAGACACTTGCAAAACAATGGGTGCCTGGACATAAAGGCTGTTCACGATAAAGTGAGCACTCTTGAAATCAACCTTACAAGGAAGTCACTCCTTCGCCTGCATAAATTTTAACGGGCGCACTGAGTGACATACAACGATGGATGGAAAGTAGTTCCTTATCTTAACGTAGAATTTAAAAATGCTAGGTAACCATTTGTGATACATTACGTATTTCTTTCGCTTTCCGTTTTCTTTTATGCATCGGGGTGTAATATTTAGCAGATTGGCAAAATAGTTATTTTTCTAATAATTGTATGGTTTCACTTCACCCACGCATAGAGTGATGCGGCCGATTACAAGGTTAATTTTATATAAGGCGGAAGTATAGACAGCTTGCATATAAGTAGACCTTAAGTGCTCATTTTACCGCGAAGAGTATGTACCGGCATTCACCACACAGGTAACGACACGAAAATAGCAATACCTACTTATCGCTGGTAGATAGCAGTTGTGTGCTCCGCTGAACGAGACCAGCATCACGGCACGTCTGACGTGGACGTGAACGTGTGTGTGTGTACATGTACGTGTGTGTGCGCTTTACGGCGGTTCGCTTTACAACGCACGTTCACAAAGTACTTGAAGTGAAACATACAGTGTACAGAAGTGAAACATACGTCGCTAGTAACGAGAACTCCAGCCACACACGCCAGAAAAATATTGGGTTTTGGCTGTGTTGGGGACACGGCCGTTTGTTTAGCGTGAATACGTCTACGTTGACGCGCTCGGACGCCTCGATGTGTATTTTACGTTCCCGGCACCGCTTCACTCGGTCATATGGGGTTTTATGGGTATCACTGGATTGCTTTTGAGATGTATTTCGACTTGGCTTTTTGACGAGTATAGGCAGATATTGTGTTAAATTTTCTTAATTCTTTACATTAAACGCATACAATTTCAACTTAACCACGCAACGCAAATGTCTTTATATGTGCAATCGATTGATCTTGACAAGAGCTGTCGATTGAAACTTAAACGAGCGTCGTAGCTTCTCCTAGTCAAAAGTTATATTACGCGCAAGTTATGTGACGTGGCGAAACGAACTCGAAATCTTGGCGTGCCCCTCCCCGCCGCGCGCGATGCTTCACAGTCCTCACTCGCCGTAACATATTCTTTGAACTTTTGGCGATCGAGTGGTGTAATCGAATTTTGAATGTAGACGATAGATTCGGAGCTGCAATTCCAAACTGAATCCCCCGATTTTGTTATCATCGGATTTTCTGGATTGCCTCCCACTATGGTCCCAAATTTAAAGACATACCCACGTCATAAATGGGGTCTCCGGCCACCACAATGTTGTACCGCCGTTCGCCAATACGCGCCTGGTAACCCAACTGCCAGCCGACGGCTCAGCCAATGGGGGACCTTCCACGTCACGCAGCGGCCAACCAGGCACAAGGTCGAATGTATACGCCCACAGCAAAGTGACAGTCACGCCAAGTCGATGAGTTGAGTTGAGTTGAGTGATTTTGGCGGCTCTAAACAACGAGGTCTGGAGAGCCGATGAGGGTGAAATGAGGTGAGAATGCAGCAACGCCGGAATGCAAGGGTGGGGGAAACGGGAGATCCCGAGAACCGCGTTCGATTCCCAGCGGGGTCGCTCCCGGATTTTCGCGTGTGGGAATTGTGCTGGAGTTTGCCGCTGTTGGGGGGGTTTTTTCGAGGATCTTCCGTTTCCACCGCCCTTGCATTCCGGCGCTGCTCGCATCTCACTTCACCCTCATCGACTCTCAAGACGTCGATGTTACGAGCCACCCCTCGCCACATGACGGCCGCCTAGCGGACCCTCGTCGTGTGACGTGTACATGACGCGAGCCGCGGGGCAGATCGCCGCCCTATTCTGGGACGGCGCCCGAGGGCGGCGCTTTGCTGCGGATAAGACTCTCCAGCGCGTACTTAACGACGTATTGTGTGTGTGTGTGTGCGTCGGCGTCGGCGGCCGACTTCCTGTGCGCGGGAAAAGCGTCACCTAGGGCGGGAATGGTGAAGAGGAGGAGGCGGCTGACGAATCGAGCTCTATAACTCGACACCTACTGGAAATAGCTCCCCCGCCTTCCTGCCTGTGCCGCTGCCGCCAGCCGCCGCAAGGAGGGACCCCCCCCCCTCGCACCGGGGGAAAACAACTGGTGAGGGGGCCGGTCTCCCAGCCTCCCTCTTCAACCGCTACCTCTTTCATGGTTTTTATCATTACCTCTTTCGTCGTCTCTGCAGCTACGCACGTCGTTTTACTGGTGCGGAGAAGCGCCCTCTGCTTGTAGTATATGGTGGTTTCCCTATATACAGGATGAAGCCTGTTTCGTCACCACCGCCATGTTGTGAAGACAAAAATTGAAATTTTCACTGGCAATATTTCAATATTGTTGTTATTTTTGGCACGTATTGATGCGGCAGATATTTATTGCTGTTTTAGCTTCTGCTACATCACAGCAAACCATCTTCTGCCTAGTCGTTAACTTTACGGCTTTACGGCGAAAAATATATCGATCAAGAATCGAGTAGTCGAAGAATATTTTCTGTGTATTTATAATGCTACAGAATAGTCTGTGTAAAGTAGGACAATGGAGAAAAATCGCTTCAGAATTAAATGAAACGAAATAGAGGAATTTTAAAGTTTGTATCTGAATATCAAACAAAATCAATAACGTTAGGCTACATTTAAGCATATTTTTTTCGATAATTTTAATGTCACACTATATAATTCTTGGAAATTTCTTATGCGGATCGCCCGTATCTCAATTTTAACTGATGAGATGAAATTTAAAGTAAAAATAGTTGGAACTTAATCCCACCCTAGGAACTCCTAGTGTATAATGTCAAATAAATTTCAAAATGTCACCACAGTTACTTCAATAAACACTCTCTGAAACCGAACTTTGTATCAAAATAAATTTTTGAAATTTTTTCGATTCAAAATGTTAAGTTCGTATTCTAATATTTTCGCTTAGAAAAACACATCAAAATATTTTTTTCAAAACATTTGGTATTTTAATAAAGTTATCATAGGTATCGTGCTACGAAACCATAAAATACGCTAAACAAAAACATTAGCAAAATAATTTTAGCTCCTGAACATTTTTAAGAGAAAATTCCTCAAGTAGTAGGGGCGTGTCGGTTTCATCTCACTTTTGATTAATCGGATTATCGATTTGATATCAAATTAATTGATCCAATTAGTCCGGTAATTAATCCATGAATAATCATTTCAAAATAGGATAATCCTAATCTGCTAAACCTAATCTGATAAAATTTATGTGATTAATTTCTTGATGGATTAATTAAAAAAAAACTAAACTTATTAAAATTGTTGAGTGATTGTTTGGTGGGTGTGATAAGAGTCCTTTACTTTTATTTTTGGAGAGTGGCATTTCGATGTTCACCCTTGGATGTCTGGCAGTGTACTGAGGTGTAATGTCTGGGGGAAGGGATATATATCTATGTTTTGTGTAATATTAATTTTCTATGGTATTGTGCAGAGGGATGAGGAGTGGGAGAGCAGGACATAGGAGTTCCTTCCCATTTGCACCTGGCATGCGACTGAGGGATAAGATATATCCTTTTCAGCAGGCGCGTGATTGTTAGACTTAGGTTATGGCAGAGGTTGAAAAGGTGTATTTTAAAATAACGAAGAATAGTAATTCGGCGATATGAAATTACTAGCAAATATCTAATGATAGACACCATATATTACTACAATGACCACAATAAAATTTTATAAGTGTATTGACTGAGCGATAAGAGACATGCGCTATGGGTGGTATCTGAATGTGGACTGTATTATGCGAAATGGTGGAGTTCGGAAATGTGTGTTTCGAAATAACTGTTTTAAAATAACCAAGAATAGTATTTCGGCGATATGAAATATGTATGAAAGATTTTTAAAAATATTTTTTATAGAACATGAGAGAGATTAACGGAAAAAAAAAAAACAAAAAAAAATATCACAAATCAATTTTAATTGCTTACCCTGAATTACTATTCACAAACTTTTAGAGACAAACAACGGAGTTCTACTTAACACTCATCGACAAACAGAAGATATTTAAAATGAATCTTACAACATGCACGTAACAAGTTGTAATGAATGGAACACACAAATGTTTTGAATTTTTTTTTTTAATAATATTTCCCAAAACTAATTTAAGTTATGCCAAAGAACATGCAAACTTACTAATGAAGGAATTTGCACACTAGTCATACACATTCTGAACTGTATCTATAACAAAGCCAAAAAGGTATACTATTTCCCTACCAATCTGGATGTAATGCGTTATTAAAAGCACACACGTTAAAATTAATACCATCCAAGAATAACCATCGCATGTCGTAAGCCGGCGAGTTCCACTCCGTATGTTTTCCCTAGCATGAGAAGCATATTTAAATAAAATAATTTTTTAACACAACTTCCATCGAAGTCTACCAACTGTCGCGAGGCGTAGGTTAGCTTCAGATACTGAATTCACATGTACATTTCCCGAAAAAACTGCGTATAATTTGTGAAAAAATTCAGAAATGTATAAGTACTAGCTAATCATGATCTAGCCGGACGACTTTAATTAAACATCCCATAAATTCCATCGATAAATTAATAAATTAATTTTTAAAAGCAATAATTACATTTCAAAAGTAGTTGAGGCACATATAAGTTAAATGTGTTTAGGTTTATGGAATCACACTTCTTAACACGAACAGGGTACCAACTCTCGTAAGGTGTAGGTCAGCTTCAAAAATGTAGTTCACACTTTGCACTCACATTTCCTGATAATCTACATTTTATAAAAACAAAAATATTATATTAACACATGTAAATATTATTGTGTGTTCTGTCGCATTGTATCTTACAAAGGGTAGGAATGGAAAAGGATGAGCTGGCGTGGAAGAAACTGTTACCCATCCTCCCTCCCTCCCCAGCTTGTTTCATTGTCTGTGCAAACCAGAACACTTCTAACAGGTCAACACCCTCCACGACTTTGTGGCCGAGGGTCATTTTAAAAAAGTTCATAGCTCTGACTCTCAATTATTTTTGAACAGATGTTCCAAGTGAATATAATTTTAAGAAAGCAATCACACTGAAGAAAATTATTTCCTCAACACTAACAATTACTTTTCAACAATTACAATTCCAGGAAATTACAATCACGAATAATTTCGCATAAGCAACTACACCAAAAAAACAATATATATTTTCACTAAATTAATTGTTATGCAACTCCAAAACTTTTTATATATAATTTTTGTCGTAATTATTTTTTCTAATTATTTCAAAATTAATATATTCAAAGAACACAGTTTACAAACATGTATCATTCGATTTAATAAAAAAGTATATTCACAAGATATCACACAAAAGGTTTAACATCTACCTAATATGATGGAAGACATACGTTAAGCAAACACAAATACAATTTTGTTCAAATATTATTATAAGTTTATAGCCGAGAAAATAAAGATTTTTTGGATGCATTTTGCATGTAGATTTTATACAAGACTAAAAATTCAGATATATTTGCTAATACACAATACAAAGTTTTATGTACGTGAAAATAAAGAATATATGTAATACATTTCTTGAACAAACTTGTAAATGTTTGCATCCAAGATTTCTGAATATGCAATCATATATATCATAAACATATATACTTAGACAAATATAAGGCTATTTTATTTAAAAATACTATGTTTAAGCAATATGAAAGACTGCATATTACATTCCAAGCCTGAAATTAACTCGGTAGGAATTGTAATATGGAAAAATTTATCGAAATTTCAACAAAAATTTCGAAAAGGTGTTGTTTTAAGCAAATTCCAAGGAAAATGCCACCATTTTGGATCCGAATACTATATAAGAAAACGGATTCACTCCTTCAATTCCATTAAATTTTATCCCAATTACAGAAAATATTTAATTACAAGCAAAGAAATATGTCCTATCACAAACAAATTAAAGACCCAGAAATGAATTTTTAGAAACTAGACATCACTCTAACATTAATTAATTAAAATGATAAATTATGAGCCAGTTAACAATAAAACAAGACTTAATTAATACCCAAACATTATGAATTGGAATACAAATATGTATCAAACACAACCAATTAACACCTAAATGTGAATTACTAATTAAACGAATGTATCGCATTTACCAATTTAATTACAAATCAAACAACAAATTAAGATTACTTATCAAATGCAAAGGAATAGCACACAAACATGATGAATTACAAACACTAATTAAATGATAACCCAATCAAACAAGTGGAATGATTGCACAATAAGTATAATAAACTAAATACACAATAATTGTACATCCAAACCCCATCGATATTGGTAGGTTTATTAAATGAAAAAAACATCAACTCTATTTCAATGTTTTATTCATTATCATAATTTTACAAACATTTCCTTACAATCTTCTAAGATACTGATTGTTCATCCACAAATCGTGCACTTTTGAGAAACCTTTCCAGCAGATTAAGGAGGTATGTTTAACCCTTTTAATAATTTATCAACTAAATATTAATTTGGAGAATTAACTTTCTGTAATTTCTATTCATAATACCAGTTTTAATAGGCTCCCCATTATAGGTTTCGAGATAATATACTCTAGCAAATGACTGTCCACCCTAACTTAAAATTTGAAAAAAATTTTGTACGACCAAATAATAACATATTTTCTCTCAAAAACATCTTTCAGCTTAGAGATTTTTACGTACTGGCAAACTTTGAATTTTTGCCTTCTCTCATCGACTATGTTAGGAATATTATATATATATATATATATATATATATATATATATATATATATATATATATATATATATATATACAGTTTTCATCAATCTATTGTCATTAACCTTCCCAGGTGCCATCTTGATAGTTCGATGCTATCTCGAACTATAATTTAAAAGTATTTCAAGAAAAATGTCCACCCATCTGTAAGTCCCCTTCGACATGAAATGTTTCTATATTAGGTGTTTAATAGATTTGATGAAACTCTCGATAACTGACGCTTTAATTTCAGAACATGTTACACAATGTTTAATCCCATTTTCAAACATTATTTTCTGAAAAGACCTATTAAAGAACTTGGTCCCTTTATCAGTTTAGAGAAATTTTGGTATTCTTTGTGCTATAATGGTTATTATTGCCGTTGTAATATTTTTACAGTCTGATTCTTCACAGGTATACCCCAAGCATATTTCGAATAAACATCTATTAAAGTTAAAATATAATTGTATTCATTATTGTATTTCAAAAGCAATGTCATTTCACACAAATTGTCTTGAAAAAGATTATTTAAACCATGAGTAATTATTCTTCTTCTAGAGGACCTTATCCTTGCAGGGGTGTGAAGTTCTTGAGCAATCTTACTGAATTTCATTAGTATATAACCTTCCAATATAGTAATCACCTATCAACTCACTAGACCTCAAAGTGTAAGCGTTGTTCATTGGGAAGAAACTTTAATTTTGAAGAGGGAAATGTATATCTCTGCATGCTATGACTGGAATATCAATGTTAGCAGGATGTGTTTCATGTTGTGAGCTATCATGTGAAAATTAGTATATAAAGTATTTGGTTTTATGTAAACCAGCATTTCATAAAGATGAATCAAGAAGAAAATGAAATCACATGCTCGTGCATACAGAAATCAATGTGTAAATTGAATATTAGATAGTTATTTGCATGCTGGAGTAAACCTTTTAGAACTTGTTTTGAAAAGAAATAGTTTTAGTATCTTTGTATTGTATTTATGTCTCTGTCACCCATGGAAACTAAAGTGTGAATTATGCTTGTTTGTATAGCAGAATATTACATCATTTTGGAGAGACTTGTGATGGATTGTTTGATTTCAAAATTATCCATTGTCCATTAGAGGGTGAAAAATGTAATGATTTATTATCTTGTCCAGATCTGAAAAAAAATCCTGTGTACCATATGTGTCCGAATACCAGCCTACCAGCGACCATCGAAGAAGTATCTTCGAACTTTTATGAAACGTTTCCTGATTTATAAGAATGTATAATATTACACACACCCAAATAATTTAAATTGATAATACTCAAACATATGAAAATACTACAAGTATATGTACTGGCAAGGAGAGAATGGAAAATATATGATGTAAAAAATGTTTTTGCAAACACCTAGTGTTGACACAATGAACTCTGTGAGCAAAAGGTAACAAAATGAATGGTTTGAAACCACTTTTGTGTTTTACAGATTTCCGAATGCATGAATTGTAATATTTATATATAAATAATTCTGACAACAAAATTACTTAAAAAATTGTAATGTTACATAAACTTTGGTTATGTATAATTAACAATCAAATCTAAATGTGTTTGCACATAAATGTTAATGTTTGTGTGTGGGATATTGAATAAATAAAACATTAGTAATTTGAAAGTGATTTAATACATAAAACTCTTTATATGTACATTCTAGGATTTGGACATATGTATAAACGAATAATGTACTCGAATTGGTTCCTATTGCTTGCATTTGCAATTCCTAGGCTTTACCTATCACTGCCTATAAAAGATGTACAACTTTCAGTTTCATTCTGGACTTGGAATGGTACAGTAGCAATTATGTTTATGCTGTGTAGTTTCTGGTGTAAAGTATTTACAGATTTGTGGAATTTGCGACACACAATAACAAGCTGCAATATGAACTGTTCGACTATGACTTTTGAATACAAATTCTGCCAGAAGACGTTTTCTCGGAGTGATGATTTAAACACATATTATACAATTTGTAGCACTGGTTCTCCACCTCCTCCACATCCACAATCAGCTCCACTCTCAACACTTCAATTAGCTCCACAGGCTCCAAATGCTCCACAGGTTTTACATGCTCCACATGCTCCTCAGGTTCCACATACTCCACAGGCTCCTCATGCTCAACAAGTATCACCATACTTAACACATCCTGATCCACATACTGCATTTCCTCCATCTGCTCCAAAATGTCAATACATTTATTCAGGGTTGAAAAGTAATTTGCTTCCTGACTCATCTTCATCAGTGAAGAGTTTATCATACAACCTAGATACGAGCTACTGTCTAGCACATTTGCTGGCAGATTAAGTGATGTGCGAATCCTTAATGACAAAGTAAATTCTGATGTGGATTTTGAAAAAATTTTACAAGGTGCTGGACTCCTCTTATAGAATTAACTATGGCATCAGCCTGGCCTATTATGATTAGTGTAACCATAGTGTACAAGTATCTGAAACCCTTCATGGTTGACGAAGGTGCTAGGGAGACATTTTTCTTTCAAAGCAAATCTCTTCCCATCCTGAATTTGTCTGATATTCGCGAAATTTATGATGAGAAAATTATGCCTTACTTAACCAACAGACTTTAGGAATTTAGTGCTCATGGTAGTGGGTGGGTGTTGCAGCTAATATTGTATATGGATGGCCATATTTCACAATATAGGAAATTCGCCAGTGGTGCCACACACACAAAATGTGAAAGAGCTCTGTTATGTTTAACAAGCCTTTGTATACTAGTGTTGCCATTCTTTACCTACTAAATAAACCTTATATGAATTTCACTATCAGTACACACATACAAAATTTCCTCCACCAACCTTGCAACTCTTATATTCTGACACCGATAGTCTGATTTAATCTACTCCTTGTGATGACATATATAAAGTAATTGATCTAGATTTAAAAGTGTGGTTTCATACATCTAATTATGCACTCAATTTGCAAAAATTATCATGTGAGAGTATAGGATGTACCAGAATTATGAAAGACGAATGTGGTGTATGCATAGTCACACACTTGGACATTTACATCCCAAGCTTTTCATATACATTGTTGTGAATGAGCAGTGTATATGTATGTCAGATGGTGTAAAATCTAGCATCTTGTAGAAACTCCATTATTAGGATTATCAGGATTGCTTCGAAAATTATTTCAGGGTGTTTAGGAACCCATTATCACTTTTGTTTGCATGGTCACAAAGTCTAAACTGAACATATTACCAAAGTAGGGTTATCAGGGGTGGACAATAAGCACTAAATTTGAGCAGATGGAATATTAACTTTACCCTGTGGACACTACAGAGTCGCTGCCTAATTTATTTTCTTCAATGTTACACTCAGTATTATCATAAATACAATCCTGCCATCTGCAGCACCCCCCAGTGAGCTAGTTAACTGACACAATATTATCTACAAGTCAGTCAAGCTTCCAGCCATATCATGAGTGAGCCAATCAAATGACAGCTAGTAGTTTACAACAACTAATCTATAATCTGAAAAGTCTAACAGCCAGAGAACCAATGCTTCATCATGAATCCTCTGTGAATAAAAACATCTCATAGATTTGAGAGTAATGAGTTCATATTCCTGTGACACCAACTACATGATATCAAACATGCAAAGTGTAATGCGGGAATGTGTATTAAAATGAATAAAGAACGTTGTGTTCCAGATATATAAAGAAGATTTTTTTTGTATATGGAAATAAATGTTATGATTGTTGGAAAATGGGATATGTTAAAAATGTATTTCAATCTGAATGATTCTTTCATTTATTTACAAACAGAGGGTAGATCTAGAATTTTATAAAACATATATCTTAGAGAAATGAGTGAGTCAATGTTTACGCAAAAATAGAATATAATATATTACTATATCAACCAAGGGTCATAACTGTACACATTGCTTGTGTGAAGAACAAATAATTATTTGTTAGGTGTGACCTTTTTAGAGATATTTCTGGAAAAACGCATATTAACATAACAAAACAAAATAAATCTGGCTTTAATATGTTTTCAGTGAGCAGAAATATTTGTGTGTGAACACAATACATAATTTTCATTCACTCGGTTTAATGAGTGTGTTCGCAACAACTGGCGAACATTTTGTCTGACTGCATTCCATATCAGCGAGCAATACTATTTGTGCGAATATCAGCCATAACAGCGAAATTGGTAATATTTAACACAGTAAAGACTTGTGTTTATGTATAATCACAACAGAGCAAATGATTTTTGCCTTAACTACACCCCACAGAAAACAAGACAAAATAAATAAATAAATTACTGACGTACATAAATTGTAATTAATGGGTTATAGCAAACACATATGATTTTCACAGGATATTTAAAACACCTAGAAATGTCATTTACTCTGTATCTGCACTTATTGTGTAAACCAGCTAATTTAGTGTTTATTCAGAAAGCAAATTGTTTGATGTTGGTTTGCATGAAACTTGCAGGCTTCCTACAGGTAGGGGTGTATTGGCCTAGGGCATGCTCAGGAGCATTGAGGGTTGAGTATAACAACCTGCCAGTGGTAAAAAATACCTTGTCCGGAGTGAGCCATTCCAGCTGTCCGCCTGAATACAGCATCACAGCCTTTCGTGTTGTTATGGACCAGCCTGCCATGCTCAGGTCATTGCTCCTCCAGGGCTGAATACAAAGAGACAGACAAAGAAACTGGCTGTGTATATATCTCATTCATACATGCGGTTGTGAAAATGAGTGAGTTAATTTTTTTTTTTTATAATTTTTTTCAGGGAAGTGCTATTGTACATATTTAATTTAAAGCTTGGAATGGGGTGAGTTGTGCGATTCCAAAGTAAGTATAATTTTAATTTCTTTCTCTGTGTTTAAAATTTTTATTTTAAATCTTCCAAATATGTTCTGAATTTTTTTAAAATAATTATATGTGATTGTTAAATAACTTATACATGTAGTTAAATGTTACATTGCAGAGCTGAGAGCCAATGAGGGATGTATGCTTAAATTGTTCGTGGATAATAATTTGAACACGTGCACTTTTAATAACTCGTTACAGCTACATTGGTAGGGAAATATGGTACCTTTTTGTATTCATTGTAGCAATAGTTCAGAATGTGTATGACTGGTGTGCAAATCATTTCCTTCATTAGTAAGTTTGTGTGTTATTTGGCATAACTTAAAGTAGTTTTGGGAGTTCTTATTTTTTAAACATTCATGCGCTCCATTTGTAAGCAGGGATAAATAATTTTCATTGATTTGTGAGTTTCAATTTTGGATTTGTGCATTTTAGTAAGTCACCTTTGTTAATTACTTTGTTGTAGGTATAGTTCAGAATGCATAATTCTTGTGTTTAGGACTAGTGTGGTTTAATTTATGTAATATAGTTCCATGTTGGACATTTCGTGCCTGTGTTTAATGAGTGTGCATATTTTTTGTGGTTGTGTTTTTCGTTTGGTTTATATTAGTGTGATTTAATAAGTTAGTTTGGTTAACACGTGATTCATGTAATTAATTTATTCTGGTGTTTGCCATATATTATATAGCCAGGGAAATAGTTTTTGGAGATCATATTTTGTTTGGGTCTGATTAGTACATTTCGTTACGAGTTAGGATATTAAATAAATTTTTGACAAGTGCATTTCATTTGATTTGTAATTAAATATGCTCAGTTTGTCGAGGAGTGAATATGTCACATAGTTGATTCAAATCTTAAGTCTGTGTCATATGAGTCTCTGTTGTTTGTCATAAATTATATTGCCAGTAAACAGAGCAGGATACTAAACTGATTATTTATTATTGAACGTGTGGGTTGTACTTGCCATCTATGAGATTCGATCGTATTCTTTGTGTCTTAATTGCTTTTCAATAACTATTTCCTAATCATTTGATTTCGCCAAAATACTAATCTTCGTTACTTTAAAATGTGCATTTCCGACCTCCATCATAACCTCAGTCTACAATCATGCGTCCAGCCGAAGCGGACGTATCTTATCCCTCAGCCGCCTGCCAGACAGCAAACGGGTAGGAACTCTCCTATGCCCCACTCTCCCCTCCTAATCCATCTTCTCGATACCATTAAAAATAATAATATTATACTATGTATATATATCCTTTCCCCAACACATCACTTTTCAGTATACCGCCAGTCGTCCAAGGGTGAACATCGATCTGCCGCTCTCTAAAAATAATAATTAAGGACCCTTATTACACATACCAAATATATACCGAATCGCACAAAAATGTTAATTAGTTTAGATTTTTTTAATTAATCCATCAATATCATTAATTTTATAGGACTAAGATTAGCGGATTAGGATTACCCTATTTTTATCGGGTTAATTTGGTCAATTAATTTGATATCAAATCGATAAGCCGATTAATCAAAAGTGAAATGAAACCGGCACGCCCCTACTACTGCCGCACTGTATTTCTATCAATATTTTTCCGTCCTTTGTAGAGTAAAATACGCCGAAAAATTTACTATATTGTCTTCTAGAATTTAACCCTTTCAGGCCAACTTTAACTTGCAGTTTCAGGTGTTGCAAACAAAAGTTTTGAGATTCGTGCTGTACTTAAGTCGACACAACACTTGTTACGTTGTTGCAGTCAATGAATTGTAGGCTAAATGTTCGCCTACAGTAATATGGCCCAACTATGACTTAGACTGGTAAGGAGGCTTGCGGATAATTTACCCACAGGTACGATCATTGGTCTTTGGGCTTCGAAGTGTGTATAGACCAAAAATTACCTATGCGTGCATAATGTACACAATGGTGTATATCGTCTGAATGGGTTAAACTAAATTGAATGTGTGGGATTGCACTTATAACACAAAAAATCAAAACACGTCATGTATTTTGTTTTTTATCAGCCTTAACAAATGTAATATATAATCGCATTTTTATGTCTCATTCTACGAGATATTGTGCTAGCTACTTCATGGAGGATAGTCTCACATTTTAAAGTATACTGTCCAAGATAACAAAGGACTTAAATTTGTCTTAACAACCCATACGCTTCGCCACGCAATAGGTTTTTACGCGTAAGAAATGCATTTGTAGTGGCTGCAATGCGAATGGGCAGCAGTTACGACCGTGAAGTGGAAAAGTGAACGAAGTCACTGAAGGTAGGGAATTTGGGCGAACGGCGGGATTTCATAAGAGAAGAAGCCCAAACAGTAGAGTGATAAAGAATACAGAAGTGATATAGTCTCTTGTGCTGCGAACTCCAGCCGCACATGCCAACGAAGTTACGTCACTTGCGAGGAACATATCGGAAGGCACATCGTCAGTCAGCGCTTGATGGGTTACCTGCCCGCCGACAGCCCAGCCAATAGGACATCTTTGTTTGCATGCAGTAACCAATCCAATGTCGCATCCAGGGAGGGGTGGCTAAAGGTGCTAGAACACCTATTCTTCCCCCAAATATCAGTGTTATAACAGTTTTTTTTTTATAATTGCCTTGACAGTTTCGATAAATATATTTTGGTTTGTGTCACTGCCAGTGTCATTTCTTCTTTCACTTTTAACTTTAAAGGGAAGCTTCTGGCCAAATCACTAGTTTCAACATTTACCCTCGAGATCAGCTGTCCTCCACCTTTCCCAACCTTTCGAGAAAAAAAAAAGCGTGAATACGACTCTGCATTTATTTGTGGCCAATTTTGGGGCGTTATAGTTACGGAAATATCTCCTGTGTATAAAAGGACTGCGATGATTCTTGATGTTCCACGCCGCAGGTAGGCATGTTAATGTTGATGTCTTAAAACAATTTCGCTGCCCAAAAGTTAGTGACGTTATTTTCAACATTTTCTCACGTTTCTATCTTGAGCCCAGAGAGAGCGAGAAGTAAGTACCTAAGTATAAAACCGTGGAAACTCGAATATATTGGTTAATTTCAGAGTTAAAGAATATGTAATGCCGTATTTAGAGAGTCTCTTACACTCCCGATAAAGGTTAGAAGACACTATAGACAGTTCTAAGATATCATTTACTCGCAAGATAACGTCAAGGATATATGACTGTGCCGTGGCACTGTGTTACCGCTGACGATACCCTGCCTGAGGCCATCACGAAATTCATGACTGTTAGCTTACATATTCGCTGAACAAAGCAAGTGTAACATAACCCCCCCCCCCCCCTTTTTTTCACCACTTTTTTTTTCCGCCATGGTACCAACCTAGTTAATGTTTCGGTCGTTTCAATAATTCAGCAAATGCACTTGCAGTTTTCATTTTACCGTCCAAACTATTATTTAATCGTATTAATATATTCCTGTTACTAGTCATTGTGTTCTAGTTACTAATCGTCAGCAAGGTCCGTGTGTTATTATGTATCTCATATATTGGTTTTCGTCATAAGGTCCCTTTTTGTCTAAGTTCTTTTCCCCCGTACTAGTCGATGGAGAAGAACTTCGCTGCAATGTTGGACGCCCGGGCATGGTAATTTAGTGTGATTTGTTGCTCTGGTCTATGTACTTATCCAAAAGTGAGAGAATTTTTTTGGGGGAATGCTTATTCTTGTGCGGCTGCGCGCATCAGCAACGATCTAGGGCAGTCGCAAGACATTGATTGCCGCTCCGGAAAGGTCGTCGGCTGGACGGTCAATACCAGGCAGCTTCTGGCAAGCCGTCAAGTAGACGTCTCCGGTTTTACAAGTTTTTTTTTTTTTCTTCGCAGTTGGCAGGAATTCTACTCCCGTTGAATTTACTATAAGTTTTCAGTTTCCTGCACTGTTCCGAACAACGGAAGAGAGATTTTTTCGATAACATTTTTATGCATCTTCGTTTTTCTTACAGTTCCGGTAGAAAAGATTACGCGATAGTTTATCTGACATAAAATCTAACTTATACGTATTCCTGACGCACCTGTAAAATTTGGAGAATTTTGGAGAAATCAAAACTTTTCTATTTGATTTGCGATTTGCAGGACAAATTCTCATTCCGCAAGAACAATTGAGGGATTATGATCATGACGATAGACACTATAGGCTGTTCACGGTCAAATGTGCACTTTGAAAGCTCTGCTTAAAATCTACTTGTATACACGTTGTGTATTCTTCTGCCTTATGTAAAATTAACATTGCCATGGACCTCATCACTTTATTCATGCATCAGTCAAATTAAACTGTAAAATTATTAAGAAATTAAATACTTTAAAAATCTGCTCATTTTAACACTTCCATGCATTAAAAAAACAGAAAGCCAAGGAAATAAATTTAATTTAACACATATAGTTACCTAACACTTTTTATTCGACGTTAAGATATGGAGCTACTTTTCATTCATCGTAACCAACTTAAGTGGGCGAATGTCACTCAGTGCGCCCATTAGAATTTATGCATGCGGGGGCAGTGACTTTTTCTAAGGTTCATTTCTGAAGTGCTCACTTTATTGTGAACAGCTTTTATAAAACTACTACAGATTGCAAGTTTCATTAATGTTAATTCATTGTAAGATCGCAGATATGAGATTATAATAAAAAGTTTTAATATAAATGTTTCCATATTTGAAAAAAAAAAATTATAAATAGCAATTTAACTGATTTTTTTGTGTTTGCACTCTCCACGCTACTTCCTAATAATACACACTGTACTTCATATCAGCAGTCATTTATCTAACGCTGGAATTGTATCCGAGACAGATTTCTTTTGTCCTGTGTTGTCAGAAACGTCTCACCAACCTCAAAAATAAATTCGTACCGCGCATGCCTTACATCTGGTCAACCTATTCTGGCAATCGTGTATTTTTCAATTTTTATTGGTGTTATCCCTTCGAAAAATTCGATAAATATTATAGCATAATTTCTTTGAAGTAGCGGTACTGTAGCTCTGCGGGCGATGTAGCTCTCTGCTGCAAGCTACCGGATATTTACGCGCTGCGTTTTGGAGTTTTTCACGTATTACTGATATCCATGTCTGCCAAGTCCTCTTTAAACACAACTGCTGTATGATTAAAGATACACATTGTCGCACTGTTAGAAAAAATATCTTCAAAATTTGGAACAGTAGAAGCGAAATAATAATCCAGAGATCTTTATAAAATTATGGACACTTGATTTCCTCGTATACGGACTTCCCGGAATTATCACACAGCTTCCTGTGAATTTACGGAACTACATCTAAATTTAATTGAGTTGAGAAATTCGAATGGCTTTTAATAACGAGGTTCTGAGAACCTACGAGTGTGAAATGAGATGAGAATGGAGCGGCGCTGAAATTGCAAGGGCGGTGAAATAGGAAATCCCCGTGAAAACCCTCCGACCAGCGGCATCGTCAGGCACGATTCCCACTTTCGAAAATCGAGGAGTGACCCGGCCGGGGATTGAACTTGATTTGCCATGATGGGAGGCGAGCAGGCAAACCGTTCAGCCTCCACCGCCCCATCTAAATTGAAAAGTTGTTTTGTCTGTATCAATGGTTTGTTAAGTGAGTTAGCAAAATGAAAATTGTATTAATGTAGCTGCTTCATTGTGTATTATTACAAAGCGGGATTAGAACATAGACCCAAATAATTTCAGCATACTACTCTTATTATTTACCCACCACGTCTGCGTGTGAAAGCATGTTTTTTTTACGAGTTATTTGGTACAGTCTATTGGTGGTTTCTTCACATTTTTAAAATCAAACCTTTGAAAAATGTCCCCATGTACGACATGTTTGGTTGTTTCCTAAATAATTCAAGTATCACAAGATTTTTATACCTTTGTTAACATAAAATGCTTTGTTTTTATTAAATTTAACTTTTGTTTGTATTTAACTTTTTTGTGAATTTTTAATTTTTTTTGGGATATTTTGATTTTTGGGGTTCAAGGTCAAGGTTAAGGTCAAATATGGTGGACGAAGCACCTGAATGACAGAGCATGAAGTCGGGCGGCTGGCACCTGCTTTCTTATAAATTTTTAACCCATTTTGTAAACAATTTTAATGACAATTTTTTTAACGATTTTATAAGAGAATTTTTTATAAATTTTAAACGATTTTTTGTACAAATCTTCGTAGTAAATTTTTTAATATTTTTAAAAATAATTCTTTGCAATTTTTTGGGATGATTGGAACATTTTTAGGATTTTGGGGTCAGAGGTCACTGGTATCGAGGTCAAGTGTCAAAGGTTAAGGTCATATGGGTCTAAGGTGACGGGTGGGTGACGCAACAACATGGCGGCCGGCCGGCTCCTGCGCTCTTCTCCTAAATCCCTTACGCGTCAACCATAATTTCCCTACTACTGGATTCACTTACGAAAACTTTGTGAACAACACAGTATTAATCTTATGTGAGTTACCTTAAGCATTTGTGTCTATACTTGTTGTAAACCTAAACAATGCCATATTTGTAAATCTCAACCGGGCTCAACTCCTAACCACTCTGATTTTTATAGAGTTATTGGCAGAGGCAAGCAATAGTGTTGGAACATGGAGAATGGCTACAGCGCAACTCACGTTCTCACACTACGCCGTTTTCTTTATACGCTTTCAAGTGTTAAGATAGCCTTGAAGTAAGTATATTGCTGTAGTTTCGGGTGTAATGTACGTCAGACTTCACTGCTGTCCTTGAGAAACAACTCGGTCTGTCGCCAATCTGCCAGCTGTTCAGTTCTCGTGGGCAAACGTTATTAACACATCGCCGCTGCCGTGACCATAGACTAAAGATCAGGTAGACCGATCTCGCTGGCTGCGCACAACCAATCTCCGTGTTCCAACATTGAACTTCTTTTCTGCTAACTTGTCTAGCGAAAACGGCACAGTTTAGATTTTAGGCTAGAAAAACAATTTGTAAACAAATGGTTTGAGATGTATGTATGCTACCTCTAACCAATTTGTAATGCAGTTTCTTTAAACTCAATTTGGTATAGGCTGTTCACAGTAAAATAAGAACTTGTGATAACCCTTCTTAAGATATACTTTTATGCCCGCAGTGTATTCTTCTGCCTTATGTAAAATTAGCACCGCCATGGGCCTTGTCACTTGATTCATGCGTCGTCCAAGTGAAACTTTGAAATTATTTGGAAAGTAAATATTTTACAACTCTGGTTATTTTTACACTTCGCTGCATAAAAAAAGAAACAAGAAATCGAAATAAATAATTTTTAGTTATTACAAATGGATGTCTGACACTTTTTATTCGACGTTAAGATATGGAACTACTCTCGAACGTCACCAACTTTACTGGGCTCATGTCACGCAGTGCTCCCGTTAAAATATATGCAGGTGAGAGCAATGACATTTCAAAAGGGCTCACTTTATCGTGAACAGCCTTTAGAAATGTGTTATGCATATAATGTTCGTCATTTAAAAATTAAGGTATAAGCAAACAGTTTCATCACTGTTGACCATGTGACTTTGACGGTTGTGTATGATTGGGGTAGGTCAATGTGGGGTACATGCGCCTGTTTTTCGCGAAAAGATTTCAGTACAAGTTGTGTTCCAACGCTCTTTAGTTCATAACCACTTTCGTGATTACGTAATTTGACCTGTCACGCGTCTTATCTACATGGCCACGAATCACGGCCGATCAGTATCGGAGGTAGTAAATTCTGATTGGCTCGCTCATTTCATCCACTCTTTTTCACACAAAGACAAGCTGCCAATAACCAAAGGATTGTTACAAGTATGCACATAGGATATTGAAGTCTAGTCTCTTCTGCGTAAATCTTTTCGGGAAAAACAGGAGGCCTTACTACTAAGCAGTCCACCTCATCTTTAGTCCACGGCCGTGACGACATGTTTGTTCGTGCCCCTTGGCGCGCGAGGTGCAGCAGATCGAAAGTGTCGGTCGGGGTGCCTATCTCACCTTTCCACACTTGCAGTTCCAGAGCAGCTCCGGATTTCCCGCCGACCGAGAGCGAATTTCAATAGTCTTCGGGCGTGGAATCAGCTATCCGCTTTGGAACAAAGAGCCGAGTCTGTCGATACCTGCGTAGAATTTCGGAAATGACTTTTCAACGGCGTCGCTACGCACACAAAGGAAATTCTGACAGCGAAAATATGCCAATGTCGATATGGACACATTAAAAGTAAACAGTTTTGTAATCTCTGCCAAAGATTTCGTGAATACAGACCACACACACACACACACACAAATTTTTTGGCGATCAAAACATTATTTTTAATAGTTACGGAAATACTCTTCAGCAAATACAAAAGTACAATTTATTTTGTAATTGCAGATGAGTTAAACGACTGGAGCATTAACTATGTACCAGGGCGGTAAAAAAAAAAAGATAGATGGGGTGGGGGATAACGTCACATTCACTTTGTTCAGCGAATATACAAGCTGCCAAGAGCGAGTTTCGTAATGGTCGCAGACAGAGTGATCATCACTGTCAGTGTTAACCCATTTCTCTTGACGCATCTTCTAATTATATGATATTCTAGCACTGTCTATAGACTTTAAAAGTTCGCTGGTAATACACCTCCTAAAACTAACCGGAAGAAAATTTTAAGGTGAAAAAATACAGTGATCTTAATAATTTTATTTGCATATGTGTGCTTACTCTATAAAGTTGTGGACATTATCAGAAATTCTCCAGGAATGTTCTTGCTTCTTCTTGAGGTAGTCACCAAGGGTTATAGGCTATTCACGGTAAAATGAGCACTTTTCGAAGCTCCCTTATTTGGAATAATAGTCAATTAATTAATTTTATTGTAGTCTTAGTTGTTAACTTTCAAGTCCGGTGAACAATATGCACTCCGTTTATTACTTACATGGGAATATTTATTTTAAAAATCGGTGGAAGGACCTTGCTGTTAAGATCCGCCCAATTCCTTCACTCTTCACTCACTTCAAAATAAATTAATTGTAATGCTTCGCCACTTTTATTCTTTTATCTTCCAAAGTCTTGTGAGAATAAGCTGTGCAGCTGAATTTTGTGAAAATTAAGTGTATGTGTATAGCAGAAATATTTTTATAAATACGTACATATTTCTATAGATTTTTAGAAAACAAAATACAGCTTCGTGACGTTTGAAAAGTAAACAGGCTACAAGAAAACTTAGGTGTTTAACATTTCTGTTCGCCAATTTTATTTATTTATTTTATTAATTCCTCAGAGCCCTATGAAGTTGGCAAGTTACAGGTCTATTCAACATGCTAAGATTGTGTAAGACGTAAATTAACACTACTCTCTAAATTCGAATCAGTTGAAAACCACTGATTCGCAGTTAAATGAATTTACTCGAATCAGTAAAAATGGATCCAATTAGAATCATTGGAAAACCACTGGTTGTTTCTGTGAAACAATTTTACTGACCGAAAGTAAAAACAGATAATTGTGTCCGGCGAATCAAATATTGCTTTTATTGAATTAAGCACAATAATGACGAGAAATAAACGTATTTTCGTTATTCACTGTCGATTTGACGTAATTTAAAAAAAAAAAGTAAAGTAACTGTAGCCCTAGGATATGAACCGACAGTTTCCCGCTTTCAGCCCATCCACCTTACCAATCGAGCTACCATGCCGACGTTAGCTATTAAAAGGAAAATGCATTTATTACGTACATCGTGAATACGTAAAACTACATGCTAAGCAATTTCTCTTACTTTTCTAGTTCCTTTTGTAATATTAGCATTGGTAATACAAATATTACGTATTAATGCACTCACTTAACCACATTTGATGTAGTTTAAACGTCTATAAATGCAGCGCTATGATGATTACATGAAACCGGAATGAAATACGTGGAAACGAAATGAAAGAACTTTGTTCACGTAACGTGGTTAGATGGTATTATAAAAGACGAAACGTGCATTTTAAAATTTGTTATCTCATTTGATACTCCACGATTAATTGAGTCATTAGTCAAGTTGCAAATCACTGTAAAACAGCGAATGAAATGCTTTCCCACTAATTCGTCAGTTAAATTGACTCAAGTGACTGCTTAATAAGTTCGGCGTTGTTATCTGATGTACTAAGCAGTAAAATTCTCACTGATACAGAATTAGAGTGTAAACGCATTGAGCGAAGTGAGCGAATAGACAGTAAGTGAGGGCAATTATATATATATATATATATATATATATATATATATATATACATATATTATATATATACATATATATATATACATATATATACATATACATATACATATACATATACATATATATATATATATATATCCAATTTTGAGAGCAAATATTCGAATATTTTGCCATGGTGATGTATTCTCGCCAAACTATTGTAATTACAGTAACTTTATTGTGGCGTCAGATATTAATGCTAAAAGGAAATTCATAAGTAAAGAACTGTTCACAAAAAAAGCCTAGGCCTATATGATCGCCATCTTAACGATCACCTATAGGTAAAATAACCTTTAGTTTGAGAGCTTTTGAAACCCTTGCTTAAGATTTACTTCTTGCCCATTTTATAACCTTCCATCATACGGAAAGACCCGTTCACAGTAAACATGGCTTTAACATAAGGCGTCGCCTACACAAGGAAGTGAGTTTATTAGCTTCAAATACACCCGTAATTTTTTGTAAATTTGAACAATAAATTCTTTGTACATTTGTAAAAAATTGTAAAACTACTGTAATATAATTTGTAAACTATCTTCTTTGTAATGTTACAAGAGGCTTGTTCGTAAAAATTTAGAAAAAATTCTGTAATGCCCACGGTCGTGAAGTCGAAGCTACGAACTGCTAAATTCTGTAATAATTATTTCAGCTAAAACACGTGAATGTGTTTACGAACAAATTGTTTTTGAATAATAACCATTGAATTTTTTTTTGGGGGGAGGAGGTTTTTTTTTTTTGTATATTTTTCGAGTAAAAAAATGTTTCATTCTCTTTTAATGTGTTTTTACAGGGAAGATAAGCTCATGCGATCACACTGCTGCTACGTGAATTTCCCCTAGCAAGTGATTCTTTTAAACCAACAGAATAGATTGTAATTATAATTTGTTGGTTTTCAATTCCAGTAACTGTCATCCCGACGCAAAGATTACATTAAAAATATATACATTTATAAAACTCCAACTGTGAAACTGTTCAATCTACCTGCAGACTTTATGTCATTCTGAAGCGTTAACATTAAATTTAATCTGTTAGACTAAGTGTTTGTGTGGTGAAATACTTGCACTATATCCCAAAGGGTACGAATTCAAGTCTCGGTGACAATATGCTTTTTTTTGTTATACAATTCGAAAGAGTTTTCCCCCTATATTATTTTTCTGCAGTTGTTTTTGAGAGCGTTGTGAAAATGATTTGATTTTGTTTGCAAGATTTTTTTTGTAGCAATACAAAAATTTTTCTTGGTGACTGGTTTTCCAAAAAAAAAATTTTTTATCAAAATATAATAAGATTGCAGTTTATCGACGTGTACAACTAGCTTGTGGCGTGGCATAAACGGCGTAACTTGGCGTTTCTTGGCGCAAAACGTTTTCTTATCTTCTTATGTAAATATTTTAACGCCCGCCAATTTTAACGAGGTAGGTTATAAGAACTACTGTCATGCGAGGTCCGAATACATGATAAAAATATTGTGAATTGATCCAACCTAGGCTTAAACTTCTTTTCTCCTCGTCGACTGAATTTTTTTGCCAGTTCTGTTGCTCGTAGTTAAGTAAGACATTCAGTATGTGGAGATACGATGGCATATCCAAGAATTATCATTATTATCAAGCAAATCCCTTGTGTTTCTTTTTCACCATAGCCTGCCTAAATAAATAAAAATAACATTGAAAAACAATACAGCCAACCCAAGGATGTCAAATTTTCCATTCATGAAAAAGTAATTTACTATCTATAGGGTCTATAAGCTATTTTATTATTATTATTTACACAAAACTGCTAAATTTTCCGTTAACGCCGATTGTAAACAACTGTCATAAACTTTAAGTGCGGGATTGTTAAAAATGTTAAGATGTTTCTTACCTAGTAACAATTTTTTTGTGTGCCTAAAATGAATATGTGCTAAAATTAATACTGTGTTCGCACATTTGGGCCTACAACTTACACTTTAAATTCTTCGCTACCAACTTTATTGTGAACATGCCATTGCCACTCAGTGTGTGTTCACGTCTATAGTCCATTCCCGACTGTAAGAAACTTTCTCGGAGCCCTGCTAAATATATACTTGCAGGCCCGTTTCGTATCCTTCCGCCAAATGTAAACAAACATTGCCATGTGATTGCTATGTAGCATCTGTCAAAATCAATGTTTACATTCCATTGTGTGTTTGTGTTTACTGTACATGTGTTCGTATACTTTCGCTACACCTAAACATAAACATTTAAATCTGACTCCTACTTTTATACCTGTCTGCGTAGTTTACTGTTTACAGCTTTTCAAAGAATTCTGTCATATTCCAAAAACCATTCGATACGAATATTCACAACTTAGGCCTATGTCATTATTTAGGTCAGCTTTATGACGTTTTAAAAATGTCTGAATTGACGATAGTTCTTAAGGTTAGATTACATTAACATATTTGTTTTCCATGGCATAGCACATTACATGTAATGCACGTTAATATTTTGCCGCGACTGTGTTTAACACTGTTACAACTTCGAGCTAAAGAACTGTAGCATTTATCCTTTTGTTATTGATATGTGCTGGGTTATTTCTTTAAAAGGACGGCCTCAGATGGAATAAATATCAAAACGAAGGAACAGCCAGTCAAACGACAAAGGCGCACATTAAATTCAAGCAAACAACTCGTGTTTTTTTTTTGTCATATAAACTTAAAAGATATCGGTAAACATGCACACATATAAGCCTACCTTTTTTTTTGATTCCGCTCATATTTCTAGATATTCCTACTTACTGTTTATTGGGTTTATTGAAATTTATCGGGCTGGGCTTAGTATTTTGTTGGGATGATGGCAAATCACGTTACACGACTTTGTTTCAAACACTTAGGGCAAAGGTACAATGTTGTGATAAATAAACAGATATTGATGTAAATAATTAACTTCATTATAAAAACAGTTCACAGTTGAAACGTATAAATAGTGCACATCAAATATTTGAAATCATGCACACACACAGGGCCAGCGAATCGACCACGATGCACAATGACACACCATTTCACACGCAGCGGTTAACGAAACACACTTAACAGTATATTTATTACTGCCATGGAAACACAGATTTATCACAACATATTAACTTGCCTAGGTAAGTTTTAAAAAACAAACACAACTTCTACAAGCGTGATGTGGTAATTTGAAGTATTTTTTGGAGTAAGTATAATTTATGCTTCGTTTGACAAAAAATAACACGCCATGTCATGGCTCGCTACTTCTGCCAACTTGAGATGGCAACCGCCCCGTCATCATATCTAAATATATTAAAATAAGTATTCAAACATTAAAATCTCTTTTCAGTTGTAAATTACAAATTCAAAAATCATTATTTCGGTGTAATAAGTATGAAATATGCTAAAATTGAAAACATGTATAGGCCTAATTTTCTTGCTTACTAGCGATGCGAAATTTCCCGAGTGTGAGAGAGACAAATAGAGAAAGAGCGTCAAGCTCCGCCCAGCGGACGGTTGCTTCCTCAGTCGATAAAACAAACACCGTGTCAGTGGGCCTACGCACGATATTTTGCCCTGTTATTTTAAACTGTAACAATTAAATATGTTGTATTCGGGGCTACCTAAGTATTTAGATATTTCAATAGGCAACGTTTAACTTACAAATAGCATACCAAAAAACTAGGTTAAAAGAATATTAATCTGTAAACTATTTCTTACTAGCACTTGCCAACACATCGCTGCTCTCGCTGTTGTTAATTCATATTTAATACGAAATAAATATTACAAGTTATAGAAGATACTAAGGTAAAGTTTCATTTATTCAATAATATAGTACTCTAATGTTAATCACGGTGTTATATATTTGTGGAATACAGGTTATTGAGAAAACAGATTGATATGTTACGCCTAGGTTGATTTTTCAAAGGTTCGTTTTCAAAAGTCTCTTCCAGTCGGGACTGGACTATAGATATATGCAGTTGTAGACAGAAAATTGGTGCAAAAGTCTTTCTGTTTGTGATAGTTAAAAGGAAGCGACGTGTTCTATTGTTGCAATAAAACACATCCCATGGCTTCTTCGCTATGGTTGAAACATTTCGTGTCTTGCTTTATTTCGCTGAGGGAAGCCGTGTGTAGATAAAGAGGCTTGGTTGTGTCTCTTTGTGGTAGAGTTTCCGTTTGCAGACGAAACTCGGGGAATGCAACCAGCCGTTACGAGACACAAATCCGCGCCGCTAGTTACTTCGGAGACAGAGGAGCGAGGCAGCGCAAGAAGGGACACCAGTAATCAAATGCTTAATCGCCTCGTGCTGAGATGGCTCGAGTCTTGCAGTCATACAGCCACAGAATAGCCGCGTATACAGATGTTTAACGTGTATGCGCACGCCGGCAAAGTGGCGTATCACGTTAAACTGATATGTTAGAACCACACTTTGCCTATAAAAACTCGAGTGGGGAGTGAGCCCAGGGCGAGGCAACACTCACCGAGTGACGACCTTTCCAGCTGGGATCCTAGGATGGAGCGGCGCTGGAATGCAAGGGCGGGGGAAACGGGAGTACCCAGAGAAAACCCGCTGGCATGCGGCATCATCCAGCACGATTCCCCCGTGCGAAAATCCGAGAGTGAACCCGCCGGATGTCAAACCCGGATCGCCATGATGGGAGGCGAGAGCCCTAGCCACTGCACCACCGCTGCCCACTTTGCCTATCAGAGCCATAAACTAAAGATGAGGTAGACCGATTATTCGTCATATGGGCATGTACCCAACATCGTCCTACCCCAAAGCAACAAAGCAGTCAAAATCGCATGGTGAACAGTGATAAGCGTTCATGTTTATATCTCAATATTTAAATACAAGCACTTTGATATTAATGAAATACCTTTACCAATTTACATTTAATCGAACTGCATTAAAAATTAGTTAGAGAAAGTATAAAAATATCTCAAAGTACTTGTTTACTAATAGTGTTCTAACCTCAAATCCAATCCATGCCTTTTTTGCTAGTCGTGCTGGAAGAAAATCAGTTCAGTGTTGGGACACGGAGATTGGTTGTGCGCAGCCAGCGAGATCAATCTACCTCATCTTTAGTCTATGATCACTGCATGCAAACGACGGTATTGTAAGTTCATCGTTATTTTTTACACTTATGCAGTAAAAAGAACACACTCGTCCATAAGGCTGGCACCTCGCCTATTTCAATGCAATGATAAATGATAATTGGCGTACTTTCGTTAGCGTTGGAAACCCATTAATAAAAACATTTCCCTGACTAGATCTTCCAAAAGCCCGGTACACACGTGCCACAATTTTGATACAAATTCTGTAAAAACAATGTTTTCTGCACATTTTTCTATCAGACTTTTAAGTATTTTTAAAATATTTTTTGAGAGGAAATTTTATTTATAAATGGACTGCGATATAGTATGAAAAAATGTGTTGGCATTTCTTTAGTTGTACAATTAGTTACGTAAGTTTGAAGGACGGGATTAAGTAGAGAATCATGGCTAATGTATGTCGGGCACAAAAGTTAAGTGTTTACATTGGTTTCTCGTTATAGTTGTGTCCCTAGCATATTTTACGGCGATACTTAATTGACGGGAGGACAATGTTAGTTTACCCGAGGCGGAAGGTTACACAATGGACAGTGAGAAGGAACAATGCTGGGTTTTCAAAATAGCTCACGCAAAGGTGAACCAAATGCGGCAGAGAACGGTTGGAAGCGGACTGCACTGGCAGCCGCGTGTGCTGCTCTGACTCGCGAGGAAAACGCACGTCCGCGACAATTCACAGAGTGTATAAGCACACACACACAAAATGGCGAAGCGTTTCCTTTGAGTTGAGCACGCCCATTCTCTGATCAGCTGCGCAAGTCTCTGAGAACGGATCTTGCGGCTGATTAGCCACTGTTGCGCTGCCGGCTGGCGAGTTGGTTACCGGACGCTGATTGCGGGTGGCGTTCCAACCATAGACTAGAGATGAGGTAGACCTATATCGCTGGCTGCGCACAACCAATCTCCGTGTCCCAACATTGAACTGCTTTTCTGCCAACACGTATAGCGAAAATGGCGTAGGTTGGATTTTAGGTTAGAAAACTGATTTGTAAACAAATGCTTTGAGATTAATGTATACTTCCTCTAACCAATTTGTAATGCAGTTTTATTGGATTAAAACTGGTAAAAGTATTTTATTAATATAATAGTGCATGTAATTTGAAAATTAAGATATGAACAAACACGATCATCACTATTGACTATGTGACTTTGACAGTTGTGTAGGATTGGAGTAGGTCAATGTTGGGTACATGCGCAGACGACAAATAAGCGGTCCACCTCATATTTAGTCTATGGTTCCAACGTGTTGTTGGCCAGCGACGCCTTTTCGCTGGTGTGCGTCGCTGGATCTCGCTGTATAAACCGCTGTTTCGCCATTGTATTCTTAAATACTCTATGGTTCAACCATAAATGTAACACACGAGTATAGGTTCTTGTCACTGAAATAACTTGCAGAATACACGGGCCTCTAAGCATGATGCGGTTGAACTAGACATTGTGCGTGATATGGCTGAGAAGAGGAGCAAGCGAACATGGCTAGAGCCGCGAGTATTTCGAGGATTGATTTGGCAGCAGGCTAGACTTGACAGTCCTCTGTACACTAGAGACACTCGTTCACTTATTGGCTGCTACGATCAAGCGAGGCCTTCGTACAGGACAACACTCTCTCACACTAGGTATTACTACGACCACCTGTTTTCGCGAAGAGATTTACGCAGAGGCTAGACTTTAATATCCTATGTGCATACTTGAGCAATCCTTTGGCTATTGGCAGCTTGCCTTTGTGTGAAAAGAGTGTGTTACATGAGCGAGCCAACCAGAATTAAGTATCTCCGATACTGACCGGCCGTGATTCGCGGCCACTTAGCTAAGGCGCGTGACAGGTCAAATTACCCGATCACGAAAGTGGTCCTGAACTAAAGAACGTTGGAACACAGCTTGTCCTAAAAACTTTTCACAAAAAAACAGGTTCCCCTAGGTATTGGCTCACAGTTAAACGGGTCGTGTGTAAAGAACTGCCGTCCAGTCACAATAGTAGGAGTAAATAACAAGTGGTTTTATTCTACCACGCCATCGAATGAGTTCGCAAAATACTCGGGGCTGTAGACATGACTAATCGCTGCTAATCAGACCGGGGAGGAAAACAATGTCCGCGGCGACCGGCGGAGGCGAATGAGTTGTGGGGAATTGAAGGGAGAAATTGGGTTTGGCTGTGTTGGGTACACGGCCATTTGTTTTGCGTGAATACGTTTACGTTGACGCACTTGGATGCCTTGATGTGTTTTTTTTATTTATTTATTTATTTATTTATACGTTTCCGGCACCGCTTCACTCGATCGCATGAAGTTTTGTGGGTATCACTGGATTGATTTTGAGATGCTCTTTCCAGCCGTCTACGATTTCTGTATTTCGACTTGGCTTTTTGACGACTATAGGCGGAAATTATGTTAAGTTTTCTTAATTTTTTACATTAAACTCATTCAATTTCACCATAACCAAACCCCAAAATGTTTTATACACGCAATCGATTGATATTGACGAAAGCTGTGGATTGAAACTCAAACGAGCGTCTTAGCTTCTTCTAGTCAAAAGTTATACTACGCGAAAGTCATGAGACGCGGCGAAACGAACTCAAAATTGCGGCCCCTACCCCTCTCCCGCGGAGCACAATGCTTCGCATTCCTCACTCAAAGTAACATATTCTTTATTCCTTTGGAAATCGAGTGGTGTAATTGAATTTTGAATGTAGATGATAAATTCGGAGCTGCAATGCCAATCTGTATCCCCAGATTTTGCTATCATCGAATTTTCTGGAGATAGCTTCACACTATGGTTGCAAATTTAGAGACGTATTCACGTCAAAAAAAGACGGATATGAGAATGGCCACTGGCCAACAAAATGTTGGGATACCATTCGCCAATCAGCGCCTGGTAACCCACCCTTCAGACGGCAGCCCATTGAATGGGGAACAGTTCGCATCATGCAATAGCTAATCGGACACATGGTCCGTTCCTAGAGCCTTGCACAGCAAATAAGAGAATGGGTATGCTCTCATTAAAGGAACCGCTACGCGATTACGTCTCTGGGTGTAGTCTATTCACTGTTTCTTAACACCGTTTGAAACCAAATTTTGAAAAATCACCCCATACATGACGCTTTTGTTTGTTTACTTAATATGGCAATGGTCACAAGCGTTTTATAATTCTGTTAACACAAATGTATGTTATAGACTGTTCACGGTAAAATGAGCACTTTTGAAAACCCTACTTACGATCTTACTGTATACATGTTGTGTGTTCTTCCGCCTTATGTAACATTAACATTGCCATGGGCCTCACCACTTTATTCATGCGTCTACCAACTGAAACTGTGAAATAATTAGAAATGTTAATATTGTAGGTACAAATCTCCTCATTTTTACACGTCGACGCATTAAAAAATACAGAAAGCAAGAGAAATAATTTAATTTATCACAAATGGTTACCTAACACTTTTTTTTCGACGTTAATATATGGAACTACTTTCCCTTCCATCATTACCAACTTTACTGGACACAGGTCACTCATTGCGACAGTTCAAACATATGCATGTAGGGGCAGTGACTTTTTTCCTGAAGTTGATTTCAAAAGTGCTCACTTTATCGGGAACAATCTTTAACTTTGTTTAAATTGAACTTTTACTTATATTTAATGTGTATATTATAATTAGAGACTTGGAAATTTCGCGAGTTCATTGAAGAACTAACTAGATCTCAAACACATGTACATTTGACTTTCTTTTCGATTTCGATTGAATCGCAGTTTGTTAGCTATGGCGAATTCGAGCCAATAGCTATAAATCAGCAAGAAAGACACAACCGAATCCCGTGCTAGCTGGTCTGGGGTAAAAATGGAGCGTAAGCCAGTGAATAAACTAACTGGTTCTCGAGTACACAAAGAACTGTGGAGTCTAGCTTGTTGTCATGTGAATCCGCGAAGTTTCTGTATCTCTAATTGTATTACATAATTTATAAATAATATAAATTAATACAGTGAGAACAAATGTGTGTTGTTAACGCCCGGTATAGGCTATTCACGGTAAAGTGAGCACTTTTGAAAGCCCTCACGTTTAGAGAAATAATCAATCAATATATTTATTGTTGTGGAATATACACACTGTGTTTACTACATACATCGCAATATTTGTTTTAAAAAAGTGGTTAAAGTTTGAAAAAATGCTGAAAAGAAGAAGTAACTAGCGCCTTAAAGTGCTCACTTTACCGTGAACAGCCTGTGTTTTGAATTCTAGCTTGTCCCAAAATGAATCCGCGAATTTTTCTACCTATATTAAACAGTTCTCATGCAAAATATAATTAAACTGCGCTGTAAAAAATAATGGAAAAATTATCTGACAAGCGTAAGGTAATAATCGCAAACTTGTGGGAGGAAACACAGTTTTCCTTAAGGACAAGGTAAAATTACCGCACTGGAGTAAATTTCACGTAGATGGTAGTTTAAAACCCCATACATGGATGGGAAAATTACCTTACGACGTGTGACTCTTCTCGTCCATTTGTAACTATTTGATAATTGCATTATACATATTTTTTTACCTTAAAATTAATTTTTA
Organism: Dryococelus australis; assembly: GCA_029891345.1. NCBI lineage: Eukaryota > Metazoa > Arthropoda > Insecta > Phasmatodea > Phasmatidae > Dryococelus > Dryococelus australis. The sequence continues at coordinate 74,108,781 of CM056996.1, forward strand.
TTGTTGAGTCTTACAAACTGTCCAACATGTCTATGGTTCGCACCCGTTCTCCCCCAAGTGTCGCGGATTTTAAAGTTATTATTTCGGTTACTATTCGTCAGAGAATATAGGTAATAAAAATAATTAACAGTACAAATACCCGTGTATTTTAAAATATAATTTTATTACACAATATAGTTAATATTACCTTACTTGTATGGGATTTTCCTCCACTTTTGGCACGTACTTTTCCCGTACGTTTAGGGAATAGTACCTTACTTGTAATGTAAATTTACTCCACATTGTCAGGTAATTTTACCTTACATGTAGAGGAAATTAGCTTCCCTTGCATGTAAGGGAATTTTACCTCAATTTTTTTTTTTCAGTGTGAGTACGCACGAATGCAGTGCATTGTCCCTTTAGTGTGATTTTCTAGGCTAAGGAATACCCTGGAAGTAGACCTTCAGTAAAACACCTGTCACAGTGTCAAATTTTTCCATCAAACTGCTTTCAATATGTTTGATCGAATAAAGTTGGACGGTTATGACGTCATTGAAACGTCATAAACGCCGCCATATTTGTCTGATAAAGTTGGATGGCTTCTGTTCCCATCAAACATTTGAAAATTGGACCGGTTCTACAAGTTATTTGATGTTTGATGGTTTCAACCAATCAGAATCTTGCACGACAAAAATGGACGTAAAGAAACTTTAAAATAATGAACATTTCCTGGAAACGAAGGAAGTTATGAAGGTAATTAATTTATGTAGAAGCTGTCTAGGCATTAATTATATTTTAAGTGAATATTGCACATAATATTGCGAACTCAGAGGCATTTATTTCATTGTGCAGGAAAGATATCTTATAAATAAAATTTTAATTTAGTAAAGAAACGAAAATAAATTAGAAATATTCCTTACATTTCTTTCTGTAATGGACCGCATGGAAGAACAACAGCAATATCTCACTATGAAAATAATTTTTAAATAATATTTCAAATAAGAGTCTCCCAATTAAAAAACTAGACAGTGTGACACATTTTCAAATACATCCAAGATTATTTGATAACATTTGTTGGAAAGAAAAATTTTATGGCCATATTTTGTCCTCAGATTTCGTTGTCAAATATCGTTGAAGGCAAAAATGTAACAGTGTAACAGGGGCTTAATAGAACTATGTAGCTGCGCGTCCAAGGTCAAGAAGCGAGGGAGCGATACGGGCGACACTAACACGCACGCCTAGCGCCTCATCGCTCCTAAGCGCAAGGCGTGCAGTGTTTCCCTCCTAACGCTTTACTGTGTAAACTAGATCTTTAACTGTGAAGTTTTATTAAACGCAATGAAAGTACACAGATCGAACTACCTGCGTATAGTCGTACTTTTCTCTTACCGCTTAAAGAAACTTCTTAGGTAAGCTTTAAAAATGCGATATTTGACCACTTTCGCGATTTTTTCCCTCCATTAATACAGTTAATATGTTAAAAGTAAACAGATAGCGACATAGACAATAGTTTTTTTTTTATCCTTGCTGGCAAAATTTTGTATTCACAGAACATTTATTTACCGAGACACTCATTTACGCGCAAACAACGATTTCGCATTTTACGATTTCACGTTTTACGCGCAAACAACGTTTCAGTGCATAGGACCCTTAAGTCTTCATAAAAGTTGGAAGTAACCGTGAATGAAGTATACTAATTTACTGCGTGTTTTTGGCAGGGTGTTGTCAGTTATACGGCTGGGGTGAGCTCGTAACGAACACAACAAAGTTGTTTGTGCTCGAGAGCACTTGACCAGCCCGCGCTCCTGGCTCCGCCCGCCAGTGCCGCAAGTTGTTTACCAGCCCAGCGTCGCTGTGGATGGCAACAAACGAGAACAAAAAGACGTAGGGAATTACACAGCCGCGGGGCGGGTTGTTTGCCGTCTCGCCAGCCCCGCTGCCAGATGGTATTTCCGTGGCCGGAGGAAACACGCCGCTGTATTATCACCGCGGTACGCGCAGCATCCCCGCTTCTGTAAACAAAACTGCAGCCATTTCTTCCTCCCTCTGTTTCATCTATAACATCATCCACGGACGAGCAGTATGATGCACTTCTGTTTCTGTTTCGAAAAGAAAGGTAATTGAATTTTGCTCGTCTTAAGCTGGACTCACGACCATCCGTTTCAGTCGCCCGCCCGTCCGTCCGTCGGTCACGTGATATTCAACCAATCGCAGGGAAATTTTTTCTATCCGTCAATCCATAAAATATATCTCAAACTTTAACTTTCGACGGACGGACGGACGGGCCACCGCTTTGTAATATCGTTCCTTGAACATGGCTGTCGGAAAACAGTCACTTGCTTATTGTCTGAATATTTTTCTTTTTAAATACACAAGGCAGTGAAGTTATTTGCTTTTTTACGTTTAACCTTTGAAATGAACTGAAGATGACTTGTAGATTTCGGAAGAAATGCTGATAAAAACGTTAGGAAAGAGAATATATTTATTACATTTAATAAAAACATTTGTCTGTGCGCGAGAAAGTTAGTGTTGTTGGGTGGTTACACTGAAAATATTTTTGCCTGACGGATCGACGGATTGACGGATGACGGACTGTTGTAAGTCGCTTTCAATTGACGGACGAAAAAATTGACAGATGTCTGACTGACGGACGGGTGACTGATGGAATTGACGGATGGTTGTGAGGCAAGCTTAACTTTGATCAACAACAAACCTGCTCACAATCGTTAGACACACACACACACACACACACACATACATACATATATATATATATATATATATATATATATATATATATATATATATATATATATATATATATATATATATATATAAAATGCCGAACAAACTGATTTCCTTTTCCTGTAATTAATGCATTTTTAGGTTTCGAAGATTTTCGCGAATTGCGCGGGATATTTCGCTGCTACATGGCAGTCACCTTAACAAAAATATTTTCTCATTTCTTTACCGCAGCTTGTAGCTTAATATAATTATGTGTGTGCAATAGCGCGGATATATATATATATATATATATATATATATATATATATATATATATATATATATATATATATATATATATATATATGTATATATATAACTTAATGGCAGCTACATACTACATTTTCTGCAGCAATATTTTGTAGTGCCCTGGAGCTATCAAAGACGATCTTTTCTTAGGAATATATAAAATAAGATTTTAGTAAATAATGAATGCTATAATTATTTTAAGGTTACCTTTATACATGTTTTGACATTCAGAGGTTACTTTGTGTTTGTAAAGATTTCTTGACCAAATCTCCCGTACCAAGCAATTTGGCACGACCTCATTATTCGGTCGAACACTGTTCACTCTCTGATTTTACAGAATTTCACGCAGATTTGTGAGCTACGAGCTTACTGTACATAAACATAAAAACTACTTTTGGCGAACTATGCTGTTGACAAGCAGATGTTCTTCCAAGTGACGTGGCATCTCACCACCGACTGTGCGCTCATGTCATGCTTATTGGCGTGGCGGCCATTCAGCGACTGTTGCTACGTCGTATGCACGTTATTCGGGATGGTTTGCCTCGCGTGCCGCTAATGAATGGTCGTATGTGTTTAGCCATTCATTGTCCTAGCATGCTCATTAGCTCCGAGTGTTGTACAGAGCTGTGTGCAGTTTCTGAACAAACACGAAACACACCAATCATCACAGCAGCCTTGTTTGCATGAGCCGTTTGTTACGCGATTGCTGTTCTGAAGCCCCGTAATATTAGTTTTGGCCTCATAACTAACACCCATTGCTATACAATCTGATATGTTTAATTGGCAATTTCCGGTTTCCAAATGACATTCTATCTTCACCATTGAGTGCATGGAGTGTTCCGTACCATCTAAAACAAGCTTTCAGTTTCTGCAACTTTTCGTAAAATTGGACAAAAATAAATAGTTTCAGATTAAAACTTTAAGGTCTAAGACCGAGTAAGATTCGTGATATAATGCTGTGCTTTTTTTTGAAGGCAAAACACGCAATGGTTAGAGTATCAATTTTCCACATATTTCCACGCTGACGGCCAGCTAGTAACGAAAACTGCGGAAATTACATTTTCAAGTATACAGTGAAGTAATAGGAAATGTTTAGTGGTCATAAAGAGGGCAACTTAAGTGGTGCTTGTGGAGTCGTAGATACATACGACTGGCTTCTAGCATATAATACCTAAGAATACAGAACAGCCGCTGAAACTACGAATTCCAGCCTCACACTTACAAGCAAAATGGCATCACTGGCCAACAACTTGCTAGTCAACACCTGTTAACTTACTCGCCAGGCGACAGCTTAGCCAATAACGAAACGATTGCAGCATGCGGTGGCCAATCAGATACAAGCCTAGCGCATCCAATCAGCGAGTGGGTATACCGACATCTAGGGAATCGGCGCGCGGTTTCGCCACTGTGTACTAACCTGTCAGGGAGTAGCGGTGGTGTAGTGGCCAGACTGCTCGCCTCCCACCCAGGCGATACGGGTTCGATTCCCGGTGAGGCCGCTCCCGAATCTTCGTACGTGGGAATCGTGCCGGACAATGCCGCTGGTCGGTGGGTTTTCTCCGGGATCTCCCATTTCCCCCACCCCCTGCATTCCGGTGCTGTTTCATACTTCACTTCGCGGTCATCGGCTCTCAAGACCTCGATGTTAAGGTTGTATAGGCTGTTCACGGTAAAGTGAGGCCCTCTCAAAAGGCATTAATCCCTAATAAATATATTTTATTGCAGTCTCAGACGTTAACTTTTGAGAGTGATGAAATGTATACACTTTGTTTATTAGTCATTTTGCAATGTTTACATTAAAAACTGGCAGAAAGGTAGAAATGTATTGAAAGGAAAAATTTAGAAAGGCCTTAAAAAGTACCGCGAATATCCTATAGAGAAAAACCCGTAAATAAACGTAAATAAAGTGGAGCCCGTGTGTGACGAACAGACGTGTCGTTTATCGCACGCCTGAAATAAGCGCGAGGCGTAGTGATCAGAAGGTCAGCATCCATCGCCTTTTCTATTAGAAACATTTTCTAACTTCATGAGTTGTATGCAAATTTGCAAATATTTTCGGTCGAGAGGTTTTTGCGGTACCTATGTCGGTTGTATTCCTCCCTTTGTAGATCAGATTAGCAGTTAACATGACAGGCAACCGAGGCCACAATCGCGGCCAAGTTTGCCCAGTCCCAGGAAAGCCGCGATGCATATACCCTCCCGTAGTTAAGAGTTTTGTGCATGCCTAGGCGTATGGGACTTTGCCTTGAGACACACTTAGGTTCCATCCCTACCTAGGACCGTGACTCTAATCTTAGTTTCAAGGTATGTTGGAAATCATTCAGAAAGGAGGAGGGGACGCGGTCGAGTGAGGACTGATAAGGAGGCGGAAGCACCACGAGAAGCCTCTACGTCACACCTCGTTCACGGGATTCCCGAGCCTACCGCAACTGTGGCGGCCCTGGTGCGGAAGTCTAGTCCTGAGGCCGGATTTGCAACAGCCCGTCGCGTCCGTCCGTCATTCACCCGCCCGTCTCCCAGCCGAGCGATTTACAAACAAACTTCGTACGTCCGTCGTACAGTCATTGCTGTAATCTAATAAAAACAAAACTGTAAACAAATAAGAAAAAAGATTTCCAAAAAAGTGAAAATTTTTGGCGGTATTGTGTTTTTAAGTACCCAAGACAGCCGTATACGTACGTAACGGAAATTAATCGCTGTAAAAAAAATTTAAATAACATATAAACCATAATTTTATTATTTTTACTATTGTACAAAAGGAGCTCGTTGTTTTCAAACGTAATTATCAATTAACCTTCACGAAAAATGAACATAATCTCATTTGACAGTTACATAAAGAAAAGTATGAAAACAAAAGACAACCAAAACAAAACACTGCACACACTACACAGCCTTGTAAAGAACTCGGGAAGAACGAGTAACAAAATGTGCAAGTTTAGAAGGTTGTGATTTCATCCGTTCATCCGTCAAAAGTTAAAGCTTGCCAAGGTTTTTGGCGGACTGACGGAGAGAATTAATAGCCACCTCTGATTGGCTGTTGATCACGTGATTTACGGACGAATGAGGGCTGACGGACGCGACGGGTCGTTGCAAATCCTGCCTGAGGCGTGTGAGGGCCTTGAGATGGAACACACGCGCCTTCGCATCTTTTTCTTTTTGGTTTACTGCTAATTAAAAAATAATTTTATACATTATCCGTAGTCTGAATTACAGTAAAAATGGAGGAGGGGAGAGGGAAGAAAACGCTGAAGAAAAGAGGTCGCTGAACTCATCATCTCATCACAAGATGTTAAGAACGCAGAAGTGATGTGGGCGTATCCGGTCTCTGATTGGCTGCGCGAGGCTCTGGAGCGCGACTCGTGTCTGATTGGCTGCCACGTGCTACGAAAGATGCCCTATTGGCTGAACTGTCGGCTGGAGCATTAAGTCAACAGATGCTGATTGGCGAACGTCGTTGCGACGTGACGCTGACCATTGACGCCATTCCGCTGACTTGTGCGCAGCGACGTGTGCTGAGCTGTTGCAAGGTAAGCTGTGTTTTACTCTGGCTATACCTAGTCGTTTACTAGTTTACACATCGGCCACTTAAGCCCGGTTGCATCATTAACAGTCCTGAACCAAGATCATAAGATCTTGGTTAATCAAAGATGATCTTCTGTTTGATCCGAGTTCAACGTACGAGTGTTGCACCAACGCGAACGGCCAAGTTATGATCGCAGATCACCTGATCTCGGTTCAAAGCTAGGATTGAGATGAAACACTGTTTGTGATTGGCTCTCATTTCGTTTCGTCATGATGCAACTGTTTATTTTGAGGTTTGGAGACAATTAATACGTTTTTGTGGAGATTATCTCTTAAGACTAATATGCCAAACAGAGCTTAAATACGGAATATTCGAATGTTTGTGCCATTTTAAAACAAAATTGCTTTTCAATATAACTTTGACATTTTAGAATAAAGCACTCGTATCTGCTTGATCCGAGATCATTCTCCTGAACCGCCAAAAGGCACGGTTCAAGGCGAGGTTCAAATTGATCTTGGTTCGTTGCGCAGATCGCAATGGTGCAACAGCCAAGTGCGTTGAACCAGGATCAAACCGGTATTTGAACCTAGATCATTACTGAACCTCAATGGTGCAACCAGGCATTAAAACCTAGTAGTGCAGTTGACGTCACAGCACGTGTGTAACGGGTGCCTCACCGCTCTCTCGTGAGTGGCCGTCGTACATCCAGTTTCTCCAAGCTCCACTCTGGTTATAGGTTCCTGTTGCGTGCGCCGAGTGTGTACAGGACTGTGCAAGCACCAGCTTACCATGCAACACTTCAAACACACGCCACTGCTTATGCGCTGCAGTTGGCGGTTCTAATCTCGGCTAAGAATTGGCTGTATACCTTTATATTTGGAAATTCAACTTTCGTTTTGTATCGATTAGTCTACTCAATAAATACGATATTTGTAATGATCTGTACAATAGATTCGTTATGGTGGAAACGGAAATATCGAAAATAGGTTACATAACATCAAGTGTCAACTATAACATATAAAGTGTAACAGAATCGGCTAGATCATGCATACGAGACAAGAGTTTTAACAATAGTAAAAAATTTCAGAGTCATGTGTCGCTGCTGTGTATGAGCTCCTGAGACCTTGTGTTTTATCGTTAGTCACTTTAACAAAAATGTATCTATAATTAAAACTCTTAAATTGTTTGTTCCGGTATCGTCAAAATGTTTATCTCATATAGTGTTCTTAGAAGAGGAAATATGTACGTACATGCATTAATATATTGACAAAAAAAAGTCAATTTATTTTCGTTTCACGTATCTAAATTGGACGTACTGTGTAAAAAGCTCTACGGTCCTTAAAGTTAATCATGAAGCGGATACAACGGGGCGGTAGTAATTATTCTTCATTTTCATTAGTGGCCTATCGGTGATATTTTCACAACTGTGTGCGTATTACGATGTGAAAACTCTGGATTCGAGTTCCGGACAAAGCATAAGTGTTACGGTTCAAATCGAGTTCAGTTAATTTCAGGGCAGTACTGGCATAGTCCGTCGTGTTGATTAAGTCAGGGAAGCGAAAACCGTAGCTAAATCAAATAGCTCTACATCTCTGGATGCGAGGCACACAATACAAGCGTTTAAGTTTTCTTTCCTACCTTCTGGGGTTCGGCGACAACCAGCTATAATGAATTCGAATTGCAGGAACGTTGAGCGTTTATTAAAAGCATGCACGCGGCAACAAAGCCGCCGGCACTGCATGATACGTGGAGTTCAGTTGGATGCAGGCTGGGGCAGGCGAATGTAAGCTAGACATGCCACTTGGTATGTCATCTGCACCCAAGTCGGTCTTTAAAAAAAGTAAACCAAGACAACAAAAGCATTACCTTACTGGGATGTATGTAAGTGCACATCCAAGGTCATTTAGGTTCACTCGTGTTTTCCTTATTTCGTTGCAGATTTTTTTCCCCTTGTTAAAAAAACCAGTTTAATTAAACGCTTCATTTAACGGTAAAAAATTAACTCAGTCTTGCTACAATGTAGAAGTCTTTGCGGACACAATTCTACACTTACACTGATAAAAAAAACTCTCTCTTTCCGTCTTCATTCCTCTGTTTTCTACCAGCAGCTGCTTCTACTTCTGTCTTGCTCTTTTTTACCTCCAAACTCAGAGCATTCTTTGGGTCTCGTCCCGTTCCTTTTGAGTCTGTACGTCATCCTGTGATTTAGCTTTTTCTGGCCCACTGTTGCGTTCGCCTTCTGACACTTGAACTTGTTACGCATCGTTTCCTCGTCTCCTCTGCATGTCTCACGCCTACACTTCATGACAATATGAAATTCCCCCACTGTTTGGCATCTTTTAGTAATGTTATTCCAAAACTGCACCGAAATATGAGTGGTCGTTCTTGATCACACAAACATCTTTTTCTTGTTTGTTATGTGACATGTATCACTTTGCTCGCACTAATGCAAGATCAGTTGTAAAATATACTGATAAAATAAATACTACGGTGACTCAACCACAACAAAAAGTGAGCTTGCTGAAGACACAATGGTTCGTCAGCCAAGCAGGGAGATGGAGTTAATGTGGAATCTTAATTACTAGCTTGATTTATGAAGGGAAGCTATGTTTGTGAGATCACCTTCATACCTCTGGACGTGTGTGTGTGTCCTGATTACTTTCGAACCGACAAACCAATTCCGCCAGTCTAACTGCACTCTCGTAGTCTCAGTGAGGTCACCTTACCACGTAGTTATTTTCAAAACAGCGGCTTTTCGAAATATTATGTCGAAGTTTCATATCACGAAACATTCAATAGTTTCGAACCAACTTTGATGATAATGGTACACGTTATGAGCATGCATCAGGCAGTCATACATATACAATAAAATTATTTTATAGTCTGTTCCTGGTAAAATTAGCTCTTTTGAAAGCCCTGCTTAAGATCTACTTGCATGCACTTTGTATATTCTTCCGCCTTATGTAAGATTAACATTGTCATGGGCCTCATTACTTTATTCATGCGTCGGTCAAGTGAAACTGTTAAATTATTAAAAAAAGAATTGTTTTTTTTTAATTTGCTTATTTCTACACTACGATGTGATAAAAACAACTGGAAGTGAAAAAAATAATTTCAGTTATCAGATATGGTTGCCTAACACTTTTTATTCGACGTTAAGATGCGGAACTACTTTCCATCAATCGTTACCAACTTGACTGGATTCAACGTCACTCAGGGCGTCCGTTAAAATATATGCAGTTAGGAGCAGTAACTTTTCTCTAAGGTTGATTTCAAAAGTGCTCACTTTATCGTGAACAACCTTTATCGAAAAAGATATTAAAATTAGGCCTGAACTTAAAATATGTATTTATTTTTTTTATAGCTGGCCGTGCCTCTTGTCTGTGATTCGGAGTCCTGAACCAGAAATCGGCGCACTTTCGGCTTCTTGAAAGCCTATATAAGACCATATAATCTGGCGCACCAAGTGGGGCCAGAAGAGGGAAAAGTTGGTTATTTCCTTTATCCAGTGACGCAAATATTTCATGAGCGAACCCATACACAAATAGGAAAACTAGGAGAAAACTTGCTACGACTACTGAACAACAGTGGGCAACTGTGTCTAGAATAATATCTGGAATTGTGCTAAAAATTACATCACCTTTACCAGAAAAATAAAACACTTTATCTAGATGGTATTACACATTAGCAAATTATTTATGGCTCCGAAAATATTGACAATATAACTGAGATATTCTTCTTGGAGTAGTGGTTTTTGAAACACTAGTGCCCTCGGGATGACTAAGGCTTAAATTTTTAACGTATTCTAAATTTCTGGTCAAAAATCTTTAAAAAATCCTTCCAAAAATAATTACTTTAAATAAAATGTTTGCAATTAGCTACCGGCAGAGCAAAGATTCAGTTTAGGTTTGCCGTAGTAAATGTCGGAAGAAGTGGTGAACTTAAAAAAAAAAAACCAGATGGCAGCATGAGAAAATGTTCTTTATTTGGAATTTATAGCTGAAATTAGAGGCCAAACGTAGAATTTGATGATCTTGAAGGTCCCGATGTTCAAGTACGCCGACGGGGCATCTCTCCGGATGCGCAGTAGCCCTGGGTGACGTCTTCCCTATATGTAAGCTCACGGTTTACGGTGCTAACATACAGTTCAATGGCACCTTAATGGACGTCTCACAAGTTCTAGCTAACCTGTCTGAAAGCTACGTGGCGGTAGGCGTCTCTAGTAGACGGTCTGCTGTTTCAGGGGTGCGAACTTGGGCTTCCCTATAAAAAAAATCTAAATTTAATACCTAGTGCACAGCCCACCCGGGCTGGCTTCCTCACTTCGCATAACAAGATGTCCGTCTTCCTTCTCGAAAACTCAACTTAAGAACGTTCTTTAAAAATTAGCCAATCACGAGGGTTACAATTCAAGACCATTTGTACTGCCACTTAAAACTGCCCTGACGATCAAAAATGCAGAGCCATATGGCCTTGTAAGTACACGTACACAATTAAAAATAGAAAGACATAAATACGCGGCAAAATAAAAATACTGCTGCAAAACAAAATAAATATTACGGACTGTTTCAGAACAAATAAATATCTCTTCCCCAAAAACGAAATAAATCATGTGAGAAATGATATTGATCCTATTAAACATAACAATTACGTATTAATAATTATTCATTCTTGTAGCTCAAAAAGCCTGTGTTACAGCCTCGTTTACGATACAGCAGAAATTGCCACACCCGAAGAATTGCAGCATCGGATTGTACAGACTTTCCAACAAATGAGTAATGACTCCGGATTGCTCCAGCGCATTCGCGAGTCTTTGCGGAGACGACTAGAAAGATGCATTCAAGTGCGTGGTCAGCATTTTGAGCACCTACTGCAAATGTCTTCAGTTAACATGTCAATACTGTACTGCACCTTGCGTATCCACAGACTTCACTGTTGTTCAACCCAAACGGTTGCTTTTGTGGTATGTTCAATCACATTTCTGCGGTGCTAAATCCACCATTATGATTTGTACTGTCTCGTGATTGATACATTAAACGAAAGTGGAGCTGTTTTTTGTTGGTATTCGTACTTAGTATTCAGCGAGCCCCTAACAGCACAATTTCAGCTACTTACATCTTATGACTGGTTCGATTTCTGGTTATCTTTACCTCTATCGGTAACATAATCCTCATCGACGAAAGATATCTTTCTTCGTCACTGTCTCCTTGAGAAATCTTCAGTAATATGAGCTGTCTTACTTACGTAACTGAGTAAATCGATTTTCAACGCTAAGTTAGCTAGTACGTTTAATCCCCTTCATTTTTATTTCCTAAATTTAAGTGAATTATTGCATTTAAGATTTGAAGTGATACGCGGATATACACATATATCAAGTTAACAATATAGTATTGGCCATTCACTGTAAAGTGAGTACTTTGGAAACCAAACTATGAAATATAATCATTGTAATCAAAACACTTTTCCACTCGACTGATGCATCAATAAAGTCATTACGTCCATGAAAATGTTCAGTTTACATATGGTGGGAAGATACAAAATAAGGAGAAAAGTAGAGCCCAAGCAGCACTTTCGAAAGTGCTCACTTTACTGTAAACAGCCTATACCTACAAGTTTATTGCACGACCATAAATATTAGGAATTTTATATTTGAAAACTCTGTCGTCGAAATAATCAATCAAATAAAGCACAATTCTTTTATTAGTGTTGTGCGCTTTTCTATTCTATTCGAAACGTGTTGTTTTAAATAAAGGAATAGATCTGTCTCTGGGCAAACTGGCCAGCTATCAAGGTGTCTTGGCATATTGTGCTATTATTTTCTCAAGAGAATCTTGATTCTTGTAACGTACTGTTTTAAGAAGAGTTGGCTAAAATTCTTCAACGAATAATTTACACCCTTTCGTGAAGGACGGCGATATATCTTAATTCTTTTTCTGTGGTTTTACTTTTATTTTTGGCAATACAATTACACTAGCTTCGTTACATGATAATTATATGGTTACCTCGGCTCTGGGGAATACATTTGCGAAGACAGTTGAGCGAAGGAGATGTAAGGTAATAATTTGAAGTTACGCCATAGCGTGCCAGTAAAATTGTTTTTACTTTTTAGGGCCGGTTTCACCAAGAATTTCAAGCGATTCAATCTCGATTATTGGGTGCATAATCTCCATTAAGAGTAATGTGCATTCCGCCATGTATTGTGACACCAGTCAGAGTTCGTATTTAGTCGTTATGGCTGTAGAATAGTGTAAGGTCAGTAGCTAGATGGGTATAAGTAGTTAGAAATAGTTGGCTCTAGGAGGGGGCGTGGGGCGTCGGTGCCACGTCTGCAATCTTGGATGACGTCACGCGGGCTCGAAAATAACCTCGAAAGCTCGAAAATTTCCCGTTTTGAGGTAATGAGGGAAGTTTTCAAGCCTGAGGGAAATTTTCGAGCCCGCGTAACGTCATCCAAGATGGTGGGCGTTGTAACACGACACCGACGTCCCCTCCTAGAACCAACGATTTCTGACAACTGGTATATGTGCACTTTTGAAACTGTCTTTGTTTGAAAACATAAACAAGCTCGAGGAACCAAGAATATAATTTGGCGGGAGAAAATTCTCCTTAAATCCGATTTCCCCAATTCCAGCCAATTTACCACATCTAAACTCGCGTATATGCGCAAATAAAATCGAGTATGTCTATACTGCATAATATCTGGATATAATAAACACGACGTTCGGTAAGATTATTGAGCAGATTTCGTTACAAACAAAAAAAATTCAATCACTTTAAAATTTAAATAAAATAAGGATCCCGAGTGTAAAACGTGTTTGTCTTCACATAGTGGACTCATGTAATTTTCAAGTTAATTATTCGTGGTTTTGTCTACACATTGCCTTTCCGTGCGTAGATGGTTGTAGACCATCAAACAGCGTGTGTGTAGTCTGGTATAGGCTATTCACCGTACAGTGAGCACATTTTAAGGCCCTCCCAACAGGCATTAACCACTGATAAATATATTATATAACACTTTCGAGAGTGGTGAAATGTATACACTGTGTTTTTCGGTCACATTGCAATGTTTATATTAAAAAGCAACAGGAAGATGGAGATTGGGCAAAAAGAAAAAATTTTGAAGGGACTTAAAAAGTGCTTACTTTATCGTGAACAGCCTATACTAAGAAGATGGCACAAGAAAAAATGGGAACATGTGGCAGTAAAAGAAAATAAGAAGCGCAGATGACGCGTTAGCAGTAAACAAGAACGACCGTGAGAGAAGACTCCAAAAATGAGCATATAAAAGACATACATGTATTACGGTGCTTTCATATGGCGGGAATTATTAATAAAAGGTAACAGACTGTTCACGGTAAAGCGAGCACTTTTTAAGGCCCTTCAAATGGGCATCAACCAAAATAAATATATTTAATGGCAGCTTCAGACTTTAACATTTTGGAATGGTGGAATGTTTTCTCTGTGTGTATTGATCACGTGGCAACATCTATTTTAAAAAGTGACGGAAAGATAGAAATTGGTTGAAAGAAAAAATTTATTAGGGCTTTAAAAAGTACTCACTTTACCGTGAATCCAGTATAATTAATAGCTAATTATTGAAGAAAAATACACTGTAAGAAGCTTTTATATTGTGGACATATTCAAGAATAAGAATAACAGAAGAAAATACGAGTAATGTGTAATGGAACGCATTCCGCTCACGACATGCACAGGCTGCTCAGATCGGCATTTCCCACGGAAAGAGTTGGTAACCTTTCCCTGAAAGGGGTCAGTTTTTACAGGCCGCCGCGAGGAAGATAACCCATCGTGGTAGACGCGCGTGCCTGTTGAGGCGATGATCTAAGAGCTCCGAGGAGAAGCAGTCGCTGGAATAAGAGGCGAGACACCAAGTACTCCGCAACTTGTGACAGTACCGCCACTCGCCAAGCCGCTATTGTAAGGCGAGAGAGCTCGCGGGATCCCCCCACCTCCCTTGAGCATTTCTTTTTAATCCTCGTTGTCTTCCCTTTCTCCTTCTGCCTCCTCCACCTCCTCCTCCTCCGCCGCCTCGCCTCGTCGTGCGAAAGCCGGGGCCGCGCATAAACATTGTCTTCCAGTCGCGAGCCGACCTTCGACGGCGGAACCCGCCGCTAGTTGCCAGCCTCGTCGCGACAACCGCGCGTCGCCGAGGCAGCTGGCAGCATCACGCGTGTTTACGCAGACTCGCCGCTAAACTAACTAATTGACTCCGTTTGTCGGGGACGCTGCTGGCCGGCTAGCGGGCGGATCGGGTCGAGTCCAGTCGCGCGCGCTCGGGGAACCTGTTGTGCGTGTGCGTCTAGTGGCCCGCGTGTTGGCTGCGAAAGTGGAGACGTCGCAACATGGCGACGTCTTCTCCGCCGCCGTCGCCGTCCCGCCAGCAGCTGCAGCACGCCATGCAGATGGTAGCCGACAACTGGCACAGTGAGTACGCAGCCGGCTGGAACAACCGCTTCCACGCTCTTAGCTTGCACGCCTCAGTCCTCAGTCGTGTAGCGACCGCTGTTGGTTAGAGACCTACCTACAGTACGTGCAGAGGCGGATCTAGAGTGGGGAGGGTGGGAAGGTGAAGTAACAAGGGGGACATAGCCCCCCTCCCCCTCATCAAAAAAATAAACACACACATGCCAATGTTGAAATAACAAGAAATATTTTAAATAACGATTTTATTTCATTAATTTAATACTTTTTCGTGCATTCCTCCTATATCACGAATCGAAAGACAATACCTCCATCTGCACAATGGGGATATTACCTTTCCCATTGTACTTCCCCACCCCCTTCCCACTTTCTCTAGATCCGCTCCTGCCCACGTCACGACTGGAATGTCACACAACCACTTGTTTGTGGCTGGCTTTGCAGCCAAGATCTTTTGTTGCGTTTAGTCTTTCTGGATACGTGACGTATTTCCGTCGATAATAATGCGTTTCGAAAACAAATGAAAGGTGGACGTTTTGCTACAGTAAGACGATCCAGAAAATTCAATGAGGAATCTTATATGTACAACGTTTCAATGCCGTCACATGCGAGGATTTCTGAAGTTACTGCTTATATTAATTACATTTATCGATGGACTGATGTTAAACTCCTGAGGAAGTAACACGTATTAGACGACATTATTATATTATTTTCTTCGGGCGAGCGCGTTGCAAACTTTTTCCATCACATCCTGCTGGCAACAATAGCGGGAATGTACCACTTAAGTATATCCAAAAAATGTTTTACAGAAAATTATTAGTCTCGGTTTACTCAGTAGCATGTGTTTGTTGGGCCACGAACCCTCTGGTATAGGTCTTCATTCGATCATTTCCTCGTATCTCCGAATAACAGATGTTTGCAACCGTTATTTTTTGTTGTTATGAGTAAAGGCTGTTCATGTTGAAGTGAGCACTTTGGAGAAGAACCTTTGAGAAATGTCACTGCCCCTGCTTGCACATATTTTAATGGGCACAATGTCAAGGCATGCGCCCAGTAAGGTGGGCGACAGACGTAAAGTAATTCCATTCTTACGGTGAATAAAAAGTGTTAGGAAAACATTTTCGGATATTGAATTTATTTCATTTTCTTTCTGTTTTCATCTAATATTACTTAGTGTAAAAATTAGCAATTTTGTAAAACTTTGATATTTATAATAATTTTTCAATTTTACTTGACCGACGCATGAATAAAGCGATACGGCCCGTGGCAATGTTAAATGTACATATGGTGTAAGGATACAGTGTAATAAGACAAGTAGATCCTAAGCAGGGTTTTCAAAAGTGTTCAGTTTACCGCAAACAGCCTATAGCACGCCTACTTGCTGTATTTGACAAGATACGACAAAAAAAATTGACGATGGAATAATTAAAAAAATACAACAAAAACAAGTTTTTCTAAGCTAAGCAATCAGTCTACCATCACACCATCAGGGAATGGCAGTAAGGATGGAATCTTGCAGATTAATCCCGTAACACTTCATCCTGGAGATTTTGTGTGGGTAATGCTGTTGGCTTCTGCTGGTGTTCCTAAATTTCTATACATATTATTTTAAGCGTTACAGCGAACGAATTTTCTGATTAGAGTTGTACAACTGTATAACGTACTATAGTATGTCAGAACTAAGTCGTGTTTGTGATGTTATTGGCAGCAGCCGTTTGTGAAGCTGAGGAATACAACAACGATATCTCCAACAGTTCCACACGATTGGACGCTGTTTTACGTCCGGTATACAGATAATTATTGGAAACTTGACATTGGCTTCTGCTAGAAAAATGGACCGACAGGATCTATTTTGATTGCTTCCCATGCGTCAGTCAGCCCACGGTTTTTATAAGTGGTTTCGCCACCACGAAAATAAAATTATATGTTCTGCACGTTATGCATAGTGACGATAAGCGCTAATTATCAGCTTCCGTGTCTGCAGAGCGAGAATATCTGATAAGCGGCGCCTCGAAGTGTTCCCGCGCGCGGCGCGGCGTTGGTTCGAGAGATAAGGGTGTCCTTGAACTGCTATAGGCTATTCACGATAAAGTAAACACTGTTGAAGGCCCTCTCATTTGGAATAATAGTCTATAAATATATTTTATCGTAGCCTTAGACGTTAACTTCCGAGTGCGATGGAATGTACATACTGTGTTTATTACTTACATTGCAATATTTATTTTAAAAGATGGTTAAATGGTAAAAAAAAAATTGCTGAAATGAAAAAGTGACTAGGGCCTCAGAAGTGCTCACTTTACCGTGAACAGTAACACTCGCTTCTTCTCGACAGTTGTGTGTTCGCGTGTAGCAGGCGATCTGTGCTTCTACAATACCGCATCTCTTCAATGCATTGATCCAGAAATTAGTGTTGAAAATCCCAGACGTTAAATGCGCACTAACTTTGACTTGCAAGCTTTGACTACTGTGCTCGTTAGAATTATCTTTAATGCATTTCTCGTTAAGGATTTCAACAAACACCAAGATCACTTTTGTGTGATAGCTGCAGTGCTCGTGCTGTGCGTATACTTTTTTTTTGGTTCTACGTCCTTCAGATGGATACCATTTCCGTCAAAATACTGACTAGACTCCCCTGCCGTGTAACATTATGAATATTTTTGAAGTTTAGTTTGTCAAGTGAAAGAGAGAGACACTTCTTTTTCTTTCTATATTTACTGGGACCCACTTTGGAGTATTTTTGAATTCCCAATTATAATACATTGAGACTATCGTCGGTCATAAACAGCTGATTCAAGAATAAATTGCAAGAAAAAACTGTTACATAAATTATTATAATAGAAAAAAACACGTAGAAATTCTTTTCAGGTATGCAAGGGAAAAAACTACTTCAATAACAAAATTTCCAATATCAGATTACATAATTAAAATGTCAACCAACAAAACTCCATAGGCTTAATAACTTGACTTTTACATAATCATTTAGGCAGCCGTAACCCCCATCCCCTTTCCCCCTTCAGGAACAAGTAAAAGAGTTCTGTCCTAACACAGTCCCTCAGAGCTTCTCTCCTCAAAATTGAAGAACCAAGGCTTATATTTCTTCAACACCCCATTCTGGAAGGTTTTCCGCCGTTCGCGTAGAGAGCGTCCCAAGGTGACGTTACACAACAAACTTCTGACATACCAGTCAGCGTTTGCGGTAAGATACGTGCAATTTATGGGCAGAAATGTTACTTATGTTTGACTTAAAATATGTTTAACTAATAGTTAAGCAACTACAATGGACGTTGTGTACGTGTATAGAAGTCAGTGTAAACTAAACTTGCGAAAAGGATCTCTTTAAGGAATATCCTATACGCTTGTTGAATACAAAGTGAGGTAGTGAAAAGTGTCTGATTGCATTACGAAGTCACCTTTGTTATAACACTGCCATATAATTTTGAAAATGAGAGCTAAATAAACCCGAGAAACGTTACCAGCTTCCGTTTGCTTGAAAAATTGGTGTGGCTGGCACAGCACATCGGGGAGCGCGGATCCGGTGGCTGCATATTTGAGATACACAACACAACATTGCGTGGAATATGTGATATAACCGTAATCTGAAGCTAGATAGACTTGAATGTAGGCCAGAGTACAGCTGTTTCATTGGTATAGGCTGTTCACGCTAAGATGAGCACTCATGAAAGCCCTGCTCAAGCTCGACTTGTATGCACGTTGTGTATCCTTCCGCCTTATGGAAAATTAACATTGTCATGGGCCTCATCATTTTATTCACACGTCGGTTAGGTGAAACTGTGCAATTATTAGAAAGTAAATTTGTTACAACTCTGGTCATTTTTACACTCCGATGCATAAAAAAAAAAAAAAGTGAAATAAATAATATAAGTTATCACAAATGTTTACCTAACACATTTTATTCGACGTTAAGAATTGGAACTACTTTTCATCCATCGCTGCCAACTTTACTGGGCGCATGTCATTCAGTGCTCCCGTTACAATATATGCAGGCAGGGCCAGTGGCTTTTTTTGTCTAAGGTTGATTTCATAAGTGCTCACTTTATCGTGAACAACCTTTAACCTCAGTTCACAGTTACCATATTCCAGGCTATTCCACCGCCTCGTGCAAACAAAGCTTAACCAAGTCGGAAATTTCACCAAAGGGACAACGCACCGCAGTCGTGCGCACACAGTTCGATAATGTTTTGCGTGAGAAATGTATCTTACTACGCATTAACAACACGCATATTTCCGCCCTGTTTGTATTCATATTAATGAAAATTAAATAAATAATAATTTATACATAAAATAGAAGTGAAATTTCAATTTAATAAAAAACAAGATATTGTGATAAACGACATATTTAGGAAAGACCCAAACACGTCATAAATGGGGTGATTTTTCAAAGGTTTGATTTTTTTTAATGTGGCGGTATTGTGAATAAACTATAGGTTCTTATATGTTAATTGCAAGCTAAGTAATGTCTTGATAGGCACAGGCGAATTTCTTCACTTCAGGGGAGTACAGCATACATTTCACTTTTGCGAGTGATTCAACTCAGAACGAGTTACAGACCGGCAAGAAAACGAGTACCAAACCCCAAGCTACCTGATGAAGGGCAGAGCTGACAGCTAACTCACTGTAGCAATAGTAAATGAACACGCAGATGAGGCTACGGTCTACAGAGGACTTTGAAGTCTATCTTACGGGTCATTGAGCTGTGGAACTTTCCCATTGGCTATTTATAGACAGTTGTCTTTGCGGCATACGGATACGAGCTTGGTGTTAAAGGTGTTAAACGCTAACTTAGCGAGCAGTGTCTGTGCAACTTCCTGTCCCTGCACGTGTGCTGCGGAATCTTCGTGCACAAGCTCAACCTAAATACTCAACACGTGTTTCTAACACTAAAGGCTATTCACTGTAAAATTAGCACTTTCGTAATCAAACTTACAATAATATTACTGCCCCTGCCTGCATATATTTTAACGGGCGCAATGGGTGACATGCGCCCATTGAAGTTGGTAATGATAGAAAATAGTTCCATAACTAGACGTCGAATAAAAAGTGTTAGGTAAACAATTTGTGATAACTTAAATTAATTTCGCTTTGTTTTTTTTTTTTTTTTTAATTCATCGAAGTGTAAGAATGGCCAGATTTGTATAAAATAAATTTTCTTATGATTTCACAGTTTCAGCTGACCTACGCATTAATAAAGTGATGAGGGTCATGACAATGTTAATTATACATAAGGCGGAGGAATACACACAAATATGCATACAAGTAGATCTTAAGCAGGGCTTTCGAAAGTTCTCATTTCACCGTGAACAGCCTATACAAATATTTGAACTGTTCCACAATCAATTCTTGTGCGTTTTGACAATGAACCATTAGAAAAATGTCACGCAACTGTCGTTATAGTCCATTTCATATAAGTGGTCTCAAATGTGACAGTTCTAGGAAATATAGTGCCAAGAGCATCTGGTTGGCTATGTATCCTTCCGCCACAGCTGAACTGTCATTGAAGGTGACTGTTTGCAAACAAACACCCTGTGACTGCCAGTATTTGTAAACAAACGCCCTGTGACTGCCAGTATCTGTAAACAAACAACATATGACTGCCTGTTTTTGTAAACAAACTGCATGTGCCTCCTCCCAAATGACTTTTAGAAGCTGTGAATGACTGTTCAAACAGTTGCAGGTTGGCAACAATTCCATTTTTTTTTTTTTTAGTTTATAAATATTTTATGTAAATGACTAACAGCCCATGTAAGTCTATAAATTGTTAATTCTTTACCTTGCAAGAAATTTGTAACCAGAATGCCCGAAAATGAAATTGTATTTTGACTGTCAAATGAATAAGATATTTTACTGTTTTTTTAATATACTCGAAATATATTAATGACAAATAATCTTGTCACACTTACCTGAGGAAAGTTCTTGTTCTTGTATACATAAAAATTTCGCATGGCTTCCACGAACACCAAATACTAAGATCCCCCCCCCCCCCCAAGGAATGCATAAACACCGAAATACTGCCCCTCTCCCTCCGACACCTTCTTTTCAAAGACAGTATACATTCCTACATACAGACTATGCGTACTATTGCATTAAAAGTACATAATTCAGCTTTGTGATATGATATGATAAGAAACAATGTACAGCCTGATACTTCTATAATTCTCAGGATGTTGAAGTATGTAGGTAGCCAAAATAATATTTAAACAAATGTTACTTAATTTCAGTAATCTTAATAACTCTCATTTAGTAATTCAAATGTGAAGTATTGCAGATCTACATACAAAATACTTTAATAACTTTTCTCAAATACCTACGTGTTCAGATTTGTCATGCTGTGAATAAAAACTTATTTCTGACTAACTCAGTATTGATATTTACACTGAAGTTCAGTCGCACAACCTCCCTCCTCAAAATTGTGAACACAGTCCTAGGCTTGTTCTCGGGTACCTAATGAAAAACTGTATTTCAGTTCAGAGATGTTACAAAGCGCTCTAGAGAAGCAGATGTGACCTACAGCAACAATATATCAAACGAACATGTTACTTACACACTAAAAAGATGCTCGACCTACCCAAGATTGAAGACATCATAAAGTTCATTTTCCTTGGCGATAAATTTTGGAATGTCGCAGTTCCTGCTGATGTATGAGACACTTCTTTATGATGTTGGAGCACCTTCGTTGGGTGCTTAAATTGAAAGAATTTGGTTTGATAAGCATGTTGTAATTTACTTGATATCGAAAAGCTGTCTTTCCAATGTAGATCCTGTTTATGTGAATTATTCTTCCAACTCTTACAATATTCTTAACAAAGTATGTTA
The DNA here is from genome assembly GCA_029891345.1 of Dryococelus australis. Taxonomy (NCBI): domain Eukaryota; kingdom Metazoa; phylum Arthropoda; class Insecta; order Phasmatodea; family Phasmatidae; genus Dryococelus; species Dryococelus australis. Next base: position 74,130,583 of record CM056996.1, read on the forward strand.
AAAACATACGAGCGCTTTTAATTTGCAAAACAAAAATGCTCAAAACGTTTATGAAAGACTCCAACGTTGAAACCTACATGCCATTGTTACTTTCAAGTACAGCCTTTAAAAACAGGAAAAACCTTTAAATTAATTTGCCAACAAGTATCCCTGTGTTACAACAAGCTTGACAAATTTTATATACGTTCTAAAAAAAATATTGTGATACAACTTACAAACTTGTATGGCCAGTAAGCTTTACATTTTGAAACCCTCCAGAACCAGAGTGTTTAGAGTTTAAATCAATAATAACGCAGAGAAATGTTCATAGCAATGAAATGCGGGCCCAATTAGGGTATCATCTTAATTTTATTTCGAGGAAAAAAGGAAAAAGTGAGCAGTGTTGGGGGGGGGGGGGTGGTGGGCTTTAGTTTATAGTCTTTCGTGAGACGAGTTAATTTTGATGTTCTTACGATGCTGGAATCACATAGTCCCAACGCGCACGACACGACGGCCAACAGCCAATGAAATACAATATAGGTCGTCGTAAGCCCGACCGATTCTGTCGTCCCACCAGCAATTTTGGATTAGAAATGATTTCTATTCTTCGTCGTGTCGTGCGGCACGACGCACAAAATGTACAACATTGCAAAATTAAATTGTATCGTAAGCTTTCCCTACAATGGTAAATACGCAGTTTAAAAGGAAAATTAATTGAAAACTACTGTATCTAACTCTTAAAAATAATCATTTTACTTTTGTATGTATTAGCGATACCAATTTGTCATCAATATGTATTAAAATTCCCCTCTTATTCACCGCCTTTGAGACTAACGTAGCCTATCAGCGCCTTCTAAATAGTTACGTTAAATGCCTAGAGCGTGGTGTCGGTCGTGCTGTAAATTCAAGTAGTCACATTGAAATGTGTCTTGATTGCGTTTTTGGTCGTGTCGTGCTGTGTTGGTCTGGTCTATGTGATTCCGGCATGATGCTGGATTTACAATAACCCGACAGTCCGACAAAACAACCCCGACACAGACGAAAACTTTTCATCAGCCAATCAGGAGCAAGGTCACCCCGACAAACGCAGCCCCGACAAAAGTAGATTCTATTTCTACATTCGTCGGGCGTCGGACCGGTTGACCTCGCTCGGCAGTAGAAAAAAAAAACATAACGTTATAAAACAAAATGTAGTGCGGATTTCACTACCGTGGTAATTTTCACATTAAGCATATGTTTTTTACATGTACATCCTTGTTTTCTTGTAACAGAAAGTTAATGAATCGACGAAAATAAGTATTTGTGGAAAAATAACTGCTCCAAAATCCAAAAGTACTTTGTTTACAAAGTTATCAAAACAAAATAGTGTACAATGATCTGCGATTTCTTCCAATTCTATAGCAAGTTATTGGCCATTCTAGGATTTTGTTGAAAGCCACGCAACACTTGTGGGAAGGGAACTGTCGGGGTATTGTAAAAATTTACTAATTTTGGTGGCGGAAATGATCGGGCTGTAACGTCGTGTCTGACTGTCGGGAGGAAGAGCTCGTCGTTGCATTGTAAATCCAGCACGAGTGTCTAGTATTTTGAGTTGCATATTGTTTTGATGATGTAGTGGAAAATTTTGCTCGTATGGAAATAATATTTAAATTATTTAACTTCGAAAATTATAACTTTAATGACAGTATAAAACGCGATACATACGTCGCTGTTCGTATTCGTACAGATGCAGCCATATATACACGCACACACTTTGACCGAAGTACACTTGAATTTTCAATGTAGACAAATAAATATTATTCAATCACTACAAAAGTGTGGAAGTGCGGCATTTTTCAGGGCACGTGCAATTCAATAATTATATTAACTGTTTACAAATACATTTACAAAACACTCAAACTTACTGTTGTAGCCTCTGGAACACGTGTTTTTCTATGGCAATCCTTGCGAGTTTACTTCACTAAAATTGCTTTTGTTCGTCACTAGCATTAAATAATGTATTTGCAAAATAATTTAGTAAAATCAACACTGCTCGCGTTTCCTAATACAAACAAACTTAACTTATATACGGAAATTATATTCGTGTCACCTTATTGTGGAAGGCGGTTGGGAAAATGACGGAACGAGCAGTTTTAACGAAGTGCCGATTAATATTACATTTCACTCAACAAAACGAACAACGGTACTTACAACCAACTATGTTTGGAAAAAGCAAATAAAAATTAATTAACTACCGATTAAATATTCTGACAACACCAATACGATATTCGTATAATAAACACGAGAATAAAAAGCACACGCACAACTCCCTTCACCGGGCTGGAAACACAAACATGGCTTGCCATTGGCTGGAAACGTTTACTGTTCGTATGTGTCGACATACTCTGTCATAAATGCTGAACGTGTTTTTTAAGTCCCTTTACTAATAGCCAAGAAAATTTAATATTGCTTAAGAAACATAATTTAAACCATAAATGTTGTAAGTATAATTAAGATTTTAAATTACAACTTTTAGTTCCGAGTACTATTTTCTTCCAAAACCGTCATCAAAATAGCCAACCTAACAAAACGGATCCCACAACAGTTCATCAGCTGATGCAATACTATAAGAGCGAGAATATTTACTGTTTATTTACATACTGGGTAAGTTGGTCATATTGTCTGTCAAATTTGAGACCACTTATATGAAATGGACAATATCCTCCCACCTAGGCGAACCGGATTTTAACATGTGGAAATCGTACCGGACAATGCCGCTTATCGACGGGTTTTCTCAGGGATCTCCCGTTTCCCCGCTCTTTCATTCCTGTGCTGCTCCATACTCACCTCGCTTCACCCTCAACGGCTCTCAAGACCTCGATGCTAAGAGCCGCCCTAATCTCTCCACTTACTCATTAACTATCGATATCAAACGTACTTCCAACTTCTCAGCGTCTGCGTCTATTCCAAAGACTTTGCGGGTGGGAACACATGTTTTGCGCGGAAATACTTAGGCCTGCGCGCATGCTAAACTTCAATGGTTTACGTTCGCTCTTGCAACTTTACTTTTTTTATTGGCGCGTGTTATGTGATCATACTGTTTCTTACCTGACTGGGCCAATCAGAATTAAATTACTCCGATACTCAACACCAGTGATTTGCGGACAGGCAACTAAGACGAATCGTAATTAAAAATCATCAAATCACAAAATAGTGGATCTTCTGAACCAAGGTGTTCTGACAACTAGTTGTGGACTCTTTTCGCGAAATATAGGTGCCATTGTAAGAATTCGTTTTTGCGTCCTGAAATAGAAAATAATAGAGCCCTTCTTATTGAAGTGACAACTTTCAGACCATTAAATAAATGGATTTGATTAGTAAAAAATTCATGTACATTTTGGCGATATTTTATACTTTTATTGGGCATGAATAAGATCGCCTTCATACGTTTTTTTTACAGAATTAAATTTACACGTGTACACAGAAGTCGCCTTTGCAATTAGATCACAGCTCATTAGAAACGCCAGGACGAATCTGAGCCAATAGCAGACTTACAAAGAAACAAGCATCGAATGCCATACTGCCAGGTGTAGAGTAACACTGGCTATTCTATGCGGCAACAGCCTATGAACACACAGCTGAGGTTCGAGTGTACACAGTACTGTGGAGAATAGCCTTCAGGTCATTGAACTCGCGAAATTTTCCTATCCCTAGCTATTTGATATCTGCTCTATTATTTTCCTAAAATGATACTGTGGCCGGCGTAATTCATTAGGGTGGCGCTCCTGCAATATACTATGCGAGATGGCGTTGCATCATTTTCGTACATGTTTTCGAATGAGTTTTGTCAAGGACGTTTGTTTAAACGTTTTACACATAAAACTATGTATTTAGACACTTATTTTGACAAATAACGTGGGCAATGATTTACTGAAACAATAATATGTTACATTAATGTTATTTTTGAGAGTTACCTTGCGTAGTCTATTTTTCGTGTTGTTTTTTTCTAATGCAGTTGATCACGTGGCTAGAGAGTCAGCACTTCCCGATATTGTGTTTTCTTTCTCAGCACTTAACGACAGTCCCGTGTGTGTGTGCGTTTTTTTTTTTTTTTTCGGGTTTCTGTATCTATTTTCCTGACTTTCCACGGAAAACTCAGGGCCCAATACGCAGTTAATTGTAGTTGAATTAAACTGCTTGTTACAGAAGAGAAGCAGATTTATAGATTACAGCAGGGCCTGGAGGGAGTGAAAATTAAATTTGAAATAAAGAGTAAACATTTAACAATATAGAGTACACAAAGAAATACTAACATATGAATTTAACTAAAAGAAAATATTAACATACTCGTATTTGTATTCACAAGCATAAAAAAAAAAAGCAGCAGGGTTGTTCGAAATGGCTTGCAAACAATAAATTTCCTACGTTTTTCAAGCGTTTTATGTAAGTTTATTCCATATATTGCATTTTAAAACTTACGCCAGAACAAAAAAAAATAACTTTTAAATACATATATCACTCATTATTTGGTTTACGATGTTTACATTTTATTTTTATACTTTGAATAATTCGTTTTTACGTTGGTCAAGTTGACGTTATTTTACACAGATCACGACTTTCTCCAATAAAAAAAGTTTCAGTTCTACAACATAGAGTGTCCACTGTGTACTAGTACATTATTCACTCTATGATCCCCAGCATCTTTCTGAAAATAAAGAGATATACGAAGTATTTTTCTTTTCCCGTAGTGACTGAAATTAGAATACATACGCCGCTATGTGTATGAATACTTTATAGAGCTGGGCGTTGCATCCACTTCCGGTGGGGCCACCAGGGAGCGTCGGTTGGAAATATGGTAAAGGGGAGGAGGGTGTTTATTCCCTTCTCGACGTGGCCAATATCTTGTACCATGCTGTGTAATTTAAACGCCCTTGGGCCAACAAAAATGTATTCCACCTTATAAAAGCTACTATATACAGGTACATTTGTATATGTATAGTGCATGATAGTGCAATATCATACATTTTTCCGTGCAGAGCCATATTGCATTCACTATGTTAAAGAAGCGAACGGGTGCGCTACTTTTCTTACAGTGAGACGTGGATTGTACCATTCGTCAGTAGGCGCGTTATGTTTATCGTCTTTCCTAGTCTCGATCGAAGTTAGTGGTGGGTACAGTAGTAAAAATAGAATAAAATGGAAAATTTTTAAGTGTAATACTTCGTAAATATGACAATAATCAGAAGTTTTTATTTTGATTTTTCTTACTGTGTTGCACTTACTGATCATAGATGAGCATGGTGATATGGGCATTTACACTAAGCCCTGCTTAATTTTTATTTTTCAGTCATTCGTATCCGCTCACTGCGTGTAAAAGTAAACATTGCCATGTGTTTTATTTTTCAAACACAATATTTACATTTCACTGCTCGGAAAATTCTAATGTGAAGTATTCACTCAATAAATATGGAAGTGATAAATAATGTAATCTACGTTATTACAAATATCTGCATATTAACGCCTATATAATATATGTTCGTGTACATTAATAGTGTATTTTTATACATTACAGTTGCTCTGAGGCCCCAAGAATGAATAATTTATTGCTGAATATGTGGTTAGCATCTGCCGCCGTATACAATCAAGGTGAGCATTTCCTCTCGTCGCAAGCACAAGTTGCTGGAACGTCTGATGGAAGACTGAATTCTTTTCTGTCTTAGGACACTCATAAATGAAATGTTAATTTATTTCTACATAATATAGTCTTGTGCTTAACCACTAAATTGGTGATCTCGTCCAGTCTCTGATGGCAAACCGATTTGCAGCGTAAACTAATTGGTGGATCATCGAGTTTATTATGGAGAAACTCTATGTAAGGCAAAACTTCGCGATGGGTCGTATGAGTAGTCTATTCAGAAACTGCTGATGTGGAAAATTACCGGCGAACGCTGAGCGGAGCAGTTGAATAATTACGAAAAAAAAAAAAAACAAAAAACAAAAAAAAAAAGCCGCAGATGTAATTGAAAGTGGCGAGGACCCACTATGGTTTAGTTAGGTTATAATAACGAAACCTAAAAGTTCTCGCGTTAGTTTGGTGATATGCTGGATTTTTAGTTTTACCGTTCTAGTGTTGTAACTTATTGGACTTTGCGTGGCTGGTAAGGTCGTATACAAAAGGAATGAAGGCGACGAGACGGTACATCTGAGGGCTCTGAACCATGGGGTACATACCCGGTGCTTAGTGTACGTCAACAATCCTGTTAGTTCTCTGTATATCTGATACGTCTCGAGGAGTTCTGAGTCAAGATAACGTTTACCACTTGAATGACCAGTCGAAACAAGATACACGATTCTGATTAGCTGATGATAACAGGTGGAGGCCGGTGTTGATAATGATGAGATGGCTGCCTCCGTAGTTAATACATAAAACAAAAAAGCATGTTCCGACACTGTAAAAATAACTATAGTAAATCATTATTAATAATAATAATAATAATAATACCACGTAGCAGCCACAACCAGCAAATATTTTCTGTTAAGCGTCGTTATTATGTAAAGTTTTGATCTTCCGTACACGAACTTGACTCTTTCCTAAGCAGCTGTAGTACTGGGGGGGGGGGGGGGGGGTTAAATTTGCAAATAATTTCTTAGGAATGTATGTTCGTGCTGTGGCGACCATTTTTGTGGTGTTACGGTAGTTTTCTCTTGGCAATGCTCCAGTTTATCCCTTCTTACTTAATTACAGCACGTCCCCATCTCCATCTCACTCAACCCTACCAGATCCACTTTAATTTGCAGTTTCAGTTGTTGCAAACAAGAAATGTTATTATACATGCTTTACATATGTCGGCACTTGTTTCGTTGCTACAGCAAGGGAGTTGCAAACTTTGTGTTCGCTATGCTAATATGAAACAATCACAACCTAGACGAGTAATACGGTCTACTAATCAGTTACCCACAAGGAATGCAATTGGCCAATTGAACCTCGCAGTAATCAACACACGACAGAAATAACCTCCAAGTGCGTTTTGTACACTGCGTTATGTACATGTGCGCTATGTACATTCGGTCTGAATGGGTTAATTCAGAATCAGTCTTCCGACTGGCAGAAGAGAAAAACTTCAGCATGGCTGGTCGTCCAGTGCAAAACACAGCCAGCCTCGTGTCATTAACATGCATTCGCGCTTTAAAAAGCTACATGTTACCCACTGCAAGCTTTTTTACTCCTCTTGTAATTTATGTACGAAATAGATAAGAAATTTCTAACAAAAATAACCGTGATTATGCACTTCGCTGGTATAAACGTAATACTCCCTCCCTGCACACACACACACACACACACACACACACACACACACACACACATTGTTTGTGTACACTCACTCTAGCAATTCATTCTGGTAATTTTCTGTTTTAGACTCATATAGCGCTCTGACGGAAAAAATACTAACAATAATATAATCATGGAAAGATAAAGAAAAAAAAAGGTTATAGGTAATTTAGATTTTTTTACGATATTTAAATAATACCGGAGAGAAAGTGCTCAGATTTTAATTTAAAATTTAAAATGCTTATCAATGTGTGGAATCTATAGTCAAAGTCAACAAGAAACATGGCGACCCCCGCAAGTGTGCTCCTACATCTAGCTCGTAAGCAGGCATTTACGTACCAACAGTAGAGCATTTGTGTATTAGAAATTAGGAATTCTGACAGCGCTGCTATACTTAAGCTATATTTATGTGCGTCACGGGTGATAGTATGCTACTCTTGTGTTCTCGGCAAGAGTTCGGACATGGCATTAACGTAATCATGGTTTAGCGCAGTAGTTGTAAATCTAGTTCCCTCTTGAGAAACTAACCCAGGCCTTGTGGTTAGTGTGGCGATACCAGCACGGGATGTGAGCACTAGAAGACTATCGCCATTCTTCTGATTCGCGGTGGCAGGTAAAAAATATTTAACTCATTAACATTCACTTTTAATCTCGGACCGAGACAAGTACATTCCTCCAGCGTGTTTTGTTCCTAGCCACTTAGACTGTGTCCGAATTAACCATTTTGTATATCAGTATTTTAGTATTTAGTAGTGTTCAATTCCGAGGCCGTCGATATTCACTCGCTCAGCGATAGTTGCGATTTGGTAATTTAGTATTTTAAGTTTCGTTACATACTAAATACTAAAATACGAAATAAGTCATCATATTAGTCTGCTAATTCGGGTCACGTGACATCTTAGTAAACTAAAAATAAGTATAGGCTGTTCACGGTAAAATGAGCGCTTTTGAAAATGTCATTGCCCCTACCTGCGTATACTTTAACGAACAAACTGATTGGCATGCACCCAGTAAAGTTGGCAGCGACAGAAAGAAAGTAGATCCACGTTTTAGCGTTAATTAAAAAGTATTAGGTAAATAATTGTGAATACTGAAATTATTTGTTTCACTTTCTGTTTTTTAAGCACATAAGTGTAATAATATTAAGCAAATTTATACAATATTTCCTTTGTAATAATTTCGCAGTTTAACTGAACGGACGCATGAATTAAGCGAACATGCCCATGACAATGTTAATTTTGCATTTGGTGGAAGAATACACAATCTGTACACAAGTAGATTTTAAGCAGGGCCTTCAAAAGTGCTCAGTTTACCATGAACAACCTTTACCAATTCCAACACGGCCATAGTTGTAGGGGTTGGAAATATTCTTGAGTCAAGGAACCTATATAAAGTTCTCTACAGACTCGAGTTTGTTCATTAACTGCTTCCATCCTTAAATATGCAACAATGGATTCGGCTCTTGTTTTCTTGCAAATTTGTCGTTGAGTGAAATAATTCATTCATGGCTACTTCCAACTTTTCTGAAGCCCTGCTAAAGTTCTACTTCCAGGGCATTCCTCTGCCTCGTGCAAACAAAGCTTAACTATGTCTACAAAATTACACCAAAGGGACAACGCTCTGCATTCCTGGGCACTAACTGTATAATAATATTTTGCATGAGAAATATTTCTTACTCGGCAGTACCAACACACCTGTTTTATCCCTATTTTAATTCATATTAATTACAAATGAAAAACTATAATTTATATATAAAATGTAAGTAAAAGTTGCGCGTTTAGTAAAAAAAATTAAATGCTTCTATGCTAACACAAATATAAAACATAATTATGAAACAATTCACGTCAGACGTGAGCTGATTTTTCAAAATTTTTGTTCAAAATGTGAAGAAACTGCGAACATACTTTTATAGTCACGCAGGGCGTGGCTAATAACTGCGGCCTGATGGCCAAAGTAACTTAAATGTACGCGAGTGTGAAGTCTAACCCGTCTTCAAACGAGAACGAGAATTTTTTCCGGTCTGTGCTTATTTCGATATTCAAGTCACTTTTCTGGAATACAGCTGTTGTACATTTCAGCATCTCGTAACGTGTTTCACGAATGCCCAATAGCTCAGTTCGGCTCCGTCCTTACATCGCACGCGATGTTTCGAAACAGTCTGTGGAGATGACATTCCGCGCGAGCCTTTACTTTCCGCGCAGCACAGCTCAGCGTTATTGGAAAAACATAAACATTATTGGTGAACGGCTTCCAGGCACGGCATTCTTGGTATTTATTTTTCCGAGAAACTTCGATAAGTACTGTAGGCAGTGTTGGCTCTCTTCAGTTCCTGCCTTCGTTTAGTAGTTAGCTGTATACCTTCTAAGTAAAAAAAAACATGGTATCTTCTAACTGGAGACCGCTCAAGCTTAAGTCACTTGTTAATTGGTTGCTGCTACTGACAGAACTTATTATCCTGTTTAAGGCCGAATTTCGCGATAATTTTTCATTTAATTATCTGAAAGATATTTATATAAAAACCATATAAGGTAAAACTCCGTTAAGAAGTTTCTGAAGGGACTGAGAAGATAATACTTTTTAATCAAGAAAACTTTTGAAAAGGGTGAAATTACTCATGTGCAGATAGACAAACTGAACAATTATTCAACTTATTAGGCAGGAAAACTTCTCAAGTGGGAACTTCTTAACAGGGTTTCACTGTAAATATTTGTAGTCAAATGATTATAGTTTTCAAAACATAGCGCCGAAATAGAACATTTTGGAATATGGGAGCCCAATTTTCTATGCTCTTAATTAACTTTACCAAATAAATCACATGTCATTTCATTTATATTATATGTACAACATATCTTTACGTGCTCGCTGCTTCGCCTTCCGTGCGAGCGAACGAAGAGGACAGAGAGAGTCGTTATATGATAGCGACGATGCAGGCAAGACAATGACGGGTTTCGAATTACAGATGCGCATCGCGGACCCTGGCTGTATTGTTTTCGGCCTATATCTGGAAAATGCTCTGGATTACTGACATAGTTCTCTCAGCGCGACTCGAGGTGCGTTTTCCAGATGGTCTCCTGAGACTATAAATATTGCGACAGGCATCCGAGTCGCGAGTGGAGTTGGAGTTGAATGAATGAATGAATGAGTGGCTAAGTTCCGAGCGATAGAGACGATGCAGCGACCAGCGGAAGTGAAGTTTGCGACTGCGGTGTCAAGCAGTGGAGTTTGCGACTGACATGCTGGACTAGATGCATGAGTGAGAGACATTATAAATGATGAAAAAAGATAGACTGAACAGGTTGTTGATAATGAGTATGAGTTAATTGACTGTAGCCAACAGAGACAATTAAGAAGGTTGTTAATTAGATCGAAATAGACATCGATATTACGCTCACTGATAAATGGAAAAAGTAGAAATGGGGACAGACAATTTAATGCTGTTACACAATAGCGGAGTGAATGAAGTAGAAATCAAATTTAGTTATTTTATTTTTGTTTGTATTAGGACCTCCATCCTTCACGAACTCAGACACGCCCCTCAGGTGTCCTTCATGTAACAATATTAATTAAGTATCAAGGATATTTATAGACTGTTCACGATAAAGTGAGCACTTTTGAAATCAACCTTAGAAAAAAGTCACTGCCACCTACCTGCGTATATTTTAACGGGCGCACTGAGTGATATTCGCCCAGGAAAGTTGGTAACGATGGATGGGAAGTAGTTCCGTATCTTAACATCGAATAGAAAGTGTTAGGTAACCATTTATGATAATTTAAATTGTTTATTTCACTTTCTGTTTATTTTTTAATCCATCAAAATGTAAAAATGACGATATTTGTAAAATAGTTATTTTTCTAATAATTTAACGTTTTCACCTGATCGACGTATGAATAAAGTAATGCGGCCCTTGGCAATATTAATTTTACATAAAGCTGAAGAATACACAACGTGCAAACAAGTAGATCTTAAGCAGGGTTTTCAAAAGTGCTCATTTTACCTTGAACATCCTTTAGCAGTCGGTACTCTGGTACTGGCATCCTGAATCTCTTTCAAAATAGATTTTGATGTTTTTGAGAACACATTTTTATTCGCTTGAGAGAAAATAACGTTAGTATTTATTAGTTTCTCTTGGACGAATAGAAATGTGACGCAAACAGAAAATTTTAACTTTATCTGTATTAGACTGGTTTGTAATGGCGATAAGAGTCATTCGGTATTTGAAAGGATTTAACTTTTATCTTTTCGTAACTCAGAGGTAGATTAATCCTGACCTTCCAACTATTAAGTCAGTTTCGTATTGAATTTCAGACGTTGCAGTATTCAGACATTTTCATGGAACAGATTCCATGTAGACAGTGAAACCAGTTTTTTTTTGCCTGATATGAATAATGCTAAACGTATTTTTTTGATAATAGCAAAAGAGCAGATATATATGTGTGTATATGTGTGTCTATATATATATATATATATATATATATATATATATATATATATATATACTAATAGTATTATAAAGAGGTAATGTGAGTTTGTTTATTTGTTTATATATGTAATGTAACGGTTAATCTCGGAAACTACAGTGCCAATTCTTATTTTTTTTTTTCACTGAGAAATTTCTTGAGAAATTTCAGATTTTGTAAACCAAGTCATAGAAAAATGAAATTGTGTTTCTTAATATAAAAAAAAATCGCAAGTATTCGCGGGTAGTCGCATGTAGTCGCAGGTAGTCATGGGTAGGCGAAGGTAGTTACGGGTAGTCGCAGGTAGTCACGAGTAGTTACGGGTAGTCACAGATAGTCACGGGTAGTCGCAGGTAGCCACGGGCAGTCGCATATATAGGTGTGTATTTTAATAACTCCATAAAACCTGAGCGAAGCAATGGGGGGCTGCTAGTCTTTACATAAAGCTATACACCGAACGGCGATTGGACCGAAATTTAATAACAAATTACTAGTTAAGTTCTATGAAGTTGCAGTCAACATGTTTAAGCTGTGTGGAAAAAATTGCTCGGGAAGTACATTGCAGATGATGTGTGTATGGTCGAAGCAAACTGTAGGACAAACAGTTTGAAGATCTTGTTTGAATTTCCAGTTCGAAATCGTTTAACACTCTCAGGTTTCGTCATAAAACGTGACTACTTGATTCTCGCTTGTCATGTCTTATGCGTTTAGTTTAAGAACTCTGGGTAACTTCTGTCACAGGAATCACTTTCAAGATATCCATGAATTTTCATGCTATGTCGCGTCATTTGTCATTTGGTTTTATTTTTAGGAATACAGAGGCACATCTGTTAACATAAATGTTGTAAAAGTCTCGTAGTGTTCACATTAAACGTTTCATATGCTAGTCACGTAGCATTTGCGTATTTGAAGAATGTAAGCTACCTAAATGAAATTCATGAAATATATTATCAGCGAAAATCTGTTTAAAAATGGGAATATTATTTGTCTCATCTCTGTAGCAATAATTTATATCAGTTTATTTAGTATCACAAAATGTATAATATTAAGATATATTTAAATTTTCTGGGTTAAAATATACTCTCTAGTAAATTGTTTGCTAATTTACTACATCAAAGTATGTGCGTACTGAGAAAGCATTCATGCTTAAGTTTATTCCTATACATCCATGCTAGCTTTTGATACACCACTTGCTCAGGAAATACTCACGTCGTGAATTTTCCAATTGTACGTAGGCTATATGGCAGCATTTCAATATTTGCAGACTAATATGTGGTAAATTTCTCATTCAATATACAGGTTAAAACTCCAATTACAGTTTAGGGAGTTGTATGAAAAATATTACATTATATGTCTATTCCATTCTCGCTAACATGAAGACGTTAAGATGAGACAAAATGCATTTGACATACGTACGTTTCCGTCAGTCTCGTCAGAAGAAATCTCATTATATTGAGAAATCTCAGCATAATGAGACAATCTATTCAATAAATGTTTCTTGAAAAACGCTTTTAAACGTTCCAGTAACCTAGAGGAGCACAGGTTGCAGTTGTAGTTCTATTTGACAGAAAAATGAAGTCTGCAACTGCGCTTCTCCAAACATTTATCATGTAACGAACGAACAGCGGCTGGAGATTTGCAGCGAGATAATAATTTCAAAGCATGCAATCGACTGACTGTCAGAAGTGATTCTTGAGGTTAGCACCTTTGTAGGTGGAGATGACGCACGAGTCTGTAACGTAAAATATTTCATGGTGGTATTCACTATTATGGTTTTTCCAACATATTTATTTTGCTACAGTTTTCGTATCAAGTTATTATTACTCTATGTGACGCTGGCATACGTATTTCAATTTTCAACATTACATGTTATGTATTAATTAGATTTTTTATAATAGACTCACTTTTTATGTTTACGAAATAAGTTAATGAGCATCTGTTGTTTCAAGTTTGAAATATGTTTAAAAAGGTTTTATTTATTTCGACATGTAATTTTGTACAGTTTTCGTGGTTGTATTTTTGTTTAAATTGGTATGTGTTTATCATTTTAATAAATTGGGAGCATTGACCGTATGCAGTTTTTTAATGATGCATTTTTTAATGCAGCTCCGAGTTAAGCCCTATATTGGCCAGGTTAATTTAAATCCGTATTGTTTTAATAAATGTTTTACATGTAGCTGGACGAAGCTTTTTTTTTAGATGACTCTGGTGCCAAAATGGTTTTAGTGTCATCAGCAGTGTTCTTGGAACATAATAAGAGGGCCACGGATGATATTTAATGAAAATTCGGCAAATTGCAATTATGTATTTTGGCCTACAGAAGATTTGGTAGCCAGGGCTGGTACCTACCCCAAGACTCCGAGCTGATTCGACATTTTCCGGCTACAGACCTGATATTTCTACCGAGATATATTGTTTGCTCCATGTTGCCAAGAGAGAATTCCTGTTAGTTTCAACCTGATTTTGCTAACTATCACACATTTTATAATTGTTCTGTGGTGATCTCTAACAAGATATTAATTTTTTCTCCGTCATTGGCCTACACATCCTTCAGTGTTAAGAGTAATAATGTTCTACCGATAAGAAACGAGCTAACAAAATTTTCTTTTTTTCATTTCATTTTAATTCAAGTGTGAGAAAACTTTTTTTGAAGACTTCGGAGCGTCTGCCATCCTCTTGGAATTTAAAATATGTTAAAATTCAGATCGTTAATTTATTTTAAAGCTGCACATTTTGTCATAGTTCTAAACTTGATTAAATATTTTTAAAGCTGCTCTAGATGATTTTGGTCATCATTAAATGTTGCTCCACCAAATTTGTAGTTTTTTTTTTATAGTTTTGGCTGTAGTTTGAAAATATGACAAGGAAATTATTTTTTTTAGTGTCTTCTTGTTAAGAGTATTTTTTTTTTACATACAAGTGTGTTGTAAAGTTCGGGCTACAGCAAGTATGTCAAAGTGCAACATAATCGTGGGGCATAAAAAATTAGAAAGAAACATGTCAAAAAGTTCTACAGTGGCGCCAGCACCGCGGGGCGCCACAAAAGTTTTAAAAGTCTTAAACAAAAAATACAGAGCAATAACTTCAACCATTGCAAAATGTATTACTGTCAGCAAACTGTTCCATGTAGGGAGGGGGAAGATAAATTGGAGTTAGCTCCTATGCGTTGCACTGAATTTTGTGACGTGGAAGCATAACTGATAATTCAGTGACGTGTTATTGATCAACTTTTCATAATTAAATGCAATTTCGCGCTGTGTTGCTCTTAAGCCCGCTGTTTTCGAGAGGTCCGCGAAAAAAAAGTTGTAACCACAAAGTAGAACGCGTGGCAAATCTATACAGTCATTATTACATCGAAGCAGTAGTGTGTACGCAGTGTAGCGACTAATGGTGTTACGGTATTTCCTGAAACTTTTCGAAGATCGTACCTCTAACCCTGTTGGAAGCTGCACATTGTCACATGCCTTACCTCGTCAGTTAATTAAGGCTATGTCCAAATTCAGTACCACGTGCCCTTGTTCACTTCCCCTTAAGAGTGGGATGGAGCTGCGCGTCCAAGGTCAAGAAGCGAGGCAGCGATACGGACGACACTAATACGCACGTCTAAGAGCCTCATCGCTCCTACGCGCAAGGCGTGCAGTGTATCCGTCGTGACGCTGTACTGTGTAAATTAGATCTGTAACGTTGGGGTTTTATTACACGCCATAAAAACCTACAGATTAAACTACGCCCGTGTATTTGTACTTTTCTCTTGGCGCTTAAGGGGGTGTGGGACATAAATGATCACCAAATACGTAAATCGATGTTTACTGGTTTTTGGAAGACAACATCGAAAAAAGTAAAAATGGCAATAATAGATAATAGGTTTTGCCAACTTAACCAAGAATTTTTTTAGTATTACTGTATCAGTTTCGCATAATGTCTTGCGCCACGAAAACACACAAAAATTGACGGCGTCAGAAATATCTCGGCGGAATAACGTCACTCAGGTAAAATATTTGCTCTCGTAGTTTGTAAAAGCTATTCTGTATGGTTGCCCTTTCTTTGTTTTCACTATCGGCTTCCATAAAATTTGTAAAATGCGATAAACCTCAATAGCATTAATTTGTGTCCCGTGACCTCTTAAGGGAACTGGATAGGCAAGCTTTAAAAATGCGATATTTGACCATTTTCAAGAAATATTTTCTCCAAGAACACACTTAATATGACAAAAGTAAAAAAATACTGGCATAGATAGTTTTTTTTTTTTTTTTTTTTTTTCCCCGACAAATAGTCGTATTTGCAGAACATTTATTTACCGAGATACGCGTATTTGCGCTAACAACTTTTTCATAAAAACGTGCAGGTCCATCCGACTCTTAATCCCTTCTTGACAAAGTGTTTATCTGTGAATCCGGCCTTTTTTTTTTTTTAAGGATTAGATACTGGGATTACGTTATTTCACTGATAGGATTTTGTGTGGCGTGCGACTGCAGTATTTGTGTTAAAATTGATTATACGAATACCATTTAGAGTGTGGCCAATCGCCGATGCCG
Organism: Dryococelus australis; assembly: GCA_029891345.1. Classification (NCBI taxonomy): domain Eukaryota; kingdom Metazoa; phylum Arthropoda; class Insecta; order Phasmatodea; family Phasmatidae; genus Dryococelus; species Dryococelus australis. The sequence goes on from CM056996.1 coordinate 74,146,864, forward strand.
ATTACTATCACGATAATCGATCGACTTTCCATTTGTTATTATCGGATTCGTGTGTACCCATGTTTTTTCACGCCGTGTAACGCTAAAGTTACATCACCTTATTATATGATCACATCATTCTGTGACATTTTTCTTCCAACAGAGTCGAGGTTTTGTGGGAGTCACGACCCGTGTGATTCCGTGCCTGGACTCACCCATACACCAAAGATGATGTAGGCATATTTCTGTCTTATGCGTATGTCCCTGGCATTGTTTCGGCCGTCTTCAGTACTAAATGTAAAAATCACGTGGTCAACAGTGTTTGACGTGTTCGTTTACTATTGAATTTTCAGCAGAACCGTCTTTTTTATATGATCAAATTACTTTGACTAGATTGTAGTTGCATTAAAACTAAGTTAGAGGAAGACGAGCAGCTCGTATGAGCACTCTACCCCATTTTACTTCTCCTGATTCACTATTAGTGTGCGATCGGAGTTCGGAACGCATGTGAGAGTTGCGCTTCGTAGTAAAAATTTGTGCGTTTTACAAACAGTTCTTTGGAAATTAGTAGCCGAAATTGTTCTTGTAATACCAGAAGTAAAATATTGCATCTTTGCAACACTATGAAATACAAAATTACTTGCGTATCTGGAGCCATGTATACGTGGTATGATTCGCCAACAAAGCGAACTGATCAAACAGGCGTACAAAGTACTTGAATGCTTGTGACGTCAGCGGCATCGTTGGTAAGAGCCGCCCAAATCCATCCACCACTTGACAATCGCCCCAAATGTCGGCCTAGTCGACTCCCAGACAAGCACTCTGTGAAACTATATTGTAGAATTTGCTCTAATTTTATTTTAGGTCTACGAAAATAACCTTGGCAACTAATTTCCCGAGACTTGTTAGTGAAAGTAAGAGTTGTTCTACTCAGATTGGGAAGCTCTATGCTTTTAGTTTGGCAACTAAAATTTTTTCGCCGCTAGGTAAGCGCTAGTGTCGCACGTGTACCGGATTTTTCTTATTTTCTACTTTAAAAAACAAAATAATTCCATTAATCAAAAATCAAATATAAAATAACTACGTAACTAAGTAAAAATATTTATCTTTTATTATTCACGTAGCTTAACATTTTATTTAAAAGTGATCACTTTGGAACACTGCGCACCTAGCGGCAGAAATTTTCCCTGTGCCGAACTATTCCATAAGAAAACTCGTCTCGTTCCTAAATGGAGCAGAAGTAATCTTAGTGAAAGTAAAAAAAATGTTTGCAGTATTCTTTATAATTGATGTTCTATGGTGCATTTTATCGCTGCGACTGCACGCCGCCGACCGTCCGTCGCTGATCTTGGACTGTTAAAAAATTGCCTTCATTTTTACGGAAAAGTGCTGGTAAAAATTTATCCAGAGATGTCCGTAAATTCTCCGTAAAATAATGGACACATTGCTTTTCGAAAACGGACTTCCCGTAAATTTCGCGGAACCTCTCCGGTAATTTCACAGATATTTATTTGTACTTCCAGTTTAAAACAAAAACAGATAGTAAAAAAGCCTTTAATTTTTGTTATGTGGGTGTTATACTGTGTATAAAAAAGATAGTTTAAAAAGTTAAAATATTTTATTCTTGAGCAAGATTTGAACACGAGTCAAAATGCTACAATCCACATCTTGACATGACGTCTTCGGTATAACTTATATATTTGTACTACTGTCACAGAAGCAACTTTTTCAATTTCTACTAAAGTTAGTGTATTTTAAGTGTTGCTAGATGTTACAAGCGCCTGGTGATATTTTTTTATGTTTGAACTAATTTGCCTAATTAGCCTGGATAATCTAACCGCCGCAGAAACGATCTTCTTCTTGTTACAGTAGCGAAGAAAGCTTCGCGTGGACTCGGCATTGTTCGTCCCCTAAACCCGAAGATATAGGAAATACGCGAGTCTTTCCGTATTTTGCATTTACAAATTTAATTCCGTTTTTCATCAATACGAATTGCGTTTCCGTATATTTACTGTACATTTCCGTAAGAATTTCCGTAAATATACGGAAAATGTTAACAGCGATGGACCGGGAAGGCAACCTTTCTTCTTGCGCGCCCCGCCACAGTGGATGTGCAAGACCAGGCGCCGGTACGCAGTAAATGACGCTATAACCCATTGTCGAAGGTTGCGGACCCGGATTTTTGCGCAACCACTCACTTCACTTGTCTTTTCCTTTTGGTCCTCCATCCGCTGTCGACTAACTTCTTCCGCCGTGTCACTTGAAAGCGCAGCGAGGTGTCGCCGAAGGACGCGGCTCACACCTGCCGGCCGTAACAGTCATAGAGTACGTAACAATACAGAGACGGAGACATCCGATTACGTCGCGAGCTAAAGCCGCGCACGTTCGATTCCCGGATTTCCTCACGTGGGAATCGTGCCGAACGATCCCGGTGGTCGGAGGGGTTTTTTTTTCTCGGGGATCTCCCGTTTTCCCGAGCCCTTGTATTCCGTCGTCGCTCTATGCTCACCTCGCCTGCCCACTCCACTCCAGCCGTTCACGCCAGCAAAATGGCGTCATTGGCTTAAAAAAAAAGCATGCTGGAACGTCGTTCGTCAGTCGGCACTCGGTAACCTACTCGTCAACTGGCAACCAGGTCAGTAGGGAAATTTCCGCAGCACACAGGCAGATAAACGGCCCGTTCTCAGAGCTTCGCTCAGCCAATCAGCGAACTTTCACGCCCACATCAAAGGAACGGCTACTCCATTTATTCTCTGTGTACTTATCTACTCTGCGTTCACATCATCGTTAGTATAACTAGTGTGCAGTCATCTAACCGCTTCTAAAATGAAGCTCTGGAAAAAAAAGTTTTAAGCTTTGCTGTTTGTCCTATTAAGTAAAATGTCAGTACAGAAAAATTAAACTAGATAAAAAATAATGAAAAAGTTGGCTATATATGACGTTTGACGTACCATCTTAGAAGTATTCATACGCTTTGTAGCTTACTTTCCGAAGGAAAGAGAGGTTTAGGACTATGAGACTACTTTCATGTTTGTGTCTGAGCGTGTGTGTGTGTGTGTCCCCCTTTCAATTTTTGAATGCTTCAACCGAATTCCACCAAACTTGGTACACAGATAATTCGTAGTAAGGACACCTGACTTTTATAGTTTTCGACCACGTCGGTCACTTACTTTCAAAATGGTGGCCATTAAGATTTTTTGGGTGATACGTCATATCTCGAGAACCAGTCAACGGACTGAAACAAGATTTTTTTTTATGCTGGCAGACCATTGCGAAAACATTCCATTTTGAGATGTATATTGTTGTTGGTTTGTCATTTTGGATAATAGCACCAATTTAAAAAATAAATATTTTACGTTATATCTAGAAAACTATTCAACCAATTCTCACCCCATTTTGCATGTAAGTAGGTCTAATACTATGGTAGGCCATGTAAACGTAAGTGAGTGAACTTTGTTAGTTAATTATCTTCGAAATGACAGCCATACACATGTTTTGAGTTTATTCAGAATGTTTGCTATACCATGTAACCAATTTTGGCCAAATTTTGTATGCTGGAAGTATCTATTACAAGCATCATATATAGGCTTATGATAAAATAACAACTTTTGTTAGCCATTTTGGAAGATAGCGCTATTAAAATAAATAAATTTATTAGGTCATAACTCCGTAAATAATTAACAGATTCCTACCGAATTTGGCAAACAAGTAGTATTAGTGTAAACAATGTTAATTTATATGCTTTAAGCATATCAGACGCTTATTTTAAAAATGGCGGCTATATAGCAATTTTAGCTTAGAATGCTATATCGTCGAAACTATGTAATAAATTCTAATATAACTTTGTATGCTAGCAGTAAACACTACAACTATCAACTGTATTTACATGGGACATTTTGTCCGCCATTTTGTAAGATGGCGCCATGCGAATAAAATGCTATTTTTATGTCATATCTCGGAAAGAATTCACCAATTTCTATCAAATTTGGCAAACAAGTAAAACTGAAGCAGATGATGTCAAGTGGTATGTTTTAAGCGTACCAGACACTTATTTTCAAAATGGTGGCAATATAGCCATTTTTAGCTTAGAATGTTATATCGTTCAAACCATGTAATCAGTTTCAACTAAACTTTGTATGCTGGCAGTAAATATTAAAACTATCAACTTTAAGCACATAGAACATATTTTGTGCACCGTTTTGTAAGCTAACGCCATGCGAGCAGATAAGTTTTTTTTTGTCATATCTCGGGAAACAATTGACAGATTCCTTCCAAATTCGGCAAACAAATAGTACTGCAGCAGGTGGTGTAAACTGGTATGTTTTATGTAGGTTAGCCACTTATTTTTGAAATTGTGGCTATATAGCCTAAATATTTTAGCTGTGTATATTTTATTAACGAAACAAATTCAACTTAATTTTCTATGCTGCAATACCTATCACAACCATCAAATTTGTCTATTCAGAGCCTCATTTCTCTGCCATTTTTTAAGGTAGCCCTACCAATAAAAAATAATGATTTTATCTCGTATCTTGGGAAACAATCAACCCATTCTTACAAAATTTGCGAAGATGTACTGTGATAGGCCATAATAGTAAATGTATTTTTGTAAAGTAGGACACAATATTTTCAGAATGGCGTCTATAAAACAATTTTACTTTTGTGGGTGATATCTATGAAACAATGTAATCTATGTTAACTTAACTTTGTATACTGGCAGTATACAATCATCGAAATTGCTACAACATGACTTTTTAGTCTTCCATTTATGAAGATCGCCACATGAAAATTATGGAGGTTTTATGCCATGTCTCGAGGACCAATCAACCGATTCCCACCAAATTTTGCACTGGAACATTTCAAATAAATAAATGCTACAGAAGGCAATCTTGAATTTTCATGATTTAAATGAGTCTGACAACGATGTTAAAAATGGCAGCTTCATTAATCATAAGTTTGACATATGCAGTAAACAATTTAACAGAATTAAACCAGCGTACCTTAGAAGCGTCTTATACAGAACCTCTTTTTCTGGCAATTTTGTCCGATAGCATCAAATAAGAAAGTAAAGTTTTTTATGTCATATTTCAGGGACCAAACAACTGATTTCCATCAAATTCTTCACACAAGTAGAGCTACGGTAGGGCAGGTAAACCTGCATGTTTTATGTGGCTTAGTCACTTATTTTCAAAACAAAAACCCTGTAAATATTTTAGGTTAGTAAACCCTATCATTCGAAACATTAGACTAATTAAATCCGAAGTTGATGCTCCGAATCCGACCTCCATAATGCAGTGGATTGCACACTAGCTTATAGTACGAGGTTTTCTGGGTTCAAGTCCCGGATAAGGCATGTGTGTATAGGTAATTGTCTTTCTACTGTTACATAGGTTCCTGGTTTAATTTCTTAAGTTATTGCTTTCAAAGAGAAGTCAAGTCCTTCGTACTAACTCAGCTCCCAAGAAATTATTTAAAAATTAACTGCATCTCTGTTGAGGAAAGTATAGGCTCATTAGTCACATTAGTAACTCATTGTTTTTGATCGCGGCCTTATTTTAATCATTTATCCATGTACTCATCGGGGATAACTTTGGCGCTGCTAAAGAGCAAATGCAGTTCCAGACACACAGACACATGTAACCCCGAAAGAAGGAAAGAGGACTGGTAAGGCGGGCCAGGGGCAAAATGAATATTTATCTCGTAAATCACTCCCAGACTGCCTACAGCCTAGTCACGGATCGACCCTCGTAAGCGTTAACTGGGGCTCATACACGCCAGGAGGGCCAGCCAACATGTACAGCGACGGCAAAGGCTCGTATCCTCATAAGCTTGTACCACTCCCATCCGCCAAACTCAAAATTTAAACTTTTCTTCAGTTTTTATTCTCGGGGTAGTATCGTTTTTTTCAGGCAGGTTTTGATATTAGGATAGGAATTTTCATTATGTTGAAGCGCTTAACATTCCAGAAATGTATTTCCTGGTGGGTAATTCAAAATTATTGAAACTTGCTTCTTTCATGACGTCTAGCAATTATTAAATGGATTTTTGTAAACTATACTTGCGTAACCAGTTGAACCTGCTAATGGAGGATATAATGTTCAACATGTACCTATTCCTACTATTCTACTTATGATTAGTAAGGTTAATGAAGGTGGTAGTAATCAAAATCTTATATAATTTATTCGCGGTAACGCTGTCAGATGCTCCAATTATAATTGGTAATTAACAATTACTAAATTATTCAATTAAAATATGTATAACTATGAAGAGTAGACATCAATTTCGTAGTTTGGATTGCTAGTGTTTATGTCATCATATATTAAATATGCATTAAAATGATATAATACTCTAATAAATATAACTTATATTTACCCAGTTAATTGTAAACAAAAATTACGTTTAGTTAAGATTTCAATGTCCGTACCACGTTACGGAATCAAGTGTAAGAAAAACAACCATGTTCCAAAACGCTTCGGAATGAAGTTTTGGTGAAATGAAATCAGGATTTTTTTTTTCAACCGGGCAATTTTGTGATGCTACTACACTGTTATACAATTAATTATTTTGCGTAGGAAAGGAATATGCTCAAGGAGGAAAATTCAATTTAAAGGGAAAAGTAAAAATTATATAAAATTATGTTAATATTTTACGTTATCATGAATCACTTTGCAATTCACCTATTTACTAAGGAAACCACACGAATTTTGTTAGGATGCTCGTTTCTAGTATAGAAAAAAATGACAGACATAATGAAAAAATGTGTAATGTATATATATATACTGTGGAAAATACACACTGTATTTATTACCTACTCTGCAATATTTATTTTAAAAGGTGGTTAAATAATTAAATATGGCTGAAAGGAAAAAGAAGTAACTAGGGCCTCAAAAGTGCTCACTTTACTGTGAACAGTCTGTACATTCATATACACACACAATTACAGCTTTTAACATTGCTAAACCTTTTCCTTTGGTATGAAGCTAGATTTATTTACTACAAAACATGATCAAAGAATGTGTATTTGCTATAAAAAAATCTAGGATTACCATTAACAAAAACATATAAAGAAACATTCTAATAATAGGAAACCTGTATGTATATGTAATCCTCTCTTTGAACTAAACATCTATTGTATTACTGAAAACCGAACACCTCCAAGAAATGTTTTTCCTTTCTATACAGAATGCGATGTATGGATTTTTATAGTGCATTAGTTACATACTACTCGTTTATTGACAGCACGATTATAGAAATCAGTTTCAATGGTAATAAATTCAATGATTTGCAGAATTTGTGAAGAAAATGTTAGTAAATTACTTAGCATCGACAGCGTGCAATGGTAAGAAATTTTATAATGGCAAGTAGATATATATTTAGAGTTCTCCAAATAAGCACAGTTAATTTCAATTCATCTATAATTAATGGGAATTTAGACACTGTACTTTAAAGCCATTAAAATAAACAAGGAATTACAAACTGTACTGTTCAAATGCCACCAAGTCAAATCTGGACATGTGTACTTATACTTAATTACATTCATAACAGCGGTTAGAAAGTCTCTTAAACTATGAACAAATATTAATTTCGAATATAATAGTGTGTGGGTAAATAATACAACTGATTATTAAATATTATTTACTTATATGCTCCCTTCACGATTAAGAAATATTCTGGAGTAGTTATGTTAGTGTATCGTAGCCCACAAATTTATAATGTGTTTCAAAGTACCGTATGTCATTTCTTCTTCTTCTTTTTCACCTAAATCGTGCGAAGACAAGTAAGTTGCCTTGGTGCTTAACCCGTGCAGCAGGCAAAAATTCAAATTTCTAATACAACAAACGTCGAAAACAACGAAAAACGTGGTTAAACACGGCAGCAAAATCCTCCAAACTCGCTAAGCCATTATTCGAAAGTCCATCAAACTCGCAAAATTGTCATACGGCACAGACACAGTGACGTCGCAACCCCGACGCCGTGGTTCAAAAATCCCGAACCGTCATCGATGGCGGCTACAGAAGAACTCTGTACGTAACTGATTTAGAACAGGAAAAAAAAAAAAACAGGAATTAATTCATTCGTCAGTCATTATATGCTAAATAACTATAGTCCATTCCCCATTGGAAGACTTTCTCGGAGCCCAGTTAAATGTCCACTTGCAGGCCCGTTTCGTATCCTTCCGCCAAATGTAAACAAACATTGCCATGTAGCATCTGTCAAAATCAATGTTTATATTCCATTGTGTGTGTACATATGTTCATATACTTTTGCTACACCTAAAAATAAACATTGAAATGTGACTTCTACTTTTATACCTGTCAAATGTGTTGTTTACTGTTTATAGCTTTTTAAAGAATTGTGTCATATTCCAAAAACCATTCCGTATGAATATTCACAGTTTAGGCCTCTAACATAAATTTGGTCAGCTTTATGACGTTTTAAAAATGCCTGAATTGAAGACAATTCCTACAGTTATTTTACATTAACATATTTGTTTTCCACGACGTAGCTTAATACATATTAGTATTTTGCCGCGACTGTGTTAACACTGTTACAACTGTGTGGTAAAGGGCTGTACTAATTGTAATTATCCTTTTGTTATTGATATGTGTTGGGTCATTTCTCTAAAAGGATGGCCTCAGTTGGAATAAATATTATAACGAAGGCACAACCAGTGAAAAAGGCACATTAGATTCAAGCATGCAACTCGTGTTGCTCATTTTTGTCATACAAACTTAAAAGATAGCGGTGAACATGCACACAAATAAGCCTACGATAACTTTTATTCCGCTCATATTTCTATGTATTGCTACCTACTGTTTATTGGGTTTATTGGAATTCATCGGGCTGGGCTTAGTATTTTTCTTCTGTGATTGTGGCAAATATACGACTGCGTTTAAAAACCCTTAGGGCAAAGGTACAACGTTGTGATAAACAGACGTGGATGTAAATAAATAACTTCGTCATAAAAACAGTTCACATTTAAAGCGTATAAATAGTGCTAGTCAAATATTTGAATCACGCATACACAGGATGCACAAAGGCACGCCATTTCACAGACGCAATGATTAACGAAACACACGTCACAGTATATTTATTACTGCCGTGGAAAAACAGATTTATCACAACATCGTAACGTGCCTACGTAGTTTTAAAAAACACGTCTACAAACGTGATGTGGTAATTTGAAGTATTTTTCGGAGTAAGAATAATTTATGTTTCGTTTGGCAAAAAGTAACACGCCATGTCGTGGTACGCGACGACTGCCAACTTCACTAGGTAACTGCCCCGCCATCATATATAAATATATTAAAATACATATTCAAACATTAAAGTCTCTTTCCAGTTGTAAATTACAAATTCAAAAATCATTATTTTGCTGTAATAAGTATGAAATATGATACAATTGAAGACACGTATAAAGGTTCCTGCTTACTAGCGAAGTGAAATTTCCCGAGTGTGAAAGAGACGAAGAAAGAGAAAGAGTGCGACAAGCCTAGCCAGCAGACAGTTTTTCAATTGCTTTCTCGCGCGTATAAAACAATATGGTACCTTTACGGCCTACTCACGATATTTTCCGCTGTTATTTTAAACTGTAAAAATGAGATATCTTGCCATCGGGGCTACTTAAATATCTCAATATTTCAATAGGCGCCGTTTAATTTACAAATAGTATACTAAAAAACGAGGTTAAAATAATATTTTAACTATGAACTATTTCTTACCGGTCGTGGCCAACAGGTCGCTGCACTCGCTGTTGTTAATTCATATTTTAAAAAGAAATAAATATTACAAGTTATAGAAGATATTACGGTAAAGGTTCATTTATTCAATAATACAGTACTCTAAAGTTAACCACAGTGTTATATATTTGTGGAATACAGGTTATTGAAAAAACAGGTGTCGTGTGTTTTTTCGAAGGTTGATTTTCATAAGTCGCTTCCAATCGAGAATGGACTATAACTATATTTTCAGTATGTAGTTGAAAAGTTCGATTAAATCAACATAGCAGTAATCCTATATCCCTTTTCTAGAGTGTTTATTGCTCTTTTAGAATCGGCAACGAACATTGAGGAAGAGTCCGTATCGCTCGGCCGCCGTCTTTTGTATCACTTCCGAAGCTCAGAGCGGGTGTAGTACAGGCCCTTGTAGGGCCCTTGTCCACCCAGTGTTTGTGTCACTTGTAGGGGAGACTGGGGTCAATGTTAACACTTTTCGCATTTTCGTGATTTCTTACCACATAGTACCTGATACAAGAGATGTTAATACAAAATAAGAAAGTTTGGACAGTTTATTACCTAAGAAAAAAATGTAACAGGTTTCATTCCTTACGTGAAAAAGATCTGTAACACTAAATATATACATAAATACGTTGTTACTTTTGACCCCAGTATAGGGTCAATTGTAACACTGTCACATTTAACATTATAAACACTTTAATGATACCGAATTAGTAATACTTAAACAGATTTCTCATATAAATCCTTAATAAAACTAAACTATTAAAATTCTGGAGAAAAGAATACATTAAAAAACACTTCATAATCAATCGGCACAGTCATCACACGTGTAAAATGGTGAGTTGTCATCAGTGCATGCCACGTGTGCCCACAGGTGACAGCTTGTCCATTGAATCCATTCTTCCTGCGGACAACTGTTGCTGAACTTCTCCATACACACCAAGCAGAGACAATCATCTTCATCATTTTGATGACAGCTCAGAGTAGGACTAAGACTTTTATCTTCACATGTATTATTCCTCGATTTGATATCGTTTCCTGATTTGTCTTTGTTGACTCCTCTTCTACGAAATACAGGCACTACGCTCTTCTTTCTTTTGGCTTTCTCTTCAAATTCTTTCCTTTCTGGTGTATCGGTAAGAACAGCACTTCTACCTTTCTTTCTCCCGCCGGATGATGAACACTTCGGTCTAAGTTCTGCCTTTTGATAGGGACAGACACTCTCTGGAGAAAATTTGGGCGCTCCCAAGCCGGATGTTCGTGGCGGGGGGTGGGGGATGATTCATGCTTATCTACTAACACTAGCACTTTTCTTTCGATTGTATGGCGAACATGATTAGCAAAATGTTTCATGAATAATAGAAAATCACTTCCTTGCATCCATCCTGAGTTATTGGCTGTTCCTATGCACCTCTGACAAAATGTTCATGATAATTTACACGAGGAATGATGAATATTGGTGGAATTGAATTTCCCGTAGAATTTACAGAAAAGCACATTGTAACAAGACTACCCCGTTCTGTAGAAGTTATTTCACCGATTTGTTTCTTTTCTTTAGCAGCAACAATTTTGTTTGGAGCTTGTACGGTGGTGATTCCAGTTTCGTCAATATTGTAGACATGCTGAGCTTCAAATTTGTTTCTCTAAAGAACACTTTCATATTTATCCATAAATGACTTCACATTGGCTTTATTAAAATTCGTAATTCTTGCTAGGCTAGTTGCCTGTGGTTTGCGAATAGCCAAATCTTTGTTAGTCTTGAGGTAACTAGTGAACCAATCCGCCCCAGCTAACCCTGTTTCCGTCTAACTAGACGGAACTTTCAATTCATACAAAACAGCACATTCGTTTGCTAGCTTCCTAACTTCTCTTGGAGTAAGTCCAAAATACAGATCAGCACAATTACTTATATAATTGTTGAGTGTATGTTCTTGCTCGTCCGTGAATACCTTATTGGGTGGTTTATATCCAGTTGTCGGCCTAGGCAATTTTTTCTCCGAATTTGCACGCACTTTTTTTTTACAAATCTGTACAGACTTACATGACAGATGTCAAATTACGAACCCTCGGCATTCTGTAACATCATAATAAAATAAGCCGTTACTGTATTGTTTGTCATGGTGAAATCATATGCCATAAAAATTTATATCGATGACGTAGCCATGGGAGTAATTTCAGGATACAACATCCGAAAAACAATTAAAAGCAATACAAAAAATTTGTAGTATAAATAAATTATGTGAAATTTCCAATAGGATAACAACTCAGACAATTGAAAATACCTACAAGTACATCAATAACTTCGTAGGTGAACTATCAAGGAAAGCAAACTTTAATATTGCACATTGATTGAGACGATGGGGACGATTGTAACATGTTACAATCGTCCCCGAAGTACGTATTACAAACGTCCCCAAATCACTTAAGAAGAAAACAACGATTACATTTCATATGCATTATGTTTAACTCCTATACTATTATGACCACAATAAACTGCATTAAATTCTGTTCAAAATGAAATATACATGAACACTTTATACTATGTCCTCATAACTGTATAAAAGAAATAAATCGGTGACAAAAATTTACTTACATGGTCAACAAACTTCCGCTACGAATAGTAAACACACCACTGTGGCGTTGGATCCTCGAGTTCGTGTGATGCTTTAGTGTTCTTGAAGGGGCACCCACTGCCATCTAGCGGTATTTTTCTGAACTAGCTACGCGATGGATACTAAGGCTTTTACAATTCCCCCCCCCAATCCGACACGTTATGTTCGACCACGGTCTCCCCTACTCGCTACAGAGGCTAAGAGCGAAGTTTCCCCTCCCCGTCTACAGGACACATACAATTGTAGTTGCGGTGCCTGCACACCACAACTGCTAGTAGCCTCGGCGAGCTGTAGTTCTCAACGTTCACCCCCGTGCCACTCCTTGGGGGGGGGGGGAAATAAAAATTAATCTGCGAATTTTAGTTAGCCAAAAGAAGTTAGTAATAAGACGATTAGTATTGCTTGACTCTAAACCGCGAGGTCTGGTTGCGTGAGACAAGAAGAGAAGGTGGTTAAGGTAATGCGTAGATAAAATTCGAATACTTGAGATTCTGCTGTTTTGGAATTTATTAATTTGTTAGTATCTGTGTCTTCTAAATTAAATTAATAGTATTACAATCAAAAAGCGCTAAAGTTAAATAGCTGCGATGCCTGGAGACGTACGGTTTGTGAAGAAGATTTGTATGGTCAGGAGGGAGGGGGGGCACTTGTGTGAGCAGCGAGCGCTGCAGGCAGAGTATCGCTCAGAGTCTTGCTATGCTGGCCTGTTATCTGTAATCTGACCACTCACGTTAATGGCCACTGCGCGGTCTGAGGGGATTAGGAGAGAGCAGGTAGAGAAGTCCTCCCTCCCTTTTCACCATTAGTTCACATCCAGAGCGTACGACCCCTGCAGACAAAATGGCTCAATAGCTGCTTCGGCGCTGCTGTTACCTAGTGGCAAATAGCTGAACTACTTGCAGCTAGATGCGGACATTTGTCAGTATCGCTGACTGCTCCTAACTAGTACTCCGCCTTAAGGTCGACTCTTGCTAACTCACCACTTGCTTCTTCGCCTCTGCGCGCATGGCGATCACCTGGCGTGCAGATTTACCGCTAGCGACTCGTCTGAGTATGACTTCAAGCGGTGACCCTGTGTTTTCACGGCACGCTGATGAAGAAAAAGTATAGGCCTACTTGTTTACAGATAACTATGGAATTTTAGTATAGAAGCCTTAGCAGCCAAAACTGATTCTGAAAATATTCGTTTCAGCCTTTTTCACGTCCAAAAAAATAATCCGTGGATTCGAAATAAGAATTTGAACGTTGTATTTAGGAACGAAATGACAATTAAATGATTGTCGTGTTCAGACAGTACTGCAAAATATTCAGACATTTTTTAATCACGCGTGTTATATCAAACCTTTGCAAAGGAGTTTATGCACCAGTGCCATGTCGAATTACTGTTTTACAGTTGTTTAGGAACACTGTTTTGAAACCGTATAACCACACCTCTCTGGTAATGCACATCACTCCATAGAACAAACACAAATGCTGAACTTTTGTCAAGTAACTATGACGTAATTAGTGCAGTATTATTTGTAAGTACCGCAAGATACTTTCACAATTACCAGATGAGTGGATAAAATTTGGCGATTACATTTGAAGACATTTGTAAATGCCTTCAAATGCCACTTGGTATAGTGAGAAATATTTAGTTATATTATTTAAAATAAAATTATGGGTTATAATTACAAAATTTAACATAGCGGATTTAGTGAACATTTCTCAATTCTCACGCTACACACACACACACACACACACACACACACACATATATATAACTAAGACCCTCATAGCGATCGCCCTCCGGGTCGTAAAGTATAAAAATAATAAAAACACGTACACAACATAACATTATAAAATCTTAATAATCATATAGTTATCACAGTTTTCGTTGATAACTCTGATATAGCGCGAGAAGAGTGCAATGTTCACTAAATGTCCTAGCATTTGAATGATGTAAATGATATTATTTATGTCTCGGCCTCCGCCTCACGCTATAGGGCCAGGTCTCTCATTTTTTCTCCCCCCCCCCCCCCCCTTCTCTCTTTTTTGCCTGCATATTTTGCCCGAGGATACGCGCCTTATATTCGCCGGCGATCGCAAACGGAAGTTGTCCGTAGCGAACTGAACCGCGCTGGTATGCTCATTACTTTCACAACACATGCCAGACAAAAAAACTGCGAGTGAGTGAGCGAGCGAGTTCTGCGGACGGCCGAGAGAGGGCTAAGTTGACGGGATGGCGCTGAGTGTTGCGTAATCAGTTTCGCAAGGTCAGAAGAAGCTGGGACGTCCGTCACGTGGATGTTCGCGGATTACTCACGAGGCGGGGAAACAGCTTTTGCCGCCTGCAGGCCGTCGCCGAGCCAGGCCATATGTCGCGGCGTCACACAGTCAAGCGACTGTACTGGTCTTGCGAATTGCGAAAATGCCGAGACCAAAACGTAAGGATGTTAAATATTTACATGGCTCTTATATTTTTTCACCTCCTTTTATTACGCCCGCTATTCGAAGAATAACTTGTGGAAGAAAAGGAAGAGGAGGAAATGAAAGTCGTTCTTAAATCCTTTAATACAAAATACTGGATATAATTTTCTTACAGTTAATATGACGGTTATTGAAATCGATCCTTGTACATATCCCTACCCCTAATTTTAGCAATGAATTGGGAAATGTTTCAATGTCGTAACGTTTTATCAAAAGTATGATATTTCGATTGTCGGCCACTGAAACTAGTTCCTTATTGTTTCGTACACATTAGAATAATATTTGCATAAAATTGACGGATTCTAACGAGTTCACATTTTCAGTCGACGCACTAATGCCAGTCAGTAAGTCCTCGACGGTGTTAGTTTTCAGAATTGGAGGAAGATGCACAGTTGCCAACAAATTAACAACTAAGTACGGCTTTCAGAAGTTTCTCAACTATTTATAGACCTGGTCTTACGTTATAAAGTCACATAAATCACGAACTGCACTGCGGAGATTAAAAAATCGACCCAACGTACGGAACAGCAAAGTCTGTCCTTGTGCATATAATGATGTTGGCATCTCGTGCTTACATTTTTTTAAGTTGGCTCCAGTGGCACAACTACGGCAATGCAGAAGATACAGCTGCGTCCGGGCAGAGTACGTATCAAAATTAAAGTAGGTATTCTTTATGGCACGGTTCATGGTCACCGTGTGAATCGGGGCTATTTACGTACACGATGACCATCAACCATTGCATAAAGAAAACCTACTTTTATTTGGATATGTGCTCGCTCTTTATGCACACGTTTTTCATCAACTGAGCTTAGCCAAAGAAGGCGACTCTAGTGTTATAGGCGATTCACGGTAAAGTTACCACTTTTTAAGGCTGCTGAATTTTTCTTTTCATTAGATCTCTATCTTCCCGTCACTTTTTAACATAAACATTGTTATCAGACTAATAAACAGTGTGTACATTTCACCACTAACAAAGGTTAACGTCTGGAGCCGCAATAAAATCTATTTATTAGTTGTTAATGCCTGTTCAGAGGGCCTTAAATAGTGCTCACTTTACCGTGAACGGCCTCTATTACTCATGCTTGCAGCCGACCTCCCGTGACGCAGTCGGTTGGTGCGCTGCCGGTCTGGAGTGCGGGAGGTTCTGGGTTCGAATCCCAAATAAGGCGTGTGTGTTAGTTTAAGTAGTTTCTAAGCCGTCCACTTATAAGCATTCAGGCATAACACCGGGACGTTAGTAAGCCATAGCCAATCCATGCTTATATTTGATAGCTGAGATGGCCGCTATAATATTCTGTATATTTTCCTTCATATTTATAGAAGCATGCATTTTATTCATAGCATTATACTTCACTTGGCCTTGGAAGGGAAGGGGCCTGATGTTAATGTTTCCATCCGGGTCTTTGATTTGTGTTGGAACTGGAAAGGGCTTATTAACGTCCCCTGGTGCCATGCCTGAAGTCTTATCAGAGGACGGCTTACAAACTAACTTATGACCTCACTTATACTAGCACCCATTCGAACCTAGAACCACCCGCACCGCAGACATGCGGCGCACCAAACCGACTGCGCCACGGGAGGTCGGCCTTTGATTTGTAGTTGTGTCTCTGCGCTGGTTTGTTTCTGTTAGTACAGTCACACGACGGGAGCTCTCCTGCTTGGGCACTGTGCGTAGGCTACTTCAAGTATCTGTAGATACTTGCCGAACCAAAAATAATTTCTGTGTTGCTACACATGAAATTATGTATTAATGCGTAAGTAAGGTTTTACAGTACTTGCCAAGGTCACGAAGTAGTACACAAGACTTCAGCAATACACCTATTATTAAAAAATTTCTTTGGTGGGGGAGGCGACCGAAGTGGAACGATAAATTTCATTTTGTAAAGAAATATACGTGAAACAGTTTAAATTTGCGATATGTACGAGAACATGGTTGTTGAGTACCGATATAAATACTATATATGCCTGTTCATAAGTCCTATACCGCTATATTATATGACGTCTCTAGCAATTGAAGTGTGTCCTTCGTATACTTAATCACAAACCTGCGTTCCAACGTTTTAGGAGGCCTTGGAGGTGTAGTGGTTATACTCTGTTCATAGTAAAATGAGCACTTTTGAAAGCACTGCTTAAGATCTACTTGTATGCACGTTTAGTCTTCTTCCGCCTTATGCCACTGTCCTCAGCACTTTATTCATGCATCGGTCAAGTGAAACTGAAATTATTAGGAAAGTAAATATTTAAAAAATCTACTCATTTTTACACTTCTGTGCATTAAATATGCAGAATGGGAAATAAATAATTTAAGTTATCACAAATGGTTACCTAACACTTTTTATTCGACGTTTAGATATTGGAGCTACTTTCCTTTGTTCGTTACCAACATTACTGGACGCATGTCACTCAGTGCGCCCGTTAATATATATTGTACACATTGTTAATATATATTGTACACATTGTTAATATATATTGTACACATTTGTCGTTCTCTTTGCATCGACATTTTTGGAAGCGCTTTAAGTCGAACGTAAATGTTGCTACAGTTTCAAAATACCGGTAGAAAATTTTACTCGTATATTTGCGGGTTATATATGCAGACTACGTGGAGAAAAAAAAATGTCGTGTGCAGATTATAAAATACATATATTGGTTATTTTCCCCAAATATGCAAAATTTGTTTTGAATGCATGTTGACAGGATCTAAAAATTACACACTTTACGAGAAAGCTAGAAAATAAAAATCAGCAGCCCGTACCTATACATTTTTTTTTTTTGCTGATAGTGGGCAAAATTAGTTTTTTTTTTTTTATATTGGGAATTGTATCGAACCTAGACGTGACGAAATATCGCAAAACAATCGTAGATGTTCTAAGATCTGGTGTAAGTTCTAAACAAAAATCAACCAAAAATAAATTTAAACAGCTGAGTTAATATATCGACACACAATATAAGTTTGGACTGTGAAACAAATTCCATACTTAGTGCATGATATCTCTTGTGACATCAATTGATGTTAAGGAATAACGATATTAAGTATGCATGCTTCAACCTTCACGAAAAACAGCTGGTGCCAATTTTACTGCTAAGGTGGCTTAAAATACACAATGCATTAAAATTGTAGGTCGTAAGTTCATAAGACAACTGCTTGCTTAGCAGCAACGAAATAATAATTTTATAATCAGAATGGAAAAAAATATTTTTTGTTTGTTTTAATCTCAACAAAATTTTTCTGTCGCACTAAAATTATTTTATTGTAACTACGGAATAATATTTATTGATTGCAAAGTTCGTGTTTCTTTTATAATAGAAAATACGTATAAACAAAAGCGTTATGTTAGTGATGCAGTTTAATACTGTTACATGCGTGCTGCTCTACATCATCACCCTTCAAACGGCCAGCTCCAGCGAACGAAACAGTGTGCCGAGGGCATATGAGTAACCTGAGAAGTGCGCGGAAATTTACAGAGGTTTCCCGCCACCCGTGTCAAATAAGCCTATCGGGTCTCGCGCGCTCCCGTCCTTGAGCTGATTGATTTCCTGGAGTTATTGTTTCAAGAATGTTCTGCCCATCGCCCTAGCCGCTCTCAGTAAGACCCAGGGTGCGTGGAACCTTCTAGTTCGGGCCAGCAGACTACTTAAGTTGCGACGGAGTTTCAAGCCGACAGTCTGGAGTTTGGAGGATTGTACGGCATTAAGAGTGCGATGGACCTGTGCGTTCTAGGACAAGAATCGAGGGAGCGATACGGGCGACACTAACACGCACGCCTAGCGCCTCATCGCTCCTACGCGCAAGGCATGCAGTGTTTCCGTCGTGACGCTCTACTGTGCAAATTAGATCTGTAACAGTGGGACTTTATTGCACGCAATGAAAGCCACAAATTAAACTACGTCCGTACGTATGTTTGAACTTTTCTCTTATCGCTTAAGGAAACTGCATAGTCAAGCTTTATAAATACGATATTTTAACATTTTCACAAATTTTTTCTCCAAGAATACACTTAATATGACAAAAGTAAAAAAAATAGGGACATAGATAATTGTTTTTTAATCTTCTCTGGCAAAAAGTCGTATTTGCAGAACATATATTTACCGAGATATAATCAATTCATGGTTACCTCAGCCTTTTCTGAAGCCCTGCTAAAGTTCTACTTACAAGATATTTCTCCACCTCGTGCAAACTAAGCTTAGCTAAGTCTGTAAAATTGCACCAGAGGGCAACGCACCGCATTCGTTCGCATTAAGTGTAGTATTTTATATAAGGACTATTTTTCACGAGGCGTTACCAACACACCAATTTTCACCCTGTTTTTTTTTTTTTTTTTTTTTTTTTTCCAAATTATTTATAAATGAGGAATTATAATTTATAGATAAAATATGAATAACATTTCGATTTAAAAAGAAAAAAAAGTATTTTGAACACAAGCATAAAACGCATGTGATACATAACTAACCACGTCATACATGGGAAGATTTCTCAAAGGTTTGATTCAAAAAGGCCGAAGAAACCGTCAATAGACTATACGCATATTCGCGCAAAAAAAAGTATTTCACTAAAACGCGAACAGCGTGTGGCGGCGACAATGACTTGTGAGAGTGAAGTCTGTGGACTGCAATCATAGGTGTAGTGAAGAGAGAGACTGGCGGGCGGGACTACTGAACAGGATGCGTGAGCGTAAGGCATTTGGAATGGTGGTAATAGACAGATTGAATATGTCTAAATTATGAGTGTGAATTAGCGACTGTAACCAATACGGACACAATGATAGGACTTCAATTTGAAATGAGATCTACATTAAATATTCCGCTCACAAAGAACAAGAGTGATAGTGTCAATAGGTAGTTTATTGTTGTAAATAATAACCGTGTCAGCATCTTAAAGAATTTAATTTAGTTATTTTATTTTTATCAGGAACTCCATCCCTCAGGAGCTCGGATACAACACTGGCGTCTTAAACCACACTGTAACAAACTAAATATAGAGTACAAATGGGTAAATAAAACAAACACATATACCACTAACCGTACAATCAGTCTTTTAACCTGTAATTTCTGACGTTATCTCTGTATTTACATGGGGTATTCATTGTCGAAGGTAATGCGCAAAAAAAAAAAAAACTTTTTTTCAGATGTACTCTAAAGGGAAATACAGTAAAATCCCACGTAACGTACACAATACAGGCGGAAACGATGCGAGTATTGTTGATATATAATTAAAAAAAACAACAGATTGTTTTCTATGTTGGGAATGGAAGATCAGCTTTAATTAATAAGAGTTTTTTTTAATGAAAGCTTAAAGATGCCAGTCGACGGAGTGAGGTTCAGTGTGCCTGTTTAACATCGGAAGATAGTGGTTTCCACTACTACTTACACCTCGTTTTAAAATATTCACAAGGCTGAGTTACGCTCGGTCTCCTGGCTGCATTGTAGAGTAACACAACAGAATGAGGCACATGGGATTGTTAAGGACGACAATGGCAGCCCAATAGAATACCAGATAGCTTCTAAGTGTGGGACACTGAACTGAGGTGCAGTTTAGGAAGTCGTGCAACGTGTAACTATGCATTTGCATTTAAGGAGAGACCTTAAAGTTTTGTGGTAATTTATTTTTTTTAAGATAAATTGGGATGTGTTCTCAGAAAAGGTACCTTATGGCGAAAAACCATTTTCGGGTTTTGGGTTGATTATGTAGACAATTCTACGAGAAATTCATCGAAATAACTCGCACCCTTGTATCGTTTATACTCCCAGCATGTTCCGTTCATATCTCGAAAACGATAATTGTCGCATTTTCAACCTTTTTATTGTCCTCCTAAAAACTTACGTTTTCACCCTAAGGTACATTTTCTGAGAACGCGCCAGAAACATCCAATGCACGTTCCTAAACTAATTTGAAGTTTCTATGCGTTTTTTTCTTCATAAAATGCATAGTTCAAATACCGTTTCAACCATTTTTTATGTTAAAAGGCAAGGGGATGAAAAGGAGCTCCTCCCAAAAATTTTGATCTTAACACATATTACGGCTAAGTCTCTTAAGTTTAAAAAATTTTCGGAAGTGATTGTATATCAAAATAACCCTACACACATTAAAAGTGTCTAATACCTACGGCGGGTTTGTGATTATGTATACAAAGTACACACTTTAATTGCGAGAGACGTCATATAATATAGCGGTATAGGACTTATGAACAAGTGGTAACCTACTTGCCAACCGGCAGCCCAGCGCAATAGTGAACCTTTCACAGAACATGTGCAGTAACTTATCCCGTTCCCAGAGCTTCGCGCAGCCAATCAGAAGAACGGGTACGACCACATCAAATAAACCGGCACGCCATTTCGACTCTGAATACTTAACTACTCTGTGGCAGGACTGTGAAACAATAACATACCTGCAAATACAGAAAAAAATCAACAAATGCTATTATACTTGGTCGAGGATGAAAATGGCATCCCACCACGGCAAAGGCCAAAGGACAAAGAAGTAGAGCTATGGTCCGTTCACGGTTACTTCATACTTTTCTGAAACCCTGCTAAAGTTCTACTTCCGGGATATTCCTCCGCCTCATGCAAACCAAGCATAGAAAATCACACCAAATGGGACAGCGCATCACATTCGTGCGCACTCAATGTAATAAAATTTTGCATAAGAAATCGTTCTTACTAGGCATTACCAACATACCTATTTTCTCCCTGTTTTTATTCATATTAATTATAAATTAAATATTATCATGTATGTAAAAAAATACAAGTTAAGGTTCGATTTAACGAAAAATTAAGGCACTTTCATGTAAACACAAGTATATGATACTCTGTATAAATAGGAAACAATCAAACACATAATAATTATATGGGGTGATTTTTCAAAGGTTTGATTCAAAAAGTGTGAAGAAACCGCGATTAGACTATATAAACAGTGTGTGCTGAGGGCTGTGGAGTCTAGTCTAGGGATCACTGAGCTCGCGAATTTCTCCAGTCGCTAGGGGTTCCTTATCAAGCAGCTGTGTTTGCAGAAGCTGCGCGTGCGCAGATTTTGCATTATCGAGACCACAGCAGTGCACTGACGCCTGTATTGTCATGGGACCTTGAGGCGGGCGAACGTCTGGTCTGACTAGAAATACCTGACTAGTCTCGTCGAGGAACTATAAATACGCTTCAGACGAGAGTCGCGAGCCATGGTCGTAATATAAGATTTACTATCCGCGGTAAAGAGGAGTTTCATGTCAGCCAAAAATAATAGGCAATAAAACAGTAGCTAAAGAGAAAAGTAGTAGGATTCCCATGAGTTGGCGTCATCGGGACCCCTTGTCCTCCATGTTGGATCCAGGTGACCTTGATATTGACTTTGAGCTTGATCACGGTGACCTTTGCCCTTGAAAACCCAAAAATTCCATAAACTTGTAAAAAAAATTATTAAAAATTTATAAAAACATATTTAAAATTTATTAAAAATTTTATTTAAAAATGTTATGAAATTTAAATTTCGATTTTTTTATGCTCATAGGGGATGGGGAGCCGGAGCCGACCGGGCCGATGGCTATGTTTGATGTTGATGACCTTGAGCTTTGACCTTGAACCCAAAGATTCGCCAAATAGTTTTAAAAATCCCCCAAAAATTTTTAAAACCATTAAAATGCATTTTAAAATATAACAAAATTATTAAAAATTTATTAAAAATTTATATTAAAAATCAAAGTTTCAATATAATTTATGCAAAAAGAATGTTGAACTCTTGTCTCAAATGAGAATGTCCGAAATTATTATACTATTTTTAATTCCTGATAAAAATAAAAATAAATATATAAAACTTACTTACATTTCTGAAAAGGAAAGGCTTACTTATATACCAGAAGTCCTGATTTATGAAACGACAATAACCTTTTATTACAGGATTAATTGGCTCTTTTAAAAGAATAAAGGTGTTTTTTTTTCTCAGACGCTTTTTGTGTGAAAGATCAATTCAAATAGAGTACAAATTTACGTTTCTTCTGAAAATTGAAATTTTAACTAATGCTGCACTCCGTTTAAATATAATCTAAAATGGACTTTACTTCTTAACTATCCAAATGTCTGCAGTAAGAACATATTTTCTTCGCATCTTTTCAGATATACAGTTCTCTGGCTTAACCGTGCTAATTAAAGTTCATAGCATCTCATACGAAAATCTTCAGTCGCAGAAAACTACATTATATTCAAATTATCATATTTAACTGCTGGGATAGTGTCGATCCATGTACACATAAAATAATAATAATTTTGTTACTCTTTCTTACAAAGATGAAATAAATATTTTTTTAACATAAACACGTTACTTCCATGTCCCTCATAGATATGCAGTATTAAATAAAATATGACAGTTGAGTTGGCAAATAATAATAAAAATTAAAATTAACCATAATCAAAACTCAGATGTTACACAAGGTCAAAGGTCATCGGGGTGAAGGTCAAGGTCACCTGTATTTGACATGGCGGGCAAGATGGCCGCCGGGGGACTGGAATGACAGAGCATGAACTGCTCCGAGCTACGGTCCCAGGTCCCGTTGGCGCCAACTCATCCAAATGCTAGCACTAATACAATTTTCATTTGTTAAGGACATAAAATTCTTCTGGGAGAGCGACTGAATGAGGAATCCGCTACATTCAGTATAACATGGAATAGCGTTCAGTCTACACACAGCCACTGCATATTTTTTGTTGTAATACGCTTACGTAAAACAATTAAATGACGTTTACGATGGGAGAAGGACCAGGGCCAGGAACCATCCCAATATCCGCCTGGAGTGATTTCGGAAAACCCTGGAAAACAAAAATCAGGATCGCCTAACCGGGAATAGGACCCAGGTCCTTTCAAATGCGAAGCCTGTGTGCTCACTGTAGTTATTTACTTTGTTTTACGTACATTAGAGTTATAAATAAATTTTTTTATGGTGAAGTGTTACAAGGTGAGCTGGTTCTTGCTCCCTGCTGTTCATTCTCGGTGCACGCAGTAGGAGCCAGTAACCACCGTGCAGCCTAGGGAAACTGAATGTATTCTGTTCCACAGCACAGAGCTAATGCCAGCTTACCCTGAAACAGTTCATCACACGCCACTGCACACAAGTATTGTATTAATTGGACTCGTGGTAATGGTAACCTTTAGAAACATATAAACTAAGCAATGCTTTTAAAAGTGCTCAATAGTCTCTTTATCTGAGCACATCAAAAACGCGTTCTTACACTTGATGCAGCTAGAGCAATACCAGCTTAAATAATTCAGTATGCTGCAAAGGAAGGAAAAGGAAATCTGTGGTTAGTGTGTGACTGGAGTAGTGTGTGAACGTGGAACTAATTATGTGTCTATTCTGCGCTCAACCATATTGATTGCGTTCATTTATAACTCACAGGTGTGGCCTCATGCACGAGCTGGCTTAGCCCACAGAAAAAAAAAACTTTAGAGTAGGGAATTGACGGTAAAGTGAGCAGTTTTTGTAGTCCTCTCATTTGGAATGATAGTAAAAAAAATGTATATATTTTATTGTAGCCTTAGACGTTAACTTTCGAGGCCGGTGAAATATATGCACTGTGTTTATTACTTACATGGGAATATCTGTTTTAAAAAGTGATGGAAGGATTAAAAAAATGGCTGATAGGAAAAAGTAGTTCCTTTCAACAATTATTTATACTCTAAATACCTTTTTAAATAAATATGGCCATGTAAGTAATAAACGCAGTGTGTATATTCCACCGTACTCGGAAGTTAACATCAAAGACTATAATATAATATATTTATATACTATTATTACAAATGAGAAGGCTTTCAAAAGTTCTCACTTTACCGTGAATGGCCTATACGTATAGGAACTGCAGGAAAGCTTGCCTGAGTCAGAGCAAACAAAACCCCGCCTTTTCCCTGGTTGAGGAACATGTGAAAAAGCCTTTGCGATTCTCGTCAGCAAGGTTTACCAACACAACAAACACCGTGCACGTGATCTGAAAATACAGCGGCCGACCGTACAACGAGGTGCCTTTCGGCGGAGCAAACCGCGACCACGAACCGAGCGTGTAAAAGGATAACCAATTGACTGGCCATCAATGACGTGTGCTCGGAATAAGGTGGGATGTAGGAGAGTGGCCTGAAAACTCTCCTGGATTCATTTCCTGTCGCAACAGCTAAAAACTAACCTCGTATGAAACACTCCACAGATCTCATATCTATTATCCCTGACCAGAAGTTGTGTTCCCCCTATTTACTTTCCACACTAATAATATTGTAATGTTAAGACGCCCCGTGGGCCTATCGGAGTTCGTGACGGATGGAAGTTTCAATAAAAATTAAATTATTAAATGTGGTTTTAAATTTATTCACACAGCTATTATTTACAACGTTAAACTTTCCCTCTCTGCTAGTACATTCTAAACTGGAATCAGTGAAAAAAATTTAACTAATTGAATTAGTGATGTGAAACATTTTCACTGATTGAGTGACGGCCGACTACAGTGGCGAATTAAACGTTGTTTTTAATTGAACGTAGCCAAATAATTAAGTGAAATAAGCATATTTAGGATAGTTTAGTTACTATTTATATTGCCCAATTTACCGTAACTTAAAAAAGAAAAAAGTTTCGAAGGAGGCCGTGATCGAACTCACACATCCTTCCCACTTCGATTTTAGACTATAACATTACCTTTTGCGCTACCACGCGAAGTTAATCTGCAAGAGGAAAATATATGTCATATTTCTTATCGTTATCGTGAAGATTTGAATTGTATGCCCTTACTTATAGTTTTTCGTTTTATTGGTACCGTTAGGACTATTAAAACGAATTATATATATATATAATATATATATATATATATATATATATATATATATATATATATATATATATATATATATATATATATATATATGAGTGCATTCTCTTTGCCACATTATATGCACTGAAAACGACACAGACAGAGCGCTGTGACGATTAAATGAAAACGAAATGAAAGACGTAAAATCAGAATGAAAGGCTGAATGTTCATATTACCTCGTATAATCATGTTTTGAAAGACAAAACACATTTTAGAAAGTATTTTGTATTGGTTTTATTAGTTTATTCGTTGTTATTTCACTTGATACACTTTGTTTAACGGCCATTTTTACACTCTATTTAACTGATCTATCAGTCAAAAATAAAACACTGAAAAACAGTGACAAAAGACTGACAAATCAGTGCAAAATGTCACTGAATCAATAAGTGAAGGTAATCTAGCATTTTTTCACTGATTCATTAAATTAAATTCACTGAAGTGACTGTTGAATCAGTCAGGTACTGTTGAATGATTAAAACAGTGAAATTCTCCGAGACCGCAATATTTAATTTATACCTCAATTCTAATGAAAACCCTGTTCGATTTTTCTGTATTGGCCACAGTCACTTAATTCACACGCGTTATTTGCAAATATTCAATCTATCTATTGGCATCATTACAAATGTCTGTCACTCACGCATACTGCAGTTCAGTAGTCCCTTCCCGCCTGTCAGTCTCACTCTTCACTGTACCTATGCTCGCTGTTCACAGACTTCACTCTCGCCATGCTCGCTGTTCACAGACTTCACTCTCGCCGCCTTTCGATACTCTGCTGGCTCCTCACTTCGCTGTCTTCTTACATCCAGCACTCAAGGTCACACGATTCTCTACACTGGAGGTCCGCCGCGGCTTATAGTCTCGCTGGCTCGATCTAGAAGGTTACCCGCACCCCGATTCACGCTCGGAGGCTATGGTGATGACCAGAACATTCTTGCATCTATAACCCCAAAAATTCAATCCGCTCAAGGTCGGGAGCGCGCGAGTCCCGATAGGCTTATCTGGCACACACGGCGGCTTGCCTTTGTAAATATCCCTTCGCTACTCGGGTTACTAGCGTTGTCTTTACGCACTCCTTCGCTCATTCGAGCGGAGCGGCATGGGGCAAAGGAAGCTATGCAGAGCAGCAAGTAAGTAACAGTAATTACGTCAGCAATACTATTAATAACAGTCGGCTATCTGCTCAATGTAAAATTCAATTGCTACGCTAAAGAGGTCTCGGTGGCTTAGCGGTTAATCTGCTCGCCTCCCACCAAGACGAACCGGGTTCAATCCCCGGCCGGGTCACTCCCGGATTTTCGCTTTTGGGAATAGTACCGGACGATACCGTTGGTTAGTGGGTTTTCTCGGGGATCTCCCGTTTCTCCCGTCCTTTCATTCCGGCGCTGTTCCATGCTCGCCTCAGTCACCATCGTCGGCTGTCAAGACCTCGTTGTTAAGAGCCGTTGATATCTCTTCACTCACCCACTCATCAATAAAACAGCTTATTTTCATTAGCATATCAGTAATCACAGTAAATAATGCGTAGTTAACGCTTGTTTACACGAATCTTTACGCTGTCTGACTGGTAAGAGATCTCGCTGATTGGAAACATTCCAAGTCGGCCTACTTCCGTCTATCACACAGTCGTGATACATGGAAGTCAGCTGACTTCTAACGCACACTCTGCCACTCGGCACAAGACAGCACACCAATCACTCGGCGTTGATTACGGCTCAGAAATACTCTCGGGTAGAGGCTGTTCACGATAAAGTGAGCACTTTGGAAATCAACCGTTGAAAAATATCACTACCCTTACTTGCATATATTTTAACTGGCGTACTGAGTGGCTTACGCTCAGGACAGTGGCAACGACGGAGTGTAAATATAGTTCCTTGCCTTAACGTTCAGTTAAGAGTGCTAGATAAAAAGTATGCGAAAACTGAAATTATTTATTTTGCTTTCTATTATTTAAATGTATATAAGTGTAGAAATTGGCACATTTTTAATTTCATAATAATTTCCCAGTTTCATTTGGCCGACGCATGATTGAAGTGATGAGGCCCATGACAGTAGTAGGGACGTGCCGGTTCTACCCCACCTGGGATTAATTGGGATTAATTGATGTATTATCGATTTTATTGAAAGGTTTAATCATTAATACGATCTTAATCCGATCAAATTTGAAGGGGTTAAATTTAATTGAAAGGGTTAATCAAAAAGGGTTAATTTTAATCGGGTAAATTTTTTTCACTTTATTACTTTGTGTATTAGTATACTTTATTTTGGTTCTTTATTCTTGGGTTGGGGGAGGGGATAACAGGAGCTCTGTACGATATTGATGGTGTGGTGTTCTGGAGGCGACTGATCAGAGTGGTGGGTGCAATGTGTTATATAGGTGTTGAGTTGAGTACAAGAGTGGGGTGAATGTAAATTTTCTTATTTTTTTCTAATTTTGGTGTAGTTGTAGGGATATTGGTGGTATATAGGCGATTTTTACGAATATATTTAACACATAAGAGAAATTCAGAGTTTTTAAACGAGTTCTACTATGTATGAATAAATTACATGCATCGAATCGCAAATTTCAAATGACTATGTGAATAATAAGTGCAATTACCTGAGTGTTAAACGTAATGTAAATCTCGAGCTTAGAAACATAATTTACACAAGAGAGAATTTTAACTATGTGAATAACATCTGATGTCGACCAGAGCAAATTCACTAAACGAAATCCAGCTAGCCAGTATGAAATTACACAAGGCAGAGTCTTTAAACAAAATATATTTCAAACAAATTCTATGTATGAATGAATAACACAAGAGACAAGGATAACAAACAACTACATTTTTCTGTCTTTAAACAAAACCCAGCTAGTCAGTATGAATAAATAACACATTGACAAGTTTACACGTACAAATTATATGATTCAGCCTGGTCAATGATGTCTTACAACAAAAAACTCTGAATACGATTTAAACCAGACACAATCACATACCTGAAATTATATTAAAATAAGTCAATTCGATGTATGAATGAGTAGCGCTTATGTCTAGCTGTGAGTAGATATGTGTATGCATCCGATAGGCAACTCTGTTTAAATTACGGTAAAAACTCGTAAATGAAGGAAATTTTTTTTTCATGTTTATGAAATTCACTGCACTTGTTAACACAAATGGTATTTTTAAACCGCTAGGAATTTTCGTAGACAGATCTCAGAAAAACACATAGTGAAATGGCTCCCCAAACTCGCACTTCTGTCCACCTCGGAGCTCACTTGAAGAATGAGTGGATGCTATGAAGTATGCCTGCTAACATACTTGGAGCTTGTAGGCGAGTAGAGCTATACGACTGACAGAAAATCTATCAAGCTACTATTTGCAACTTGATTCGTCCTACAAGTATGTGACTATATAAAAGTTAATTATAAATAAAAATAATGGACATACTACAAATGTTTTCCATCAAGTCTAGTAAATAGAGCACACTTGTTAACACAAACTGTATTTTTAAACTGCTAGGAATTTTTGTAGACTGAGCTCAGAAACGTGATTTGAAAATATTATCGCAATATTGACTTAACACACAAAAATTTATATTTTTCAGATAAAATACTTTTATATTAAAACACAAATCGCAGCTAGCGCTAGAGATGAATGTAGGTGCAATGGTTCGTAGTTGAGGTAACGCACAATCCGAGCCTCATCGTCAGCCAAGTTCTAGAGGTGTGGTGAAGACAAGAGGGAAAGCTGTTCACGTCTGTCTCCCATAAGAATTCATGAGCAAATTAAGATGGTGATGACTGGATACAGGGGCGCAGATCACTCCCAAGGTCCCTGCACTCCTCCCCACCTCCCACCCCTCGTCTGACTGCTACCCCAGGCTGCTCTCGATTGTCAATTTTTTCGGCAATGTAGCAAGATGGTATCCACTGCCTAGTTGCATTTGGATCATGAGGTCCCTGCCTGCCACCCTCTCCCACCTACACCCCTCAGAACCAGCCCGAGTTCAGGATGCCAACCACTCCCTACACCCCCTCCCTGCCCAGGGGGTCATCTGCCCTTGATTGTCAACTTTTCAGCACTGAGGCAAGATGGTGACAACTGCCTACTTGTGCTCAGATTGGGGGCTTCCTGCTTGTAGCCACCTGCTCCCACCCCTACCCTACACCCCTCGCCATCAGAACTGGCCCAAGTCCAAAGGGACATGACCTTGTTCATGCACCCCTCCCATCCCTACTCCCAAAGGTGACTTGACTTGAAATTCTACTTGTCTGAAGATGTGCATTATTGATCGGGCCTGGCGTATTCCCAGCGAAATAAAAGTTTCGCAACTCCCACCAATCGAAATTTATATCCCTGAAGCTAAATATTACCTGTAATCTTAATCTCCAGATAAAATTACAACAATTTTTATATCTTAACCCAAGAAATAAATTTTAATCCAATAAATTTTATCCCATTTCCAGCAAAATTATTAATGATTTTCCAGGAAACTAAGTAAATTTTCGCATAAGAGATATTTTCACTCACTAAAATTTTAAATTTTAAAACATTGAATGATCGCCATTTTTCAAACATGTATCATTCCAGTTAACTAAGTTTTAACTATTACAATTGAAGACATGGCACATGCATACATATTCAAACTTTCAATCTGTTTTTATTATATACATATAGCAAAGAATAATATGTATTTGATGCATGGACATGTCTATTACACTAAAATTTACTTATAACCAAAGTTTCAATTCAAAAGCTTCCCAATCGAGATTTTTAGATATACTATCTACCATTAAATGTGTATATACTTGGAACTAATTTCCAAATCGATTTCCCTAGAAAACAAAATTGGACATAATATTAAAGAAATAGCACATTTGAAGGTTGAAATGACTTCTATCGGTGTTTGAATATATCAATTTCCACGATATTTCAATACACTTAAGTAAAATTTAAAGAAAAATGGTCTCCATTTTGTAATCATATAACTCATCTTTTAGGATAATAAATTCCGACTATGAAGCATTTATTTACATCATAAAGAGATATCCAAGACAAATAACTTTATTCCATACAACGTAGGAATTGAGATAACGAATTATCAGACAAAATTTAGTGGAAAAAATGAAATACATATTACATATGCATTTTAAAACAGAAGACTGTTAAGACTACCACAGCTCAAAATGGTTTACTCAACAGAATAACATCCTACTAACACAATTTTTTAGTAAACAAAGTGTTTAAAAATTCCCTACAAAATACTTCTAAATCCATCTCTCCCTTCTACATTCCTGAAATTAGATTATTATTTATTCATTTTAATCGAATGCCAATTAAAGACGTATTCTGTCTAACATATGGAGATTTAATTACATGGTGAATGAGTATGAATACCCCGGCAATTAACATAAAAATATAATGGAATGCATTTTATTGTCATTAATGAAACCTGAAACTGTTTAAAACAATATGTTCATGCAGAAACAAGTTGTCATTCTGACATTGTGAGGTGAACATATACTCTGAAGTTAACTTTCTTCTCAAACTGAAAACTATTAATTTAATATACATTGATGAGAATGGAGACATCGCCAAATAAACTAAACTGCAAATACTGTGGGAAAATTTACACTTTTGCCTACAGTGTTCACAGACACGAGAGGAGCAAATGTTTAAAGAATTAATCTCGTATGATTCAATACCAGTGTTGGTGACGATACACGTAGTCTTTTTAAGCAAAGTAAAGTCGATATTTATGACGAAAAATCAGGTGAAGACAGTAGTGAGGATGTTAGTGATACTGTTCAAGACATTCCTTCAACAAATGCTGTGAAGAAGGCAGAACGCATCAACAACACTCGTTACATATTTCCCAAAGACCAGAATGAACGTGTTTATAAACTTAGATATTTATTGGAGTTTAAAAAAACACGATGAATATAACAGACTAAAAGAGATGGTTTTCATTATAACAACACTTAAGGAACGAGGTTACATCGAATGAAGTAATTAATTTGTCTCCAACAGAGAGATATATTCTTGCATTTTCTATTAAAAGTATGTTGCAACGAGTTAAAAGTCTATGAGTTCTATCAAAAACAAATATGTTCTTACTAACACAAAATACTGTTGTACTGAAAAAAAGCCATAGGAAAAGTTCTGAAAGCGAGCACTCTAACCACTTTTACATAACCAACAATATAATATACTATCTCGGATAAGGCTTGGTTGATATAAACTGGGTTCTAGTTTGGGTTAGGTCATGTACGAATGTAATCTAGTTTCTGACTTTCAGTGTTGGGTAGCTATGATTTTAATACATAGATTCTGGGTTAGTCTCGAGTTAGGTACAAATGTAATCTAGTTTCCCTTCTAAGGGCTCAAACATAATAGACGATACATAATAGATGTTACTATATGTTATGTACATAACAATACATTACAATATGTTACATTAGTATATTACAACACATTATGATACATATTACTATAACATTATTTCATGGAATAATGGACATAACACATAATTAATAAAATACAAAATAGCT
Organism: Dryococelus australis; assembly: GCA_029891345.1. Taxonomy (NCBI): domain Eukaryota; kingdom Metazoa; phylum Arthropoda; class Insecta; order Phasmatodea; family Phasmatidae; genus Dryococelus; species Dryococelus australis. The sequence continues at coordinate 74,179,020 of CM056996.1, forward strand.
TGATAATCGTTTGTTAGTGATAGGGTGTAAAAACTTAGATATGCTAAATTTTTAGATGTTTAAACTTAAATGAATAGCATGGAATTTTTCCGAACGTTATTAACTTAGTAATTTTATACTCGCTTCGAAATTTTAAAAGTATAGCATTTGCCAATATCTCAAAATGTGAGAAAACCATTAAGTTTAGAGATCTGAGGTCTTAGCAGTGTGACCGTTCCTTCAAGGTTAAATTTCAATACTACCAACTACAGAAACAAAGATTTCAGAGGTTGCCTTAAATTTTAAACAACAATAATGTATTACAAAATTACTAAAAAAGTTTCGCGACATGGAGATTTGAACTCTAAAATCTAAAATTTTGCAGTGTAAACCTGCACACAATCTTACTGAGCTACGGACACATCATCCTACGTCCTGTGTAAAATGTTATATATATGATAGAAGTACATAGTTATGACGTATTTTCAAAGTTGTATTTATTGTTTCATTATGACTGTGGGAGTTTGAAATGTTTCCTGTTTCTTACGTGTACATTAAGTTTCATTTGGTACATAAACATGTTTTACAGAACCCGCAATTTTTTCGTAAACAGATATATACGCTTCGAGGTTGCTACTCGAGCGTCCATCATCTTGTCTGTCGCATCTCCGTGGGTATACCAGAAATTTTGAACACATTCTATTACAGTTTCGGGCATGCACATGGGTACGACAACTGTTATATCCGGAGCCAGACCCCTCCAGAGGGGGCTAGATTGTACCCTACATGGGAGCAGAAACGCTAACAGAAAATGGATATGAAAACTGCTATGGAAATGGATATTGTGTAGGGCCAGCTTTATCACTCGCCCTCACACTTTACCACCCACATGACCATGGCCATGCCCATGGCTCCCGGACTTGGGACTGGGGCTGTACACTACACCACCAAACACCACTGGGATTATTCGTTATGCAAACACATGTGCATAACTGCATAACGATAAATCTCAGTACTGTCACAAGCATAGTGTACAGGTGGTTTACGATTCGCCAGAAAGAAAAACCTCCCATCTAAAAAATATTTAAAGGGGACAAAATAATGTACAGAAAGATGACAGCCACAGAGGATGACTACATTAGAGGCAGATGAAGAGAAAAGGTGGGGATAGCACTGAAATAATGAATAAATACAAGTACATTGCAACCACCAGTTACTCCATTGCTAGAGTGATATGAATACCATTCCACATTCACAACACCTTTTAGGATAACCGTTGAGTCCCCCAGGAATTGCCTATAAACCCCAGGTCGGAAACCCAACATAGACGACAAATTCCATGCACAAGTACATGCATGAGTGATTTGTGAAATGTGAAATAGTACACACATCACAACATATCGCCTACACCCCTGACAAGATAAGGATACCTTTTTCATGGGCTACATACAGCTTGCTACAATTCAACAGCACCACCATCTATCAACAGCACCACCATCTATCAACAGCACCACCATCCATCAACAGCACCATATCCATCAACAGCACCACCATCCATCAACTGCACCATCATTCATCAACAGCACCACCATCCATCAACAGCACCACCATCCAATAAGAGTACCACCATCTATTAACAGCACCACCATCCAATAAGAGTACCACCATCCAGTAACATCACCACCATCTATCAATGGCACCAACATCCAACAACAGCACCACCATTCATCAACAGCCCCACCAGCCATCAACACACCACCATCCAACAACAGCACCACCATCCAGCAACAGCACCACCATCCATCAACAGCACCACCATCCATCAACACACCACCATCCATCAACTGTAACATTCCTGGCAAGAAGAATATGACTCTTGCATGTGCTACAGAATGCTGCTGAAAAAAAAAAATAATTGGAACAGTGCACAAGTACACACGTGTATGATTGCATGGATCACAGCGTACCACCATCCAACATAAACAAAAACATACCTGACAAGATGAACATGACTCTTGCATGGGCTATATTACGTACCTGGAAAAAAAACACATAAATAGAATAAATCATCACACACATACCATCATTGTGGGAGAGCGGAATGGAAGCGCTTCAGCTTCGTCAAGCCCGGGGGGTGTGCCAGTTTGTTGGAACATTTGAATATATACGTCGTGATGGTGCGACCAAAAATTATTCACAATTACTCTCATTATTTGTGACCCATCAGTACATACTTAAAATCTTCAAATGTCATACGATTCTTAACCACGCATTTTTTTATTCCCTTGGCCCGTTTAACATCCTTGTTAGTGCACCGTGAGAAACCAAACAATATCGAAACCACAACGTTAAGAGACGAGGTTAGTTTCTCGTAGAAATTCCCTTTTAAATTTGTCTGGAAGACAGTCAGTGGTAGGCCCTACGCATAGATACATTTTAGTACACGTGATCTTTATTTAAAAAATGTCCATGGTCACGATCATTATACTCGTACGCCAACAGCGCTGGGCAGTGAAATGGCATTTCATGTCTTAGTTTAATTTTATTAAGATTTTCCGCACGTGAGTAACGTAAAGGTAAGATAAAGGTACCTGAAAGGTCCGCCGACGTAATTATAGACGCTATTTAGCTTAGTTTTCAGCCTCAATGTTTATTTGCCGTTTTGAGACGTTACTTTAGCCGTTTTAAGTTTTGTGAATGATACGCTGTCAAGACGTATTAAGTCGTGTTCAAAACGGTCTTGGAGTTGTGTTGAGAGTTTGTAAATTTATTTCCTTCGGGTGTTTTGTCGACCTTTGGAGTAACCACATTTTTGCCGTTTTCAGTTTTGACGCAAAGTTAAGCAGCATGAGTTGGTTAACATCTCCCCCTCCCCAACCACTCTATGTTTGCCGTTATGGTATATCGACGCTGATGTGTTTTATCTAGATGTTATAGAGATTTCCTATTTTATTTTCCCTGATATTTTCCCCTTCTTTCCCCCTTTTTCCATAACGTTTCCTTTAACCCCCCCCCCCCCCCAAATTGGAGTCACCCGTTCCTCCTAACCAGACCACTGCGTCCTTTGCTTCTTTACTCTAAGGTATCATTTCATATCACACTTTTGAAATGAGGGGCATTTATCTGTCCACCTGAAATATCTACCAACTAAGCGGGTACTGTGTTACATCCGCTTTGGGGCGAATATAATTTTTTTGAAAATACTATTAGAAGATTGGTTTTGCGGTCGAAAGGAAATGACTTCCTGTATTTATCTATCATTTTTCTTTAACGTAAATTTCATCTGAAAGATGCTTACTCTCTGTGTGCCAGTGCATGGGATTGATTTTTTTTTTTTTTGCGCGCCGTTCTTAAAGATTATGGTGATATCCGCCTCAATCCATTTCCATACCAGTGTCAGTGTGAAGGAAAGTTGTCGGAATTTAACGAATGATAAAATAGTTGCTGTAAAAAAGGGGGAGACCAATGCTGGCAAGCAAATGTTTTCATGTAAAAAAGGGCGCCAACAATTCCCACTGCAGCCAACTGGTTGTCGTGAAATTGCGATTTTGTGTTAACAAGTCTGTCGGGACGTTAAACGAGATGTCTTTCAATTTGGAAATTTATTTCACGAACAGTAAACCGTATTCAGTTGTTGTCCAATTCCACTCGCAGATGACTCTGTGAAGTGGCAGAAGACACAACTTTGGCTGCTACAGCCAAAGTTGAAGCGTGCTCTGTACAAATTTGGTTAATTAACGACGCAGAGAACCTCCAGCAAAAACCCTACCTGTTGAAGAGCAAACTGACGTAGGTGATTAAAGATTTTGGAGGTTGTTGCCATGATTTTTCAGCAACACATTGTGCGTGCGCATAAAAATACTTGAGCGGATGGATTTACAAACTGTTTGGAAAGCCACAGTTGTGTTACTGAGCCGCGGCCATTGTGCGTATTACTGGACAGCTTAGGCATACATTTACGAATTATGAGAGAAAAAACTCACGAATTTCTAATTCTGAATTGAACTGTTGCAAAGTCAACAATTTATGGAGTCTTTAAATTATTATAAAAACATGAGGAAAATGTGTTTAAAACGGATCAACTGATAAATTTTGTGTATACGATTATGTGTCGGTATCGTTAAAGTGGTGTTTCTTTTTATTTATTGAAAAATTTAATCATACTAGAATATGACAGTTTTGCCACGCATCCTAAGAAGTTGGTAGCATAGTGAGCAAAACAAATGTTACGTTTCATATGCAGCTCGTTCGCGGTAATTTCGCGAATTTTCAAGTAACGCCGCAAAAATTAACCTATATTTTTACTGCAATATACAGTAATATACAAAAAATATGTACAGTCCGCAATCATAAAATTCGACAGCTTTGTGAAATAGGTATAATCATGATCATTGTGTTTATTCATCGGTACATGACGAAAATGATAGCTCCTGCGGGAATTAGGTGATTCACGCCAGTTAAACTTGTAGTACTTTAAAATACTCAAAAGCCACCTGTTACAGATCGCTATTCTTCCAAACCATTTATCAAGGCGTGAAAATGAAAAATCTTTCTTCTTCGCCTAAACGTAAACACATTTTTTTTTTCTCTCCGTAACAGTGAGAATCCGATAGGTGAGTGGCTAATAGGCTACTTGATTATATGTTTTAAAACAACTCCGAATATCGGACAGCATTTTTAAATTGATTACTTTATCATTATCTCACACTGTTCACACATCTCATAACTGTTCTCACTGTTCTCATTAACAAATTTTAAACGCCTTTTTTAGATTAAAAAACTCCGAAAGGTCAAATTCACGGGAGGTTCCATAAAATTACAACATATAACAAACGGTCAGTTAATTGGATATTCTCGTCTGTAATTTTCTGTGAACACACGAAAGAAAAAAATTAACGGCGTAATGTTTAAGGGTGGTATTTTTTTTTTTTTTTTAGTTCTAATCTTATTGTATTGTGTACTATTGAACTGAAAAGTTTGTTAATCCTGCACCAAAATTCTGGTGCGCTCAGGGATTAATATATTGTTATTAGACGCCGTCAGCAAAATTTAGATGAACGTGGCCCGTATATACCGTATGTACAACATCGAAAGACGAAACCTAACACGTTCCCATTAAAACCTGTCGTTCCATTTATCTTAATTCAGCGTATAGTTGCATTCCACTGTATATTGGACTTAACCGTCCCGTAGATAACGAAGCTCTCGTGTTTCAACGTGTTCGTTGCAATTTTCAACGAATTCGTTGTCAGCTTCAACGTGTTCATTGCCAGTTTTTTACGTTCTGGGATTTAACATCTGATGCGAAGCTATACGTGTTCACGAAAATGGTAATTGTTGAAGAAATTAAACAATTTTTCGGCCGTATGAATTCTGGAACTGGCTACATGCTTTCGACTGTCCTTGAATCGTCAATTTACTTCTGCAGTTTTTATCAACAAGTTGGACATCTCAGTCTCACGAGCCCAGTTAAATTTATATTTTAAATACTCGAAACAGTTGAATTTTTAGGTCCTTTCTTTCAATTTTTTTTACGCGTGATTATGACAAATTTTCCCCTCTGTTCTTGGTATAGTCTTTTCAGCTCAAGGTACATACGCAGGGAGATACATGTTCATGCCCCTTATCTTCACTGTGTGCCAATGCCAGCCATTTTAATATAGGCTACTTCATACTTTACGAGGCATATAGGCGTAATTTTTGAGACACCTAACATTTAGCTTTGGGGAAGTTAAGAAAAAAAGACTGAAAAGCTAATTCTCTTTGAGTTTATTAATATGTGCATTCAAAATCTATAGTTCCCTTACTGTTACTGAAAGACAGTTATTGGATAGTCGATTTCTGCAAGAAACAGGATGGCAAAAAATGCATTGTTCTCCCGTCCTGTACAAATTATGGCTAGCAAAATAAAATATAGTCGATATGTGCGAATTCTCTGTAATTTTTCTGAATTGGAGACTTTTGGCTGTTCTGCAAATGTGCATCACGAAATCTGTTTCGCCACTGTTTCTTGTGGTGCCAACAAGAAAAAACCTTAATGGGCCTAATAAATTATGGCTTAGATTGGAACAATTAATTTGTAACAACTATCAATTCTTAATCCTGTTCCAAAATTGACCGAGCAAAGTTGGACTGTTTTGTTGCGTCGTTCAAGTCTGCGATATACGTTACCGAAGTTCTGAATGACTGGGAAGTATAATTAAAAGCGCTGCATACAGACACATTTCTGATTAAAGGTAAACGTCTTCCTATCGCGTTGATATTTAGCCACAGTGCGATATTCTTTACTGGACACATAGCGATGTAGTAACGTAGTTGAAACTTTAACAATGATGGAATAAGGCCACCAGAAGGGCGCCTTGTGTAATGGGTGCTCGAGTATAACTTTCGCTTGTGTACGCTTAATAAGGAGCAGAATGGTGAAAGTAACAGTGATTGAGATGGGAGTCGCGTAAATGCTAAACGTGGTTGAATCCAAGTACTGTTGCAGCTGCTTGGTAGTAGGATTAAACAAAATCCTGTTGGTCAGCGACCAACACAAAATGTAGGTATAATATTAGCGTAATTCAATAAATACAAGATCTGCCACAAACCGGTTTTAACGAGTTGTAAATAATGTACAAACTACTGCTGACAGCCTTAAATTGAGTACAAATATAAACCGAATTAAAAATTTTAAATCATTATACTTTTCAGTAGATTCCACCTCAGATAGTGTATTATAAGGTTACTAGGAATGACTAGGTCAGACAAACTGCGTAAACGTATGTTACTTGAATTTATTCATGAGATTTCAATAGTGGAAAAATGTTTAAATTCCAGAATTTAATCGTGCAGTAATTTATAAATACTACCAAAGGTAGAAATATCAAGTCGTAGATCTCAAGTAGGCCTACGCTCTAAATTAGAATCAGTGGAAAACCACTGATTTACAGTGAAATTAAACTACTCAAATCAGTTAAAATGGCTTCACTTAGAATCAGTGGAAAATCACTAATTGTTTCAGTGAAAAAATTTCACTGATTGAATTAGTGTCATGAAACAATGTCACTGATTGAATAAGTGAGGACCAATTGTAGCGGCGAATTAAATCTTGGGTTTATTGAATTTAGCCAAATAATTATGAGAAAATAACATACCTGTTTAGTATTTATGATATTTTACTATTTATATTGCGCAATTTACCGTAAATTAAAAAAAGCAAAGAGTCTCCCGCAGGTGGCCGGGAAGAAACCCATACAACCTTTCGAATTCGACCGTTACCTTCTCATCTGAGCTACTAAGCCGAGTTGATGAAAAAAGAGGAAAATATAAGTCTATATTTCCTCATCGATAGCTTGTAGTTTTAAACTGTATGCCCTTACTTTTCATTTTTGGTTTGATTGTTACCTTTAGAATTGTTAACATTATATATCATATATATAATTGGAGACAACTGCAATGAACATATGTACCTAGTTATATATACTTAACTATATACAGCATCTTGCCTTCTTTCCTATTCGTTTTGAAATCTTACTTTTATAAGGGAAAGGAGGTTTATTAGATCACCTTCATGTCTGTGCGCGTCCTCAAAAACTTTCGAACCAATTCACTGGATTCGACAAAACCCTTAAGTTTCACTTGAAGTAGGATACATATTAAGGATACTCAACTGTTTAAATTTCAACCTTGTCAGATGCGTATTTTCAAAATGGCCGCTATTAAAATTTGTTGGGTGTGATATATTTCAGAATCCATTTCACCGCTTTGAACCAAAGACATCTAACTGTGTATGCTTATAGAACATTAGACACGTAACTTATTTCCAAAATAACCCATTATAAATCTTAAACGTTAGTATGGCAAATGTGCCAATTCATTAAACCAACATCGATCAAAATTTATGAGTCGTTAGTGGCTTACATACACAAAGGACGGGGGTTCACTGCCTATTTCGTACCCAATTTTGTAATATGGCGCCTCCTGGAATAATAAAGCTTTGGACATACATTTCAGGAACCATTGAAACGCATACCAACAAATTTGAATACGAAATAATAATGCAACAGTTTGATTGACGTAAGGAGTTTCCAGTGGGTAAGGTGCTTGTTATGTACTAGTACTGTGGAAGACCGCCTTCAAATTTTACAGAAAATTCACATATTTTCTAAATTGCTGTTTTTAGTGCTATGTTCCATATCTTCGGTACACTATAAAACGACCTAAACTAAACATGTTGTGCTTAAGTACCTCCTGTGTGCGCTGCACAAACAAGGCAATATATACAAAATCCCACCTTTTTGGAAAGTAGCGCTACCAAATAATATTGCATTTACACATAAAGATCTGCGAATTAGCGTAAGATCTTGTGAAATTTTCCTTCTAGTGAATCAATTTTTAACACACAAGATCTACTTTTTTAAACCTTTCAAAACTGTATCCATTTTAGTGCCATTTATAAACATATATACGTGTTTATGTATGCAGTAACCTATTTTTTACATTGATTTTAACCTCCCTGCTTGCCCAGAATATACCTACCCAGTAGAATATTCTGTTGAGTTTAAGTGAAGGCAATCTCAAACCCATGTTTCTCTCACGCTTCTGACGACCGTCAAATTTCACGGCGAGGACTTGTCTGTTATCGCAGGCATAAAAGTGGCAATCGGCTTGTATTCGACTCATGGTTTGCAGGAACAATGGACGACGTCTTCTGCTGCTGCTGTTCTGTTGCTTTTATACCAAGCATGATCTCGTCTCTGCTGGACGCAAAGGATATCGGTTCCAAGTTGTTTTCTGCTCCGATTTCGGACGAAGCTGGCGCAGTTGTTTAGTAGCGTGCATCACAGCAGGCCTAGCTCAGTAACATACGTGTATGGCCACAGCACAGCCGATGGTGGCGGACAAGATTAACACCTACTGTAAACAATACGTACCACACATTAATAAGCATACACAACTGTTCGATTGTGGCGACAGTCGTTGTGTGATTCCATATAGGATGTAAAGATATTGGTATTGTCTATGCACCTGGAACTGTATCGCTGCTGTGTACTGTGTGTGGGCTTTTGAATGTTGAAACATTTGGTGCAGCAGTGTAGAGCAATGCCATTTAGATGCATCATGCATCACATTTAATTAGTATCAGGTAATACACTGCATTTGACAACAAAAGCTGTGGCATTCCATAACTTTTACTGTAGAAACATGTATCACAAACACTTTTATAGGAAAGGCTCGATGATACGGCCGCCATGTTTGACGCACATCTGTGTTTGTGTGTGCGTGCACTCACACCATAAATGGGAGTAAAAATGCAAAATAATATAAGTTTAACACTTGAGTTTGCGATACCAAGTGGCAAGTCGCTTCGAGTCATCTGTTTACAGAATTTCTGTGCACCTGCAATATGCTAGATGTGTGTGCAGTATGCTGTTTCTCAAAAGATTACTATAGTCCATTCACGACTCGAACAGACTTATGAAAATCAACCTTTGAAATAACACCCTAGCCATTAGCTGCATGCATAGCTAGTGGTGGTTGCGGGTGTACGACCTGCGCAGGCAGGCATCGCGCTCTACCTGATTTCGCTTTACATTCCGCTGGTCCGATCTCGGCATTCCCGTCCTTTCTCCTTGCTTCTTATCTTTGGTTACTACCCTCCCTCCAGCATGTGCGCACTGGCCAGCTTTCCCCTCCTTTGATTTTGTAAGTTCGTAGGTGAAAGTGTGAGCTCGGCCTATTCCTACTGAGGCTTCGAAAAGAGCATTTGACTCTTAGGTGGGTGTGGTGTGTGACCATTTGACGATGTTGGTCGATGTTCGTCACGAGGCAGGTTGGTTTGGCAGCTGACAGTTTTCAAGTTAATTAATGTTAAGAGAGTTGTCATGGTTGATTAAGGACTAAAGTAACTTTAAATTTATTAATTGTTAAATCTTGTTTAGGATTCCCCGTTCGAAATTCTAGTCTGCATTAGCTTATATATACTAATATTATAAAGAGGTAGTGTTTGTAACTTTGTGTGTTTGTGTGTTTGGATGTAGGAGGTAATCTTCGAAACTACTCATCCGATTTTAAAAATTCTTTCACCAGTAGAATGCTACGTTATCACTGAGTGTCATAGGCTATATTTATTTTAATAATCAATAGGGATCCCTACTAAAACTCAATAATATAACCCAAAGTGTTAATTAATGACCTATAAAATTCCTTACATTGCGTGCGCTGCGAAAACTATTGATGGTAGAACAAAATAATGTACTACGGCTTTGCAGGACGGACAGATTCGGAAAATAAAACGTGCTGTGTGCTGCGTACGGCGCCAACCTTAGAAGCTCTACTGCCATTATGGGGGGAGTTACTTTTGTGTTTGCTGGGGATTTTCGGCAGACACTCCCTGTAGTTACAAAAGGGACGCGTGCAGATATCACCAAAGCATGTCTTAAATCATCACCCTTATGGAGTTCTATTCAACACCTAAATTTGCGAACGAATATGAGAGCCTATCTTGGTGGAGACACGCATAAAGATTTCCCACAACAATTGCTCAGACTTGGAGAAGGAGTGTTTCCTTCTCTAAATTTGGGCACTAATTCTGCTGAAATCATTTTAAATGAGACATTAGGTCAGATAGTCCACAGTCTGCAGCATCTTATAGAAGCAGTATATCCGGGCCTCGAAAATTTACTAGAAAGAGACTTTCACTGGTTGTGTTCCAGGGCAATAGTATCGCCTAGGAACGACACTGTCAATGAAATCAACAATCTCATTATACAAAGAGTTCCCGGCCAAGTCAAAACCTATAAGTCGATTGACACAGTCACCAATGTTGACGATGTCGTCCACTTTCCTCGAGATTTTCTAAATTCGCTTAATCCTTCTGGCTTGCCACCTCACGAACTATCATTAAAAGTCGGTACTCCTATCATGCTTTTAAGGAATATAAGCCCTCCTAACATGTGTAATGGCACAAGATTGCTCATTAAAGACTTGAAAGAAAATTTGATTGTCGCGACCATCCTCACCGGTCCAGCAGCCGGCCAGTTGGCAAACATCCCGAGGATTCCCATGATTCCCACGGATTTGCCAATATCTTTCAAACGGTTGCAATTTCCCGTAAAAACATCGTTCGCGATTACTATTAATAAGTCCCAGGGTCAAACTTTCTCTTTGGTTGGAATCGACCTGCAAAAAGAGTGTTTTTTCCCATGGCCAACTATATGCTGGTTTATCACGAGTTGGAAGTCCCGAGAAACAGTACATTTTGCTACCAAACAATAACAGGACGTCAAACATTGTCTACAGAGAATGTCTTAGCCAATAACATATTAAATACTTCTATCTCAGATAAATTGCATTGTAATATAATGCATATTAATATGAAAAATTATAAAAAAGTAAAAAAATATCAAATAAAAATAGCAAGGAAACTTTAAATTATAAATTATTTAATTAATTATTAAATTATAATGTGCTTTTTTAATGCTTATTAACGCCGGGTTAAGCAGTTTTTTTTATCTTAATTGCACCCCCCGCGAAGCCGGGGCGGGTCTCTAGTTTGAAATATTTTTGAACCTTTTGCATTTTGCTTCTCTTCACTTTGTTTCGGTTTTGTATTGCCGCCATGTTGGATATAAATCAATTTGATAAATCCTCCCGACTTAGGGTTCAGTGCGAGGTCTGTAGAGCCTTATGAGTGAGGGCGCTTTTGACTGTTGTCTCATTCGTCGTCGGGATGCCAAACTACGCCTCGAAAATTGATAGTGGGTTACCCAAATGTTTCGGACTTGAATCGTCATTGTGGGCAGTTTTTAGGTAAACATTTTGCAAGCCAATTTAAGATAGGGGTAGAGCCAATGTTTGGTTCCTTTTCCTCGTTTTGTAATCTGATATTCTTTTAATTTGTCTTTCCTCCTCGGCCTTTGATTGGTCCAAATGGGTGCGCCGAGCTGGCGAGTGTTCGTACTTGTATTTGCCCTCAGCAATTTTTGCATGTTGCAATTTAAATATTGTTCCATGTATTATCATGAATTCAAAGGCATAATGGTAACACGAATAGTTTGAGTGTTATATGCATACTCTAAGTCAAGTGGGTTCTCGTATCTGATTGCAGAGAATTCGTGAGTTTAAATAACTCCATAACAGTTGTCAACAGAATACATCTGCTCCTTTGGTAATTTTGTGAGGTCATATGCTGGCAGACAAGACCCTTAAAATGGAACGCTGTTTCGACCAGCATTAAAACATAGCATTTTTTCACACCTGTAATTAACTGGAGCTTTGGATATGGCAAAGTTTTGACATATTTGTATTTGAGTATTTTTGTATATATTTGTGGAATTTAAGGGAAATAAACTGTCCAGATTTTTAATTGTTTTTGCTATTGTAAAGTTCCTTGTGTGGGCTTACCACAGTGTTTTAAATAAACTATTGGTTTCCGACAATAAAAAGGGGTGTTTTATAAATAGTAAAGGTTTGTGGATTCAAGGAGACTCCACACGGGTACTGTACCCGCACCCGCCACTTTTTTTAAACATAGCTATACATGCAGCTAATAGCTAGGATGTTTTTTCAAAGGTTGATTTTCATAAGTTTGTTCCAGTCGTGAATGGACATTTATGTTGCGGCAAAATTTCATTTTGTGTTGCGGCAAGACAAAATTTGTGTTGCGGCAAAGCAAATTTTGCGTAGCATTGTGTTAAAAATTTCACTGTACTTTTTTTTTTAATTAAATAAACATTGCAATGAAAAATAAATTAAGTACCATTATTTAGTCACCAAAACAAATACTACTAACGAAAATTAATGACTACAGATAGCGCAATAGAACCCATGCCCTGAGTGCTTGACGCACTCCGCTTCACGGAACACGGCACCCTACCAACTGCTCTACCGTAACATGTGTTTCAGTTTAATTCATATTGCGGGTATTGAATAGAATTTAAACGACAAACTACAGTTTTCTTTCGTTATGTGGCAATACTTTATGCTCTAGAAATATATGCATATTTGGTACACGTAAACAACTGCTTTGCAAGGCTTTTGAGCTGATCTAAACTACATTTAGTTCTCATATACTGCTTTAAAATGTAAACGTAGTAATTTTATTTTACGAGCTTGCCACTGTTCACTACCATCCGCCATTTAACAACGTCGTCAGTGAGTAGTAGGAGCATGGGCGTTCTAACTTACTTTTTTTATGTTGACCTTGACCTTTCAGACATGGTGCCATAACATTAACATGGGAATGGTCTCAAACAGGAAGATACCAAACTGGTGATGCCCATATTTGGAGTGTAGAAACTATAGATTGCAGTGTGTGGTGTAATTGACATTCACTCTCTCTTTTCAGTGCACAATTTTGTAGTTAATGCTGTCCTTGTTCTTGCGGGCGCTGTCGCCTGATAAGTTATTTTTTACAACTTCGAAAAAGAAAAATATATATGTTGCATGTGCACCATCCACTCACAATGATAGGGTTTCTCACAGGCTTCAGTTTCAAAGGAGCAGCTTAGCTTTGCATCACAGGATTGGATTCCTTTACGAGTTGGCAGGGAGATAAACAGATATAAATGATCTTAATCAGGCTGTTTCCTTCACTGCCCATTTCTTTCTCACCTTGCCAGTTATGTTATAAAACTGAAGCAATCTGGCAACAGTGAGCGCCATAAGCCCTGTACTGCTATCTAAGCATGAGACCAACTACAGCTGGTGCTATACCTGGTGTGCAGCTAAGTGCAGAGACAATTGCAGAGCCGATTGAGTTGCTGTATGTGGTGTGTGAGGTGGTGTGTGAGGTGCTGTGTGAGGTGCTGTGTAAGGTGCTATGTGAGGTTTCTGTGTGAGGTGCAATGTGAAGTGCTGTGTGGTGCTAATGTGGAGCATTTGGAGTGATTGAGGAGCAGTTAGGTACAATTGAAGAACAGGAGGAGCTAAGTGCAGAGCTATGTGCGGAGCTAATCCTGTGCTGTGATTTGCAGATCATCAATTATGCGGTTAAGCCCTTTTGTAAATATGGTCATCATTTCTGAACCGTTGAAAATATAGTGATCAATTTGATAACATTGCAATCATATCCAATATCCAACACGATGGCAAGGTCATTTAGGTCCTAAACCCTTTCTGACAAGGTCAATCATGCCTTAATCCCTTTTGTAAGCATACTAACTCATACTTTCCCATATACCAAAGCTACAGTCATCAAATTCATAACACACGTATCAATGCCAACAACAAACAAGACTGCAAGGTCAAACACATTAAGCCCTTTTATAAGCATAGTTACTGATAATTTCCGAACCATTGAAACCATACTCATCAAATTCATAACTTAAACATTGTATCCTGTGTCCAACACAATGGTAAAGTCATTTAGGCCTTAAATGCCTTCTGGCAAGGTCAATTATGCCTTAATACCTTTTATGAGCATACTAACTCATAATTTACTATATACCAAAGTTACATTCATCAAATTCACAACATACACTTAAAACCCAACAACAAACAAGACTGCAAAGTCAAACATACTTAAACCCTTTTCTTAGCATATTAACTCATTATTTCCCATATACCAAAGCTACATTAATCAAATTCATAACTTAGACATCGTAACTGGTATCCAACACAATGGTAAAGTCAATTAGGCCTTAGGCCCTTTCTGAGAAGTTCAATTATGCCTTAATTTTTTTTAAGCATACTGACTCATAATTTCCTATATACCAAATATACAATCATCAAATTCGTAACATACAATCAAACCCAACAACAAACAAGACTACAAGGTCAAATACACTTAAATTCCTTTTATAAGCATACTTGCACCAAATCAGGTGCAATTAGCATACACACATTATAGTAAACTATATTGGCAGGATCTCAAAGCTACCAATTAAAAAACAGTGCACACAAAATTTCAGTGGAATGCATGTTATTTTATAAAATATTCTTCCAATCATAATACTGACAATAATTGCTTTAAAAAAACACAGCACAGCCTTTAATAATATATGTTGTCGAAAATGAACATGTCAAAAATTACGATGGGTTGTCTTAAAATATTTCAGGTACAAAAAGGACTGATTCTCACCAACGAATCAGTTAAAATTACAATTGCTTTGATGCTACATGGAACAGGTAATACTTGACTGTATTACAATTCAATAGCACCCAAATCTGTGACTAAAGCAAGTAAACCTAGATTTATACTTGACCATAATATCGAGGAAACTGCTAAGGTGCGTTCATGCCTGAACGAATGACAGCTTTAAAAAGTGCAATGATAGCCTAAAACCATAATCTCAAGAGCTTTAAATGCTTTTGAACAGACAAATATTAAACAGGCTTCTACAAAAAGCCCTAACAAAGGAAGTAAAATATATCAATTCCACGCTAAGGTTGAGGATTTAGTGTGAACCGTGCTGTTCACTTTTAATTTGTTAGTCGCACAAATGGACGGAGCATGCCACCGGATTTCACACCACGTCAAATGGCCGAGAAACAATTCCTCAACTCAGGAGCACAAGCATCAACTATGGGACTAAAATTGACATTGAATAAACTCACTAATATTGCCAAGTTGCAATATAAAAAATCTTCCAGAAGGATGGTGAAAAATTACAGTAAATATTAAGTGATCAAACCTCAAACACTCCAAAATTCTACAAGTGACACTACAATTCATGTGAATTAATATTCCAACTAGTACTCATAAATTCAAATACATAAGAGACAACACGATCATTATAATAAGTGGAAAAGGTGGCAGCATGCAGCCATACCAAAGCGCCTAATCCAGATGACACATTAAAATTTAACTTAAAAATCTGTAGCTTATACAACCTCGCTAGGGGCGCCTGACTAAAATGAACATATACTAGCAGGCCGAACAAAGCCCTAGAAACTAACTTAGGTACACCAATCAAAATATTAAAAGACTTCTGTCCAGTCGAGCAGTGAGATGACGATGCAGAGCAAATAGTAACTAGGCTCGTGACAAATAGGGCTAAATGTTAAACGAGCCATTTCATTTCTCATAAGTTAACAAACGCATGTTTTAAACACACTTAAGAAATATTAAAATGTATCTACAAAGTTATAAAAGGAGTAACCTACCCAAAATATTTAATACAAACTAACAGTCTTCTAAATATGACTACAGTGCAAATTTAGTAAGGGCCACACAAAGCACTACGCCCTCAACTCTCTACAAATATTTATGCCTCTCACCCGGCATTACAAGAATATTACCTTCACTGAATATTAAATATTAATCAGATATTACTTTGGTATTAGTTGTACTTATGGAGGTGTGTCGCAGAAGCTCTATATCTCGTAGAATTGCGCACCATATCGGCCTATCTGAGTAGCATTATGATTATCAGCTGATTGCTACTTGCACGGCTAGACACAGACAAGAGCCCGCCGAATATTCACTTACAAAAATCTAAGCTTGAACACATGACGTAAGCAGGGTGGGGAGTGGTAGAGTGAGAAGCACACAGAAGGGAAGGGGAACGAGAGCATTACAGAGAGGTCGGCTCGGGCGCTGACCATGTGCAGGATATGACAAAACTACGTAGATGGTGCTAATATCGGTCCAATAACGCAATGATGAGAAAAATTACATAATTTTTGGTGTCGCCAAGCAAACTACAGCCAAACATAGTTCCAATTAACGCACGCAAACGCTCAAGCATTGCATACTAACTCATAATTTTCCATATACCAAAAATACAATCATCAAATTCATAACCTACACATCAAGCTCGACAACAAACAAGACTACACAGTCAAAGACATGTAAAGCCCTTTTATTGGCATACTAACTCATAATTTCCCATATACCACATGTACAATCATCAAATTAATAACACACATAGCAAACCCCAACAACAAACAAGATTACAAGGTCAATCACACCTAAAGTCCTGTTATGAGCATACTAACTCATAATTTCCCATATACCAAAGATACAATCATCAAGTTTATACCATACACAACAACCCCAATAGCAAACAAGACTACAATGTTAACACACCTAAAGCCCTTTTATAATCATACTAACTCAAAGTTTATCATTTACCGAAGCTACAATCATGAAATTCATAACATACACATCAAGCCCAACAACGAACAAGACTGCAAGGGCAAACACAACTTAAAGCGTTTTCTAAGCATAGTGGAGCATAAACATATCAAGTGCATATTCATCAAGGACATTATTTACGCATGTAATAGTATTTCATTTCAGATACTAACCAAATTATATTTAAATTTTATTTGTGAATTGGATTGGTACTAGGTTTACATAATGTAATGTTAATTTCGGATAATCGAGTTTGAGTCTCGGTCAGAACACCTAATATTACTTTATATCCGAATTTAACAAAAAATATGGTTTTGATTTATATTCCTGCTTAGAGCAATTTTCGTATTTGGGTTCGATTCTTGGGCAGAACACTGATTATTATTTTTATTTTGAAGTTAAAAAAAAATTATTTTTGTTTTGTATTGCTGCTTAGAGCAATTAATGTAATAATATTTTTAGTTTACTAGGCTCGATTCCCAAGCCACACATTTAATATTTCATACATTAAATAACACAAGTAAGTTAGGGAAGGCAAATTGCATTTACTTACCCAATTATGCATATAGTCTCGTCCATGTGTGTGTGTGTGCAGACACATTAGCACCTCCATATTTCGTGGGTTGTGAAGCACTGGCTGATGGGTTAAGACGAATCTCGCATTCTCTCGGATGAGACTATATGCATAATTGGGTATGTAAATGCAATTTGCCTTCCCTAACTTACTTGTGTTATTTAATGTATGAAATATTAAAGGTGTGGCTTGGGAATCGAGCCTAGTAAACTAAAAATATTATTACATTAATTGCTCTAAGCAGCAATACAAAACAAAAATAATTTTTTTTTAACTTCAAAATAAAAATAATAATCAGTGTTCTGCCCAAGAATCGAACCCAAATACGAAAATTGCTCTAAGCAGGAATATAAATCAAAACCATATTTTTTGTTAAATTCGGATATAAAGTAATATTAGGTGTTCTGACCGAGACTCAAACTCGATTATCCGAAATTAACATTACATTATGTAAACCTAGCACCAATCCAATTCACAAATAAAATTTAAATATAAATTGGTTAGTATCTGAAATGAAATACTATTACATGCGTAAATAATGTCCTTGATGAATATGCACTTGATATGTTTATGCTCAACTATGCTTAGAAAACGCTTTAAGTTGTGTTTGCCCTTGCAGTCTTGTTTGTTGTTGGGCTTGATGTGTATGTTATGGATTTCATGATTGTAGCTTCGGTAAATGATAAACTTTGAGTTAGTATGATTATAAAAGGGCTTTAGGTGTGTTAACATTGTAGTCTTGTTTGCTATTGGGGTTGTTGTGTATGGTATAAACTTGATGATTGTATCTTTGGTATATGGGAAATTATGAGTTAGTATGCTCATAAAAGGACTTTAGGTGTGATTAACCTTGTAATCTTGTTTGTTGTTGGGGTTTGCTATGTGTGTTATTAATTTGATGATTGTACATGTGGTATATGGGAAATTATGATTTAGTATGCTTATAAAAGGGAATTTATGTGTGTTTGACCTTGTAGTCTTGCTTGTTGTTGGGGTTGCTGTGTGTGTTATGTATTTGATGATGCGTATATGGGAAATTACAAGTTAGTATGCTAATAAAAGGACTTAATGTGTCTTTGATCTTGTAGTCTTGTTTGTTGTTGGGCTTAATGTGTATATTATGAATTTAATGAATGTATCTTTGGTATATGGAAAATTATGAGTTAGTATTGATTATATAAGGGATTAAGGCATAACAGAACTTATCAGAAAGGGCCTAAGACATAAAAAACTTTACCATTGTGTTTAATATCGGTTATGATGTATAAGTTATGAATTTGATAATTGTAGCTTTGGTATATGGTAAATTATGAGTTAGTATGCTTATAAAAGGGCTTTAGGATTGTTTTTGACCTTGCTTTGGTATATGGGAAACTATGAGTTAGTATGCTTATAAAAATGATTAAGGCATAATTGACCTTGTCATAAAGGGTTAAGGACCTAAATGAGCTTTCTCACTCCTCACTGCTCCCCAATCAGTCCACATGCTCCACACTAGCACCGCATGGTACCACATAGCACTTCACATAGCACCTAACACAGCACCTCAATCTGCTTTGCAATTGGCTTTGCAATTGACTCCACACTTAGCACCTCACATAGCACCTCAAATAGCACCTCAACTAGCACCTCACACAACACCTTACATAGCACCTCAATCGGCTCTGCAATTGGCTCCGCACCAGGTATAACACCAGTTATAGCACATCTCACTCTTAGATTGCAATACAGGGCTTATGGCGCTCACTGTTGCCAGACAGCTTTGTGACATAACTGGAAAGGTGAGAAACTAATGGGCAGTGAAGGAAACGGACTGATTGAGATAATTTTAATATGTTTACCTCCCTGCCAACTCGTAAAGGAGACCAAACCTGTGACGCAAAGCTAAGCATCTCCTTTGAAACTGAAGCCTGTGAGAAACCCTATCATTGTGATTGGACAGTGCGCACGCAGATAGTTTTCTTTTTCGAAGTTGCAAAAAAATAACTTATCAGGCAACAGCGCTCACAGGAACAAGGACACTGTTAACGACAGAAATCGTGCATTGGAAAGAGAGAGTGAATGTCCATTACACCGCACACTGCAATCTAAGAGTGAGACGCTCTATAGTATCCCTCACTCCAAATATGGGCATCACCAGTGTGGTATCCTCTTGTTTGAGACCCTTCCTAGTTAAATTTTATGACACTAAGTCTGAATGGTCAAGATCAAGCTAAAAGAAATTAGTTATAACGCCCACGCTCCTACTACTTCAGTGTAACCATGTGTTGGTTGCATATTTCTTTAATGTCGCAGTATCACAAATTATATTGTTCTTCCTGCTAATTTTTGCGTAATACAATTTTTGGTTGCGGCAACATTACTTAGAGGCTTTGTTAACATTAACACTTCAACAGTATGTGTGCATTATATTTATATAAGACTTTGTAAATGGTTAACATTAAGTAATTTTGTTACAACATCATTAATGTTACTACAACATACTCTATTTAAAAAATGTCTCAATAGTAATTTTTTTGTTGCAGCAACACAAGACTTTTTTCTGTGCATAATGTTTGGAAAACGGAATTTTTAATGCGGTTTTTATAGAATTATCAATTAATTTTCCAACAATGTTAAACACTAGGCCCCTTCATCAACACTTTACCTCCTTAACTGTTCTGTCAGAAATTATCCATGTGCAATAATGTCTGTATAATCCTCCGAGTCCTGACAGACTGCATCACTGATTCAAATGGCATACGATGCACGTTTTCCCAGTTCTAATGACTCATTAAAGAATATTGATTACCACTGTTGAATAGCAATAAATAAAGATTCCTGCTTTCTCAATTTTTCATGTTATAATGTTGCGTGTCCAGAAGTCAGAAAAGTGTCGATGACGATGCTTATCTCTAACTGCTGTCCGCCATCGTTGGAAAATTGGCACTAGAGAGCAGGTCAAATGAAGATCATTGCCTTAATTAATTATAGTAAAATGAATTTAATAACGATTTCCTAATATTCCTTTAAATTTTAATATATTTTAAATAATGTCGACATAATACTTCAAATATGGTTGTTTACTACACGGAATTCTCGTAGCATCGACAAACTCTGTCAACTGGCCAACTAAGTTTGGAGAAATGATCGGGTTAAAATGCTAGTACTGAAATCTACTCAGAAAACACGCGACAATTTTTTTTCTCGTCTTTCTTTTAGCTCGGGGGAGTAAATGGCTTTTCTACAAGTCGGTTAAACAAGTCCCCAGATAGTACTCTTCCTTGTGCTTGGACTACTGACTTCGGCAGGTCGTCGTTCCAGCAGAGCAGTTTGATAGCACTGCGTCGTGCTTCAGGCAGCTAACCGCCTCCTGGCGCAGTCTAGGAAGTGATGTCGGTAGATGGTACTGTTATGGTGTCCACTCACGCTAATGCCTGGCTTCTGTTTCTAATGGATCTTCGGAGGGGGGCGGAGGAATGGATGCCGAGGGGTGACGCAACTACAAAGGAGCTTCACAACCAGTGCGTAGTTAGCGATAACAGCGGCCGGGAACGTGACTTTACATGGAACTTCACGCTGTTGGAACTTGGAACAGAAACCTTAAGCGGCCATTATCTGGTGGCTTACAACTTTCATATGCGTATAGACTGTCCACGGTAACGTGAGCACTTTTTGAAGCTGTTTCATCAGATATATTAACCAATAAATACATTTCATTTTGGCCGCGGATTTTGGTTGTGGTTATGGGGAATATATACACTGTGTTTATTACTCACATGGCAGATTTTACATTAACCAGTGGTGGAAGGATATAAATTAGTTGAAAGAAAATTAACTAGGGCTTCAAAAGTGCTCACTTTACCGTGAACGGCTTATACTGCAGTTCCGAAGCAACGTTAATTGATACGTTATCAGGAGAAAATACTACCTTCTCGTTCCGCGGATAAAAGGCCCGTTACGTCTGGTGGCGATGTTTTGCAGTTTTCTGCCGTCTTAATTCAAAACTAAAAAATCTAGGCATTTGTTGGTGGTGATCTGTTAAGGACGCTCATTGCGTTTCAGTAGAATAATAGAAAAATCTTATTTTTGTACTCGGTACTCATTGAGATTTTCAACATATTTTGCAGAGATATAAAAATAGTATACGACTCATTGGAACAAATACCTCACAAATCAATATTTTAATACATACCTACACACAAGGAAATGGTAGATGTTGCTATTACATTACAAGTTCCGAATACAATTGTGATGAATCTGAACGCCAGAACCGATTTGATCCAAGTTTTCTCAGCAGTCTTCCGCGGTAATATTTATTACTCGATGCAAGTTCCGAGAAAATTCGTTCAGCTTCAGAGTTTTTAAAGCACGCAACAACAAATCAACTATAGCAATTCTGTTGACAGCTTAAACTTTAATACGTTTTCTTATGACCTCTGCAGGGTTGAACAGAGTTAATGGCATTTAATTGATATCCAAACGAAAAAAAAAATAAACAATACTTACAAACCAATATTACTTACTTAAATTAACGTTTACATGTTCAGAGTGCTAATTCCAATATTTACTTTTTTTTTTTTTGTTTTTTTTTTTGTTTGTATTTAATGAGTGTGTGCAGAGGACATATGAGCAGCTGATGTAAATACGAGCTTAATGTCATATGACAGTGTTTATTTCGAAATACGGAAAGGTACGCAACTAACTGGCTGAAAGTAGAAACTTAGCAGGGCTTTTAAATTGGCTGACTTTACCGTCAACAGCCTATAATTCATAAATACTGTGTTTAGCTATATCTCTTAGATTGATTTTCGACGGTTCAAGAATAACATAAAGAAATTTCTTGGAAATGTAATATGTGGTTTGCTACAGTTTCATCTTAAATTCTGCAATAAAGTGAACATTTACAAATGCCTGTAGTTAAGAAAAAAGTAGAACTTCATTTAAAACGCTTCATATCATTCCTACAACTTAGTACTTCAGCTGAAATTAAACTTAATATTAAAATAACCTTACGAAATTTGTTTGTTTGAATATTCGAAAGTAAAATCCTCATTTTTATGTTAGAAAGGAGTTACATTTTCTTCACTGATTTAGTAATTTTGTCTAATTTGACACTTGGATGCCCTTTAAGAATATGCTAGTTTAATTTAGTGAAGTGAGGCATTCTTACATCCGTAGAACTAAGTGCCATATTGTGGCCAAACGCTGTACGTGATTAAGTCATCCACCGAGAGGAGTATTTCTATTATTATTCCTATGTTCTTCCTACTACTTATTTTACCATGCAGCCTTACGTCCTTTCAACTAGGACCTGTATAAGAAAGACAGTTCATGAAACCCTTCCCTTATAAGTATAAAACCTAGGCTCAAGCGTGGACAAATAGCAAGTGATTTCCAGTATCATCGTAACGATGCGATCGTTACGCTTCCTCGAGGTGACAAAAACACTTGCAAATATCACTGGTTGGAGTCTGGCACAAGATGAATTTCAGCCTATATTTTCTAAGTTGTGTGACACTATTTACAATCATTGCCACACAAAAAGTCGCACCCATAAAGAATTATCCACTAGAGAGGAACGTTGGTATACAGCACTATCGCGGGTACTATTGCAATTGATTTAGCTTGATTGCGATTTGCTGTGAAGAAACGCTACCAGGGAGAGCGGAGTGCTAACACCGCTACAGCTCGGGTAACGTGAATGGTTGTGCGACGAACCTGTGTGCAGTATAATCAATGTGCGCATTGATTGAACGTCAAATATTAGCTAGCATGTCTCAGCAACTCGCTCGACACAAGTAGGAAAAAAGTGAGAGAGGTCGAAACATTGGTCTACGGATGATAGCGGGGTCGTTCCGTTTCCTAAAACCAACCTATTTCTACTTGCTGCTCTTCGTCGCCTCTATTTTTTGGTCCGCCCTGCTCGCGATAGGCTTCAGCGGATATCTTTGGAAAGAATGTTCTGGTTCATCGCCCTTTCCTCTCTGAGCGAGACTCGGGGTGCGTGGAACCCTCCCGATCGGGCTAGCAGCGAGTCTATTCAAGCCGCGGCGGGCCTCTGAGCGTATAATGTCGAGAGATAGAGAGTTTGGAGGATCGCGCGACCTTAATGGCGATATTACACGATATCAGATTCCGTAAAAGCTTGTGCTAGGTCCGCCATAGCGGCCGTTATACGGGCTAGTGTTGTACCCGTCATGGCATTTCCCGCTTTGTACGGCCAGATTTTATACCAGGTTTGGTAGTTGGACACGTCCTATTTTTCTGGCAGGTTCCATGCCAGATTTCGTACCTGGCCAATCATACCGCAGTTTCAGAGCGTAGGGCGCTCTCCGTGGCTACTACATGAAACGAGTTGATGAAGAAACCGAAAAGGACGCCTCCATCTAGATTGTACATCCATGAGGGTGAAATTATTTCAAATCTATTTAAAATACGACAACGGCGAATAATATTAGTAATGAAAACTTTTAATTACTGTTTAAAGCCGTTCAAAGTACGTAAAACATTACCTACAGTGTAAAAAAATTAAATCAAATATTAACGATATCAACTTTATATAAACTCGTTACTTGGTCTGTGAACTGGTAGTACAGGGGTAAAGTCGCGGAGCCCGCTAATAAGACGTGGCATTTGGGCGTGAGTTCAAAATTCAACCAGATCCAACTTTTTTTCTATAATTTAATTTTAAATTCGGATAATATGCGGTAACGTAAAGAAACAAACATTTTTTTGCAACCGGTCAGTAATTTTCGTCAAAATTAAAAATAACACACTCGTAATCTAGTGACTTCACGTTATTTTCAAGAAAATTAATGAAACTATACTAGTATGCAATCAATTTATGTAAAAGGCGAACAGTAATATAGCGATATTAAGATGTGCTAGCTAGTATTTTCATAGGCTTACGCACGTTACTAACTGGTAGCAGTTCTACGAATGGGGTTCATATTTACTACAAACCACACACTGCGCCCCCCACCGAGGGAGCCAAACGCTAATACGCGAACTGCTGTCGTGTAATATGAATCTTCCATGGCGGCTTATATAGTGGCTGGTATACCGGCTCGTGCACCAGGGCTTGTAGAAGCTTGTACAAGAACCAAGTACGGCTGCAGATACCGTGCAATATCGGCTTAAGGGGTAGTATCCACTCGATCTTCGAATTTTCTTACAAATCTTCGCAATGAAAATGTATGACCAGAAATAAAAAATCAAAGCTAGACATGACGTGGACGACTACTTAACGATTTTTTTTTTAATTTGTGGGGTTTCAAATACACCTGTATTTTCCCATGTGGGACTGAAATTATTAAACAATTAGATAATGTTTGATTACGATTACAGATGTGACAATAATCATGTAAGAAAAATAAGTGGGATTTAGAAATAACTGTTAAAATGTTCCCTATGTCATGACTAGTTTGGTTTTTAAATATTGACT
The DNA here is from genome assembly GCA_029891345.1 of Dryococelus australis. NCBI lineage: Eukaryota > Metazoa > Arthropoda > Insecta > Phasmatodea > Phasmatidae > Dryococelus > Dryococelus australis. Next base: position 74,204,064 of record CM056996.1, read on the forward strand.
CCGAAAATTAAGTTAATGAGGAAAGTACGCAAATCCAAGATAGCAATGATACTCCCCCCTTAAGCGACGGATGTGGGGAGACGACGAGCCAGTGGAGCGCCAATCGGCGGCGAAGTGGATTCTGCGGACAGAGAGCATCGGTGTAGTGGTGATCTAGACTGGCGGGCGGGACTATTGAACTAAATGCGTGAGCGACGACAGACTTCTGGCGATGGCAATAGACAGACCGAACACATGTAAATAATGAGCGTGAATTAAGTGACTACAACAAATATAGACACATTGAGGAAGAACTTTCAATTAGAATTGAGATTGGCATTAAACACCGCGCCCACCGGGTATAACAAGATCAATAGCGGATATAGATACCGGTAGTTTAATGTGTAGTTAGTAGCTGTGTGAATACATTACTGATCAGATTTAGTTATTTTGTTTTTATTGAGATCTTCATCCCTCAAGAACTCTAATACGCCCCTCTGGTGTCTTGTAACGGTATTTTTAAACATTTAAAATTAGCTTCATTCTGCTATAAACGTAAACGTAGCCTAGTCGATTCTAGGTTAGCTTAGCCTTTACTTTGTCAGTCTTATGGGGGAATCCTTTGTAAAAAAAAAAAACGCCTGGCTAAGGCTGCGCTATGCATTCTCGGATATAGTCTAATCACGGTAAAGTGAGCACTTTTTAAGACCCTGCGAAATTTTTCCTTTTTACCAATTTCTATCTTTCCACCACTTTTTATTATAAATATTGCCATCTGACCGATAAACACAGAGTATATATTCCACCAATCCAAAAGTTAACGTCTGAAGCTGCCATAAAATATATTTATCAATTGTTAATGCCTATTCGAAGAGCCTTAAAAAGTGCTCACTTTACCATGAACAGCCTATAACTGAATTATTCGCAAATTAGATCTGTAACAATAGGATTTTATTACATGCGATGAAAGCCAATGAATTAAAATACAGATGCTACTTTTTACTTTTTCTTTTCCTTTAGAAAATTGCGCAGGAAAGCCATAAAAAAGATGTTTTAACCATTTGTACTATTTTTGTTTTCTTTAGATAAATTTATTAGGATAGAAGTGAAAAGTGGCAGCTTTACATATAGTTTTTTTTTTTTTTTTTTTTTTTTTTTTTTTGAAATAAATGTTATTCTCAGACGATTTATTTATAAAGAGAAGCGTATACGCACAAACACTGATTGTATAGGCAATATTTTATTACGGGATGCCCTTCATGTAAACACCCAGAAGTACTTAGGGAACCAGAACTTAATTATTAAAAAAGAAAATTTAAAATGTAAGCGTAAAGCTAGGCAGCGGTGGCTGAGCGGTTAGCCTGCTCGCCTCCCACCAAGGCCAACCGGGTTCAATCACCGGCCGGGTCACTCCCGGATCCTCGCATGTGGGAATCGTGCCGGACGATGCCGATGGTCGGCGGGTTTTTTCGACCCTCTCATTCCGGCGCTGCTCCATACTCACCTCAATCACCCTCATTGGCTCCCAAGACCTCGTTAAGAGCCGTCCAAATCTCTTCGCTCGAGCTAGCTCTAAGGTAACACGTGCCATTCTTGTGTAGACTGTCTTCCAGACGATGGGCCTTATCGCACGCTGCGGGTCGACCTTGGCATTTGGCACATACTTTGTGCAGACAAATGGCATCAGATGTTCGTATGTAGTTCAGGCCGGATTTCAATCTGCAGTGCACTTGTCAACGGGGCTGTTACGATAGGTAATTTCGCCAATGATGAGTTCTCGGACCCCGAGTCAGACATACGCTAGAGGGGAGCCAGACAGGCGCCGAATACAACAGATGACGAAGTGGACAGTCAAGTCTTTCCGATTATGCTGGGCCCCTGTTAGTCATCCGAATGTCCTAGGCTCATGATCAACAAAATTTTAGTCACCCGCCGCCGTTTATCATCATTGAAGCTATGACCCTCAGCGCGGGGGAAGTACAGGCCTGCGAGGGTCCTTCTCTTCCCAGGAGGTAATCATTGGTAGGGTCTGTGTTAGGGGTAACTAGCCCAACCCTCCCAGACCTTCCTTAATAGTGGCATTTTACCAAACGTGCGCGGCGTTCGCATGCCGGTTATTCAGTTTTGTGGTCCAGTATAGCCCCTGGGCCACGATTGTTCCAATCTTTATTCCCCTCTCTTTGGCTACACAAGAGAAGGGAAATGCTGTGGAATTCTGACCCTAGTATAAAACTAAATTTTTAGTAGTTGTAGGTCTTATGTTAAAATTAATAAAAACGTTGATATATTGATAAAAAAAATTCCCCTGAATTTATTGTGGATGGTCTGGAAGTTAAACTAAATTTGAAACGATGAAGCCCGGGTTGTTGCAGTAAAGGTGGTACTGTGTATTTGATGTTTTTTTTTAGTTAATATTTGTTGATAGGGTAATGTTAGACGCCTAAAATACGTGAAATTATAGGAGGAAACAATTTTTAATGCTATATTGCAAGAAAAAGTTGGGATGGTCCAGAATTATAGGACTTTTTGAATTGGTTGGGTCTGGTTATTTGCATTAAAAGTCCCACGCTTACAATGCGAGGTGAACTCCCTGTTTTAAACCAAAAGCTTCCATGAATAGCATATCAATGCATTCTCGTTCACAAATATAATGCACATTGAAATATTGTGTTTTGCTGTTTTTTAGGGGAATACATACATTGCGTGACATCTTCGGTACAGTACGTCCAGCCTGTCTAATAGTTTAGGAAGATTTGTAAATTCTCGAGCTCATTTTATTGTAAGGCTAAACGTTACAGTGTTATATGCACTCTCAGTCAGTATTATTTTCATTGGTTGCTTCCCGCATTATCAGTCTTTTCTCCCTGCTGACTGGTCGTACTGGAATCGCTGCTTCAAATACCAATATTTATTATTTGCTCAGAGTCTAACAAAGAGCGTTAAATAACCTCTGACATTCAAACAAGTATATTCGGCTACGTGAACAAAAGTAAATAATTTAATTGTACCGCAATTTTCTCGTTTTTCTCTTCGATAGGCGCTCCTTCGGGCAGAGCGAAAAATATACTGGCAATTTGATTCGATTTATAATTAGTGATTGACAAAGCAAATTAAATTACAATAAGCTATTTCTTTTATGAGTATCGTATCTAAGAGAGAGCATCTACCTCACGAAAACCACTTCAAAAACATTTGTTGCATTATCCATCCACTGATGAGAAAGTTTTTGCATTAATGTTGACTTTATAACGTGATGTATATAGACTTCAGCTATGTATCACCTTTTCTCCTTTCCTTCTTTTTTATGATTTATATCGCTACAAGATTTTCTCGGCCTCTTTTTGGGCATACTAATGCTTGCTAATATAAATTAACAACACAATAAAAAAAAACTCACAGTCAACAACTGTATACAGTGTAAACAAAACCAGCTATTTCAAAAACCGCCTCCGTTAATTCGTATGCAAATTATCAACAGAAATCTGTAAAACTGTGCATCATTAACAAGCTAATTATATCAGAGTTTAATGGTTTTTCTTTTTTCATAATTCAAATACTCGCTAGAATTTAACGACGGGGGTAGTTATTAGGAAGTCCAGTTATCTTTCTTTTTTTAATTTATCACTATTGTAGGCAACGGTGAATGAGTGGGTGTTGGTATAGCAATGGGGGGAGGCTGTGACGCCTTACATGTAATTAAGAGCTGCGTCATTATGTATAACTTACCAAAAATAATAATATGACCTGGGTTTTATGACGTAACGCAAACTCTTCCGTAAGCATTTCAACGGGACATACATCTGTAGGTAAATTGATTACATTTTAATGAAGTGCACTTTAGAGATAGTACATTGCCAGTAGCTTTGCGGCGGTTTCAATGCCATTAAAAATGACGTAGACTCAACATTTGCATGTAATAAACTGGTGTTTTTCGATATATCGCAAGCATTCATCATTTTGATTCCCATGTATATTTCAAGTTTAGTAATGTGTATTTAGTATCTATATCTTTGGGATAAATCGAAGAGTCTCTTGCAGATTCGCCACAAGTTTTTCTTCGTACGTATTGTGTTGTTATTCTCCGTCGTTATGTCTTTCAGATTACCGGTGTTGTGACGTATTTTCTGGCAAAAATAGTTCTCCAAGTATATTAGGAAAAGTAGTTTCAAAAATATTCTGCGGTGAAGAAATAAGTAACTTAAAATTGTGAGTTACATTGTCGTTGTATTTAACGGTTTTAAAAGAGAAAAGTAGAGTAGTGTGTATAAACAAGAAGTAGCTGTTTTCTGTACTTCAGAGAGTTGTCGGTAGTTATTAGTAGGGGCGTACCGTTTCTAACCCCAAAGGGATGCCGCCTTTTTTGATTGACCTAATTAATTTGATATCAAATTGATTGAAAGGGTTAATCAAAAATGGGAAGGGTAAAATTTATTGAAAGGGTTAAATGAATTGGAAGGATTAATCCGATTTTTTGTGTTTGGTGCAAGAGTGTACTAAGGGCCTTCTTTATTTCCTTTTGTGGTTTGGGGGGAGCTGTTGTAGCTATTCACCCCCTGAGCTGTGGCACTCGATGAGGTGTGGCGTGTTGGGGCCAAGGTGTGTGTGTGTGTGTGTGTGTGTATATATATATATATATATATATATATATATATATATATATATATATATATGAGTTTTGTGCAAGAGTGGGCTAAGTGTAATTTTTTTTTGTTTGGTAGTGATATTGCTTGTAGACGGGGTTGGTAGACAGGCGACTTTGAAAGATGGGATTGACGTGTTAGTAAAGACAAATGATTAAATAGATGACGACTGTTTCCGAATGCAATTAAACGTTACACACGAGAGAATTTCAAAGTGTTTAAACGATTTCTATTAATTAAATGGCAGTCTTCCTAATCACAAGATATATGAAAAATGTGACACTACTTGATGACTCTCGCACATAAACCTGACAATATTTTTTAACACGTCCGTCTGCCTGTGAGACTGGTGAGGAACCTTAGAAACGTAATTCACATGTAAAAATATATTAATTTATTAACATGCGTAAAAAAGAAAGTGTTTAATATACGCCCATTCGCTTGGGAGGTCGCTGCAGCACTGACTTGGATATAGGACTTACGTTAACTTATAACCTACGTTTGATTATAGACTGAGGTGAAAACTCGGAAAATAAAAAAAAAATGAAAACGAATGTTTCCAAATAAATTAAACGAACACAAGTACATGATAAAGATTAAACACGTAATGAAATCACACGTCTCCCAAAACACATCAGTTCGCCTCGGAGGCTGGTGAATCAATGAAGCAAACTTACGTCTAGAACCAGACTATATATACGTGGAGTGCTTTCGGAGGCTGAGAAGCGACTAAGGTTATAGCTACTCGGAAATAGATTTGAATATGATTTACATGAAAAATGGATAAAAACTATGTTTATGATGCGTGTACTAATATATAAATTAGAATAGTTGAATTAACGAATTAAAAAAAAAACACCGCAATGAAATCGCACCTCTCCCAAAGTACATCCGTCTGCCTCGGAGGTCAGTCAATGAAGGACTGGATTGTATGACGTGTGCTAGCTTAGAAGTGTTTATATACGTGAAGGGCGCTGAGTTGAAATTTACGACTGACAGAACCTATTTCCCTACCAAGCTACTATTAACGACTTGAATACACTATTCGTCCTAAAACAGACAACGAAACAACAAATTTCTAACGAAAGTTTCACTGTTGTAAGAATAATTCACTTTTAACACGAATTATTTCCGTCGAAGCGTAGGGACACTCGGATCACTTAATCCCGCAACACTTTATAGAAACGTACTATATATTTTAAAAAAATAACGGACGTAGTACAAATTTATTCTGTTAAGTCTGTGAAATTCACGGCACTAGTTAGCAAAACGACAGTTGAAAATCATACCAAGTTTTATCGACCGAACACAGAAACGTTTACACGAAAATTATTTTATTCCCAATAAATTAAATTCTTTTGTATTAAAACGAGAATCGCGGCTATCACTCTCCGAAGCCCACTGGCCGCCGCGCCCGGTGAAGTTCACTGCCGCGTCACAAAGCCCGTTTGGCCACCTACTCGTGGTCGTGGCACGGTACCCTGGCAGCTGCCCGGGGAAGTCGAGAGAGCTGGTGTATGGGTGTATCCTGAGCAAGTGTTTGCGAAGAACTAAGATGGCGCCGGACAGCTAAAAGTGTACAGATTGCTCCTGGTTGCAGTCCCCTCACCCCTCCCACACTCCTTGGCCAGAAGATGACTTTGTATTGGCTGGAGGGTTGCTCTATCCAAGGTCACTGAACACCCCTGAGCGTATCTTCGTGATCTGTCCCCCTCCCCCCCAATTCAGAGTTCGTTTTTCGGAAGGCTGCCCTTTCCAATGTTCTGGTCCACACACACTGGTATCGATCCAACACTGCAAAAACCTGCTTAGCGGCAACCACCCCTCCGCCTACACCAGCCAAGAACTGTCTCCTCCAATGCCGTGCTTCGCAAAACCTGCCCATGGCCCCCCTCAAGGTCAGAAATCGTTTTTCGGATGACTACCCTGTCCACGAGGGTACTGCAGCGCTCCCGCTATCGAATCAAGGCCACGCATGTTTTCCCCTTACACCAGTCAAGAACGTGTTTCCGGAGAAATGCCTGTTCCACGTCGACCCAGCCCTTAATTCCCAACCCCAGAGCACACATTCTGCAACATGAGAACTACCTCGTCGAGGAACGGAGGTTTGCTTCAAAGCGAAAGCGAGGCTTTTGTGCAAAATGTCGTGAAGGCTCCATCGCTCGGGCCCAGCAGCGGATTTTTGAACTGACCTAAGCTACCCCACCCTCCGCCCTCTTCCCTACAAACTGCTATTCCCGGCGAAATAAAAAAAATTACACAACTACTGCAGATGAAACTTTATTTTCCTTATTACTAATAAATACGTTCAAAATGTCTTCAACACACAACAAATTCAATTAAAACATAAACTTTTTTAAGTTAAATTTTTTAAGTTAAATCCAATAAACTCTACACCATTTTCCAGCAAACTTATTTCAGTTTAAACTAATTAATGATTAATATTCATACTAACACAACTTTAAGAAACATTTTTAACTTGCTAAAGATTTTTTTAAGTAATCAAAACCATGCATCTTTCCACTTACACAAGTTATAATTAGAACACCATTATTCGATTTAAGCAATACTCAAGTTTAACTTTTTTAAACCATTGAAAACTTACGTAAAAACAAACTTGTTCGAATTATTTTTACTTTCAATCTATTTTTCTAAATATTTGTTCATGTAGTTTTTCCTAGCCTAGAATTTTTAGATGGAACATCTACTGTAAAATGCGAATACATTTTAACTTATTTCATTTACAAATTGTTTTCCCTAGAAAATAAATATTGATGTGATACTACTGAAATAGCATGTATCTAGCTTGAAATGAATGTTATCGAAACTGAAATCTGTTAAAGTTCACATTGTTTCAACTGATTTTCCTAAAAAGCTAAATTTAACATAAATCTAAAAGATAATGGCAGCCATTTTGAATCCATTTACTATATAAGGAGGGATAAATTAATTTTTTCTCTGTGTTAAATCAGCATCTGCTAAGGCCACTTCGTGTGTGTATGCATGCATGTGCATAGCATTAGCACTATTGAGACTTAGGCATTTACTATGACAGGAGTCCACTACAACAACAGGCCTTCACACCGAGAACGGCGCCAGACGTCCATCATGTCTACTACAGCTTCAGAAGTCTACAACAATGACAGATGTCCACACCAAGAACTATGCCAGATATCTACTACAACTTCACTACATCATCTAGATCTACAAGGGATTTTTATCTCTACATCAGCTCGCAACAGATAAAATGCATCAAGGTCAGTGCTGTGACAATTGTGATTCTGAATGTGTTGAAACATTCAATGCTATTTTAGCTTATGGGAAGGCGAAAACATTATTGAGTTTAGAGTGCTCCCAACTGCGAGTTCTGCCAAAAGAATTTATAATTTATTTTGTAGGCCACAAAATAAAACTAGTAAATCTGTTCCTGGCTGAACATTTACAAGCTGATGCGGATATCATATCATATTTGCCATGTGAAGACTGTCCTTACTGCATGCCTGCCTTTGCTAATGATGATAACTTACAACATATGCAGAGGTATTGTATGTCGCACAGGCTGGAACAGCTACTTGAAGCTAGAATCATTCCAGATATAATAATGGACTCATCCGGGGTCGATGAAGAAGGTTCCGAGGCGAGTACTGTGATCTTATAAAATTTTTATGAGATAGTTTTTATGAGAGAGATTTTTTGTATATAGTGTATAAAGAAATGACGTAAAAATGACGTGCTATGCTCAGGGTTGCGAAAACTACCAAGACAACTCCTTTGTAATTAAGGAGCTTGCTATTTCTTATGCAACCAATGCTAATGACTCTAAAGTATTATGCTTTAAATCTCCCAGACCTTAGTACAGTTTAAAACCTGAAGTTAAAATGATGTTTCGGGAACAGAATTATGAGATACATAATCTGAATTGGGACTCTGGTGACATGGCTTATGAAAAATGTTTTCAATATGTAAATGATGCGCTACTCGAAGACCATCCCATTTATGTGCTTGGAAAAATGCAGAAGGAAATTTTAAAAAGTTTAACCAATGCAGAAGTAATAAATATCAGGACTGTTAAATACCACGACTGTTCGAGTATTACTTCAATTGTCAAGCATTATAATACTTAATTACTGTGAAGAAAAAACATTTTGTTCACAATGTAAAAGCGAATCTTTAAGAGAATAGTTGTACCAACATCCTACCTATGTGTAGAGATATTAATTTTCTAAAAATGGTTTGTTACAAGATATACAAGAGTAATATTTTGAGAGAAAAAAAAAAAAAAAAAAAATAGAAATCCCACTCTAAGAAGACATACAAGGATTCGAGGATAAAAGAAAGATTGGTTCCAGTCTTTAGAGAACATATACTTGCAAACACAGATGTGCAACGGAGATGAACATTGGAATTTTGCAAAGAGCTTCAGCAAAAGCATGTATACAAAATGAGTGTTGTGTTATGAAGAAGAAGACTGTCCAGTTTTTAGTATGTGGCCTGACAGTGAACTGCCCTGTTCTTCTTGGGACCTGTGTTTTAGAAGTGTAGAAATAATCAAAGAACCAGGTTTTCATCAAATAAAATATAAATTGATTAGAGAATTTTACGACAGCCCCACCTTAGGTACTGAAACATGTATTAATAAGGAACACATCACACAAATGCAAGGCAGTAGAGTGGACTGCGAGGATCACCATGTGGAATGTGGGACTGTGAGGTTTGGAACAGTAATGTTTGTGTCTGTAAATTTGATTTAACGAAGCTGTCATTGAAGAACTAATTTTACCACAAACTGGAAGAACATCTGACTATATAAAGAGAGAGAGAGAGAGAGAGAGAGAGAGAGAGAGAGAGAGAGAGAGAGAGAGAGAGAGAGAGAATCGCACACCAGAGCTTCAGTTATGATGGAGAGGTTCGACTCAGCACTTCCTTATGCCAGTGTTACTCCATGATGAATGCGAGTGTGGTTTAGAATTGAAGATGAAGATAGTCCACTACAAATACAGATGTGCAGCAGAAATGAACATTGGCGTTTCTCGTTAAGCAGTCCAACAGAAACTTTTAAAGTTTTCAATGTATATTATGGACGAAATTCTTGTCCTTTATATAATTCATGTCCTGACAGCAAACTTCCTTGTAACAAAGAACTATAGTTTGAAGCTCAAAGTGGATACATCATGAAATGCAAATCTTACAAGAAAATCAAATACATCATGCAGATGGAATGTAGATGCTACTCTCTTACTACAGTTTGGACAGAAAAATACAACAACAAGCAATATTTTACGTACATTGGTGGCCAAGAATTAACTTATCCCTGCTGCATGTGGGATTGTAAAGTTCGGCTTAGTAAGAACAGTTAAAAATGAGAGAAATAGTGGTGTTACAACGGCTATAGAAAGGAGAGCATCCAGTATTAAATCGTCAGTCATAGTTAGAATCTTTGAACCTACAGATGTAGAAGAGGCCCTACAAATTGTATACAGAAGAGTTTTCTTTAAACCATATTACAGTATTTTGCAAGTTCATCTCTGCTCTATAACGGTCTTGGCATTTGCTTTGGTGAAGGAAAAGCATGCAACGATTGTGCTGTGAGATATCTTCGCCCTGACAGTGACTTTACAACATTAGAAAATTTGACGATTACCAGTCTTACCAAGGAGATAGAAGAGGAACGGGGAAACAGAGTAATCGCCTACCAGCTCACCAGGCCTCACCAGGGTATCACCGTTCGTTGGAAGAAGACCTGCGATGGGGACATACACAATTTTATTTTTGAACAAAATATAAATATCAACAGAAATTGGCTACAAAAAATCAAATGTCACTTAATGACAATAAAACAAACTATATGATAATTAATAAACCTAACAAAAAGATAACCTCAGAGTATGTATTGTCAGTTAATAATAAAAATATTGAAAGAGTCTCCAAAGTTAAGTATTTAGTTATCATCATAAATTATACTTTACAATGGCAGGATCATATGAAGCATATTGCAAAGAAAACAACCCCAGCCACCGTAGTGCTCTATAAATTAAGAGGTTTTGTGCTACATAGATGTAGACTACAACTTTATTACAGCCTAATACATTCCCATTTAAGTTGCCTAAATATAGTATGGATAAACTGTAATAAATCCCAACTACATGAATTAGAAAAATTACAAAATAGAGCAATAAGAAATGTTTTCAAATTTCCTCCTATTATCAATACAAAGAAGTTATACACAGAAACAAGCATTATGCCCATAAAATTATGCTCAGATATGAACTTCTTCATATTATTTAAAAATATTAAAGACATCCTCACTTTAGGCAATCTAAAATTCACATCATCAAGCAAGACAACCCACCAGCACTACACCAGACATGCAAAAAAATCTGTAATTACCATGTATATAATCTGTTAAATATGGATACAAAACTTTTCATTTCCTGACACTCCAGAAATTTGATAACCTACCAAAAACTGTAACATCTTGTACCAGCCAATTAAAATTCAAAACAAAACTAAAAGAATTATAATGGGATAGGTACAAAAATGATGAGTGATTATTTAAGTTAATTTAATTTTTCCCTTCTCTATCTGTACTATAATAACTTGTTTTTATTGCAATTCATAGCAGCACAATGACAAAATTCTTTTTAAAATAATTTCTCACCTTATATCAAATAATTCCTTTTTTGCGATTGTAGTCAATCTTTTTATTTCTGTTATGTTAAATGTATTTGTATTGTATGTTTTGAAAGGCCTATTATAATCTCTTTCTTTTATCTCTTTTATTACTGCATGTTGTATGTTTTTGTATGTTACTTAAGTTCTTATGCATTACAAACTGCCAATTTTTTTTGGTATACTTCTCACTTACTATTTTTCTTGTTGTATTTAATAAGAGCTCCATTAAAAAAAAGGTTTTGAATAATTTCTCCGCTATTATCAAATAATTTTGTTTTATTTGAATTTGAAGTCAATATTCCTCTTTCTACTGAAGAAAAATGCAATTGTACTGTATTTCTGAAATGCCTGATATAACTCATTTTATCTTGTTTAATACTCATGTTATTGTGTGTGTATTGTATGTTACTATGTATGCAATCACAAACTGCCATGATGGGTTTTGTGTACCATTTTCCCTTTATGAACAGGGTTTTTTGTGGGAAATTTGCAACAAATAAATAAACAATAAACAATTAAAAAACAATGAGGATTAGTTTTCCTGTCCATGTTTTTTATATGCATGTGAAGTAGCTAATTCAAAATAATGTTCCCATTAAGATACAAGTATGCATTTTTTTACTAAAGGTTTGTATTCTGTAACTTATAATTTATTTTATTCATGTTTGGTTGTAAAGAAAATATGCGAGTTAGACATTCATTTCAAATGTATGTATTTCTCTCAAGCTTTTACAGCATGTAGTAAACCAACTAGTTATGATTCTACTTTAACTAACTGCACCAGTTATGAATGTCTTGTAAACCAGTACAGACTGCACAGAGTAGATTGTAAGTGTAAGCTTAAGGGTGTGCACATTGTAACATCATATTGTGAAGAAGAAAAATGTTCGAAACATCTTGTTTATAATACAGACACTGTTTTGCCCTACCAGTATTTCGAAGAATGTGATAGTAATATTCATACTTTATATCATGATAGCAAAAACATGTTTGGTTACATGTCTCATACTGGGCATAATTCATCAAACTGTAATGTGCATCGAGCAATAAAATTAGCAAAAATAAAATTTAACCCTCAAACATATTTCAACTTTCAAACTTAGAGAAATAATGAGTTTATCAATATACATATACTGTTCCTTGCTCAATCTACTGAGTTGAGTGTTGGATGCCATAGTAGTAACATAATGTATTTACATCCTGCAAATCATTATGTCAGAGTCCAACAAGGAAAGTCCAATATAACTTATCCCCTATGGTGTTATGGGCTTTTGCGAGAATTCAGGGAGACTTACGACAATATTTTTAATTTCAAAGTAGTTTATCTTCCTCTAGGAGCTGAAAAGAGCCATGAAAACATTCAATGCAGTGATAACAAGAAATTTCCAGTGTTTTATATGACTGCAAACACACTACTTCCATCTAGTATTGAAGATGTGTACTCACTTTATGTTGAATCATATCCTGACTCTGTTGAAATAATCGTTTTAGATGCCCCTATTGACATTTGTGTACAAATGGACAGGTTAAAACCAGGGCATAAGAAATGCTCTCTCCTTGAAAGCAGAGCTCAAGAAGGGGATCTGGATCCAATATTAAGAAAATGCATGAAAACTTTCTTCACAGAAGTTGCTAACAGTTTATAAAAATATTTGTTTTTTAAGAAAAATGTTGTATATATTTTGAATCAATTTGTATTTGATAGTGTTCAATGTTTTGTTATCCTATATTTTTTAAATAATTTTGTAGTTGTGTGACATCCCATATTTGTTTATTTGTTTCGAATCAACCTGAATTTGTTTGATGTTTTGTGTCATAATGTTTTGGGATGTCCTATAGTTACTTGGGTATGTTTTCAAGAAATTTGTACTTGCTTTTCTGTGTGTTAAATTTGTTTTTTTAAACAGCTTATGTTTGTATATATTTTGTCAATAAATATGGTATAAAATGAATTTTTACTTTATTTAACCTATTCCTTATTAAAAGTGAACATGTTTTCCTAATAAAAATATATTTATAAATAAATGTCTTAAAAGAAATATTTGAGCAAGAGCGAGAGAGAGCAAGAAAGTATGTTGTGTTAACACGTATGAGTGGTATAAATAAAACTATAAATCAGATAAACTATTAGTTCACCAAAAAATTATATTCAACTGAAGATATATTTGAATTTTTCATGTTAGAGTGTAAATGGAGTATTAAATCATAGTATTAAATGCATTTTATCTTTCAATGCAAAATATTTGTATTGGAATTACAATTGTTCATGTACAAAATCGCTGTATAAGAACATAATTCAAAACTATTGGCTTAAAACTGGACAAATATACATATTATATGTTGAATTCTAACATATACATGCTAAATTGAAATAAAATTGCATGAAATCCTTTTAAATGCTTAAAATTTGCTTAAAATTGGGTTAAAGATGTCTCAAATACATAATACATGCATTTTATACATTTTGATAGTGAATCACACAATTTAAATTTTTCGACAAGGGACAGATGTGGGATATAAATAGGACTGCCCATCCCCCCCCCCCCTCAGCTCGCCATTTGTTGCTTGAAGTTCATGGAGTCAAGACCTCCTACTCCTCTCTCATGCTTGGATGCCCTGTGAACCAATCCCGACTACTAGGAGCTGCCTGCCTAACCTTGATTATTCAATGACACTGGTCGTTTGGTTAGCTCTGCTGGGACCTGACACAATGGGGTTGTGTGCTCAAGGAACACCTCGCCTCCGACCTTCAGCCTCACTTCCAATTCTACCATTTGGTTGGGAATTCAGCCGACCGCACGTCTGCTGGAGCAGACACCCCGAACTTTCGCCTGCCTGAGAGGGCTAGCGTTTAACCAACCTGACTTTGGGTTCAGGTCTCGTTCTAAGCTTACCAGCTTCACTGCTAGAGTTAAAGTGGATAATTTCGGGGTTTTTTATTCTGTTGCAGTATTTTGTCAAAACTTTTCGTAAACTTTTTAATAATTGTTTTATTTTGACTGCATTTAATCTTTTAGTAACTTTTACTGCTTTTTCAGAAAATGTTCCATAAAATCGTTACATTTTTTATAACATGTTAAACATTTTATTGAAATTTTCTTAAAATCATTGTACATCTTAATGAATTGTTTACAACTTTAATAAACTTTTCTTAAAATTGCTCCAACTTTTTAAACAAATCTTTAGAATTTGAGAGAAATTTTATAAACTTTTAGTAAATTGTTAAACATTTAAATTAATTGTTTACAAATTGAATGAAATTTTATAAACTTTTACAAAATCTTTAAACATTTTAATAAATTGTTTACAACTTTAGCAAACTTTTGTTAAAATCGCCACTTGTTTCTTTATGAGACTAGGTAGTTATAATTTTCTCTTGTGTTATTTATTCATAGGTAGAAATCGTCCCTGACATGCAACATCTCAATCTCAGTCGAGTGTGAGAGTCAGATGGTGACCCTTAGTACAATCTTTCATCAAACACAACAAATTTGTTTTAACCATTTCAATACATTTAACCCTTTCAATAATTTTAACCCTTTCATTAAATTTAACCCTTCCATTAAATTCAACCCTTTCCAATTTGGATTAACCCATTCAATTAGTTTAATTAACCCTTTCGATCAATTTGATATCTAATTAATTAGGTCAATCGAAAAAGGCGGCATCCATTTGGGGTTAGAACCGGCACGCCCCTACTGCTGTAATTTTTGTTTACTGCTTTTGTTATATTAATTTTTAACCTATTTGAATGACACATATAACAGCATGAATTACTGCGTGCTATTAGAGATCCACTCAGACGGTCGTCTTGTACGTGAATTCATTACTGAATTTCAGTAGTAGCTTTGAACTTTTTTTCCCCTTCTTTCGCGTTCTAACCGGCCTGACGTCGCGGAATTCCTTGAGTTTCGTTGTAATGTAGTTTAATCCTCCCCCTGTTATCTTTCCGGAATGTGTGGGGTGGCTGGCTGCTACAATGGAGCTTTCCCTTTTCACCCTCACGCTTTTTTTCTTCGTATCTCGCACACCCCACTGCGCACAAGTTAGCTGTCATGTGCCAGTCCAAGGAAGCTCTCGTCCTTATTGGCCACTACTAGATAACTGACGGTTCATCCGTGTTCGTTGGCAGTAATTTAGAGTCACCGTACATTCAGCTGTAATATTTATTAGAATAGAATGAAAATTACGCTATAAATGTTTCTCCTCAAGTTTAGTTTAGTTATTTATTCATAAGATACAACCGAAGACAACGATTAGTTTGCGTAGGACTGCAGAAAATACATTTTCGAAAGAAAAAAATGCGATTAACCCTTGAAAATCAGGGATAAATATTATTCGAAAAATGTCAGAAACTAATTGAGATGAAACAATAAATTTGTAACTAACGAAAGTGTTTTACCCGTGGATTTTTATCGCGTGTTATAACGTTATAATGTTTACATCAAAGAATAACATTTGTGTATTAATGGTTGACTTAATGTAGCCCCATTCTGCTTAGTATTTTTAATATTCCAGGTGTCACATAAGTTATTATCTTCTTAATGTGTATGACACGGTAACCCGGTTTCTTACACAAAATGTTTGCGGTTGTTTTGTGCGCTATCAAAATTGTTTTAACTGTGGCACGTGTTTGTTCGGACAATAATGACAATGAGTTTGATAGCACGCAATATTTGCTTCTGTACTAATGTCTAGAGCAGCCATGAAAAAACTGCGGCCCGCAGGCCATTCACAGCCCGCGAGCTTCACTTGAGAGGCCCGTCGTGCTTTTCCAAACTGACACTGGTAATAGCGCGCAAACATTACTGAAGTGGGTGGCCTGCAGTGACCTGCGAATCGTTTTGTGACTAACAGCTTAAAAAAAAAAAATGCAAGGACGGCATCACATGTCTAACGGCTATGTATGATAATAATAGGTTTGCATTTACCTGTGCGGTATCGTGTCTAGTACATTTATGACACTGGTGGCCTGTAATATATTTACGATGCTATAATACCCTTCATTTTTTTTATGTAGTTAAAAAATTGTACATATTACTTGGACTCGGAAATTGCTCTACCCAATACAGGTAGGTACGGGACCAGTAAGCGCAGAACGTAAACGATCGTTCTAGCACACGAGTATCTTGGACCCAGGTAACTCACGCAGCAATAAAAAATTAATAGTGTGGCTGGTAGCACGAGCTTGACACATAGATTTCACCCCACGCGAAAAAGTTTCCCCATCCCTGGTATAGAGCATACGAATGCTCAGCCACATGGCGTCGCTTTTCAGTGATTATAGTCCATTCACGGTTACTTCAGCCTTTTTTGAAGCCCTGCTTATGCTGTACTTCCAGGATATTCCTCCACCTCGTGCAAACTAAGCATAACAAGTCTGGAGAATTACACCAGAGGGACAACGTACCACATTGATGCGCACTCAGTTGTAATGATATTTTGTAAAAGAACCGTTTCTCATTGGACGTTACCAACATACCTATTTTCTCCTTGTTTTTTATTCAAATAATTTATCAATGAAGTATTATAATTTATAGATAAGATTTCAATTTAACAGGAAAAAAAGTAACTTTTATGAACACAAGTATAAAACGCTTGTGATACAGAGCGTATTTAGGAAATAACTAAACACGTCATACATGGGGAAATGTTTCAAAGATTTGATTCAAAAAGGTCGAAGAAACCGTGAATAGACTATCTTTAGCGCGTCAGTAGGGGTAAGAATTGTTTACACGCGAAGCTTCTAAGTCAGGTCGTTTGTAGCATACAGTAAATTCCATGCGTTGTTACGATGACCACATTTCGAACACGTTAAGGGGACTATGTAGCTGCGCGTTCAAGGTCGAGAAGCGAGTGACCGATACGGGCGACACTAACACGCACGCCTATTGCCTCATCGCTCCTACGCGCAAGGCGTGCAGTGTGCAGTGTTTCCGCCGTAACGCTGTATTATGCTAATTAGATCTGTAACATATGGATTTTATCACACGCGATGAAAGCCCACAGATTAAACTACGTCTGTATCTTTATACTTTTCTCTTGCTGCTTAAGGAAACTGCATAGGCAAGTGCTAAAATGCGATATTTGACCTTTTTCACGTTTTTTTCTCTCCAAGAATACACTTAATATGACAAAAATAAAAACATAGGGCCATAGACAATTGTTTTTTTAATCTTTTCTGACAAAAAGTAATATTTCCAGAACTTTTATTTACCGAGATACGCGTTTACGCACAAACAACGATTTCACAGAAAACGTTTCAGTACATATGACTCTTTAAGCGCTCAGAGCATTGCGCAGACCTCTGTTCTGTGATTCTGTCACAATAACTTATCTGGCGACTGGAGTCACGGACATCTCATACGATGGTGTCTCAATCCCTGCACGTCCCACTAGAGTTTCATTCCCACGTTCTGGTGGAGGTTATGACAGGGTCGAAATGTTATTCGAGCCTTCAGAAGTGGACGGTCGAAGGACTATAATGACAGCAGAAGATCTTTGTTCGGCCGCTAACTGCCAAAGAACGTTATTGTTGGAGCACAGCAGTGATGGGGACTAACATTTCCAGGCATATTGAAACTGGCGTTTGCATTAAGGAAGACTGAATTCCCGAAGGCATACGAGATGCATCCTATTGTACGCTGTCCACAAAATTGCGGCGAAGAATGGCGAAGACAACAGTGACGATGTTCCTGCTTACGGACGAGTCGAAGTTCAGCATTCGATGTGATCTCCGACGTATTTACATGTGGCGTAAACTGGAGACTGGGTACAGTCCAGCTTGCATCAATGAACAGGACCATTATGTCGCTAGCTGCGTCTTGGTCTGGTACATTACAATGGGTTCATGTAGACCCCTCCATGTGTTTAATAGCGGCTAAGAATCCGAGTCTACATAACAGTACGCCACGCTTATCGGGTGCGTAGTGAGTGCAAATTTCTTGTTAAGGTAATGAAATCGCCCCGTCAACATTAGGTTGTATTGGTGGATCACTTCCGTTTGTAAGCTATTCACGGTAAAATGAGCACTTTTGAACGCCGTCTAATTTGAAATAATAGTCTATATATATATATATATAATTGTAGCCTTAGACATTAACTTCCGAGTGCGGTGGAATGTACACACTGTGTTTATTACTTACATGGCAATGTTTATCTAAAAAGGTAGTTAAAGGATAAAACAAATGGCTGAAAGGAAAAAGTAACTAGAGCCTCAAAAGTGCTCACTTTACTATGAGCAGCCTATAACTGAGGACATATATATACATTTTATCGAGGGAAATTATTTTGCGGGCACAAGCTAGACTCTTTGCTGCTAAAAGAACCGCATTTATTTAGAAACAATGACAGTTGACGTTCTGACTCCGTGAGGTAAACATCGATTTGGAAGTGCTCTCTCGCTATATGAATTGCGAAGACGATGGTCTGCCTTTCACCTCAACTAACATGGAACCACGACCTGCATCATCGTTAACTGGTTGTCTCCAGTGTAGATTCTGCGATCGAGTGTTCACCTATGGTCAAAATGCTCGAAAAAAAATGAGGGAACGGCCTGTACGAAGAGACCTTTTCGCGCTGTGAAGCATTACGACAATGGTCACATGCAGCTTTTGCAAGATTATACAATGAAGGAAGATAGATTTGCAAGTGTTCTTCTACTGGGAGTCGGCAAGTGAGGTCATCAACACCTCCTGGTACTTCGATGGGTAATGTTTCCGTAGACGATTATGACGAGACAGTTAATGCTAAAGTCGGAATAAGTGCAGTACAGTTGGTTTGTGCAGAACGTACACTTGCAAGATGTCCGCGTGAAGTCGACGAACTTCAAAATAAACGACCATCATCTCTAAATACTGACGAACATACAACTCCTGTTACAAAGAAAAGTAAACCTGATATTTATGATGAAGCAGACGATTAAGACGACAGCATTGATGATGACTATGACGACAGTGATAGTGTAGAAGACGATGATTATTCCCTCGACGGTCCCAC
The DNA here is from genome assembly GCA_029891345.1 of Dryococelus australis. NCBI lineage: Eukaryota > Metazoa > Arthropoda > Insecta > Phasmatodea > Phasmatidae > Dryococelus > Dryococelus australis. Next base: position 74,223,353 of record CM056996.1, read on the forward strand.
ACATTTCAACAACTAGTTTCCTTCAACAAGTGGCGTGAAGAAGGTAAAAGACGTTGAGAACACTGGCTACATGTTTACCGAAGACCCGAATGAACTTGTTGATAGACTCAAGATGTCAATAGAGGAGAGGCACTCGGAATCATACACAGCGAATTCGCAATGCAGAATGGAACAAAGTAGGTGCATTTATAGCTTATATATGATTTTTGGAACTATTTTTCTTGTGTCCCTCCACGAACAATCTATACTGACTGATCCGTACCAACTGACTGCTACAGACAGACTCCTATAGACGGCCTCCTCCTACTCCTCCTGTCGCTGGGTCGTATGTACATACGACGGAAACGTTTATGTGAATGGTGTTCCTGGACGCACTACCAGTTTATTAATGTGTTATCAATGTCACCGGCAAATTGTAATATTTCGGGCTATGTGTGTGTGCATGTGTGTAGGTGTGCGTGCATGTGTGTGTTTGGCATATGAGCTAGTGGAGAATGTACCATTTTTTCTCGGGTTTTGGTATTTGGTATTTTGGTATGTATTATGCGTGCTGACTTTTATGGATTTTTCTCGTGTTTTAATTTTAAAGGTCATTCAAGATCATGGGGACAAGGTCAATGTAGTCTACATATAATATGGTGGTAGTATTCTGTAATGTATTATGCTTGTTGACTCCTGTGTATTTTTCACGAGTTTTTGTTTTTAAAGTCATTCAAGGTCATGGGATCAATCTCAAAGTAGTCTACTCCAATATGGCAGTAGTAGTCTGCAATTTACTATGCTTGCTGACTGTTATGGATTTTAAACTAAGTTTTTGTTTTCAAGGTAATTCAAGGTCATGGGGTCAAGGTCGAGGTAGTCTGCATCTAATATGGTGGTGTAGGCTGTTCGTGGTAAAATGAGCATTTTTGAAAGACCTGGTTAAGATATACTTGCACACATGTTGTGCATTTCTCCGCCTTATGTAGAATTAACATTGCTATGGGACTCCTCACTTTATTCATGCGTCGGTAAAATGAATGTGTGGAAATATTAAGAAAGTATATACTTTACTAATCTGCTCATTTTTACACTTCGATGCGTTAAAAAAACAGAAAATGAAAGAATTAATTTTAAGTCATCACAGTTGGTTATCTAACACATTTTATTCGACGTTAAGATATGGAACTACTTTCCATCCAACGTCACCAACTTTACTGGGAGAGCGTCTCTCAGTGCGTCTATTGAAATGTATGCACGCAAGGGCAGTGACTTTTTTTCTAAAGTTCATTTCTAAAGTGTTCATCTTATCGTGAACAGCCTTCAGTAGTCTGTAATGTCATATGCGTGTTGACTTTTATGGATTTTTCTCGAGTTTTAGTTTTCAACGTCATTCAAGGTCATGGGGTCAAGGCCGAGTCAGTCTGCAACTGATATGATGGTAGTAGACTGTAATGTATAATGCTTGTTGAGTTTTATGTATTTTTTCTCGAGTTTTGTTTTTAAGGTCATTCAAGGTCATTGGGTCAAGGTCGAGGTAGTCTGTATCTAATATGGTGGTGGTAGTCTGTAATGTATTATGCTTGTTAACTTTTATGTATTTTTTCTCGAGTTTTTGTTTTCAAGGACATTCAAGGTCGTAGTCATTGGCTTCCAATATGGCGGATTGGTGATGTCTATCAAGATGGTGTCGCCTACCAAGATAGTCATCAGCTACCAATATGGCGGTCGCCTACCAAGATGGTGGCCTCCAGTAATGTATAAAGAAATGACGAACAAAAAATTAATATGTCGAAATGAGTATAGGTGATGTGAGTGGGGGTGAGCGAGTCAGTCGTCTGCTGGAGTCAAACAGAGGTGAGTAATTGGTGGTGCTGGGGGAACCTTCAGAAATGTATTTTTTTAAATACTTGTTTAATAATTTTTAATAATTAATTTTAAATAATACATGTTTAAGGGGTTTTTTGGAATCTTTTGTGATTTCTTTAAATTATTCAAATTTTCAAGGTTAAAGGTCAAGATCGAAGGTCATGGGTCAAGGTCAAATGTAATCTGCATACAATATAGATGCAAGATGGCGGCCAACCAAAATAGCTGATGATTAGGTCTGACTCTGATCCTGGATCCCTCTTAACGATTTGGCATACCAATGCCTATAAAACCAATATGGCCGCCACTGCTCTGTAGGTTCTAAGGAAGCCCAACAAATTAATTAAATTGCGTGAAATTGGATTTCAAGGGCTTCTTTCTGCACATGGGGACTTCTACCATTTTTTTTGTGGGGAAGGGAAATTTTTAGGGACGAAGGGGAATTTTTCGGGAATTAATCGATTTCGAAGGGAAAAAGGGAATTTTGAGATGAAAATGGAAAAATGGGTGGTCGGGTGACGTAACAACATGGTGGCTCCCCGAATACTAATCCTATCCTCGATCTCCTTATGCCAGACTCGGCTAAACCCTACTACTATTTTCTTTATTATTTATATTACATTTATAATAAATATAAAAACTAAAAGTGAGAAAACATGTGTGTTGATAGGACCTAGTAAGAAATAGTTCTCATGCAAAATATTACAACTGAGTGAGCACGAATTCGTTGCGTTGTCCTTCTTTCGTGTAGTTTTGTAGACTTAGGCCGTGTCTCAATTGGCCCAGAGAGCACTCTCTCGTGCTATCGCCCTCGCGGCGACGCCATAATGACGTCAGAGAGAACGCTCTCTGGTCGTCTCAATTTGTCGGAGAGAGTGCGAAAGATCGAGAGAGAGAGAGAGAGAGAACATGCAGTTGTTTACTTGCTGGCGCTCTATGTGACCACACGCCATATTTGTTTACATTTTGCCCGTGTTTGAATTAGGTTATAACATCTTTCTGTGCCGTAACCTCGTCGCATTTTACCTGTAAGTGAATAATTTCATTTGTTTTAAACAACTAAATAACTTACATAAATCGTATTTGTAAAATATAAATACGGATATCTGACAAAGTCTCTTTATTTTGTCACTTTGCTGCAACATGACGGTATTATGTAAAATAAAAATAATAGTATTTTATACGCTTATAGTTATTAAGGTAGTGCTATAATTATGTGTGGATTATATTGAACACATATATGTTATTTACAATAGCTACGATTACGATTTTAGCGTAACAAGATTTCCCGCCTTTTGGCATCAACTGCCTGCATGACGTCGAAGAGGAAGGCGAGAGTTATCTCAATTCCACAGAGCGAGAACGTGAGAGAGCGCGAAGCAGTGCTCTCGCCAGGTTGTGCGAAAGAATGCTCTCTGGAAAGAATATTCTTTAAATTGAGGCACGGCCTTAGTTAAGCTTAGTTTGCACGAGGCGGAGGAATATCCTGGAAATAGAACTTTAGTACGGCTTCGGAAAAGTGTGAAATAACCGTGAATGGATTATAGATATAGGCTGTTCACGGTAAAATAAGCACTTTTGAAAGCCCTGCTTAAGATCTACTTGTATGCACGTTGTGTATTCTTCCGCCTTATGTAAGATTAACATTGTCATGGGCCTCATCACTATATTCACGTGTCGGTCAGGTGAAACTGTGTAATTATTATAAGAAAAGAAAATATGTTTCAAATCTGGTCAGTTTTACACTTCGATGTATTAAGAATCAAAGCAGAAGAAATCATTTAAGTTATCACAAATGGTTACCTAATACTTTTTATTCAACATTAAGATACGGAACTACTTCCTATCCATTGTTACCAACTTTATTGGGCGCGTGTGTCTCAGTTCGCCCGTCATAATATATGCAGGCAGGGGCAGTGACTTTTTTCTAAGGTTGATTTCGAAAGTGCTCACTTTATCGTGAACAGCCTTTAAGCGATACACCGCTCTGTGCGTCTAGTTGCAAAAGAGGCGACACATTCGCATCCACTGGCGAAGCTATCCGATTAATTTTGTTGTTCGTAACGTAAATCCATAAATATGAAAATTAAGATAGCAATGTATTATATGTCCGTTATAAATATATGAATTTTTTTTTTTCATATATTCATAAAGAATATAACTATCCAGTTTCTGGCATAAAAAAAGAATAAATTTAATACACAGTTTACACACAGGAAGAAAACACTGATGGTCTGTATATATAACGTGATAATCGTAGAATGTGCTAGTAGAAAAATTTTAATGTCGTTTGTCTTTTGAATGCTCCCATTCCAGATACGATTGCATCGCCTTTTTGAAACGTATATTCCTATGAAAACGTAAATAGCCTAGTATGCACGAAAAAACTTATATTCTGATTCACACTTATATGTAAATAAATAAAAATTATTAAATAGGCTGTTTTATAAAATTTACACATACGCAAATTTGTCTGTAAGTATGATTTATATACAAGATTATATGGGCCTACATGTAGCACTCGTAAGACTATATCGGCGAAGTCAGCTCTTTTGGAATACTGAAATTTCATTTTCGGGTTGTGTTCAACATATTTTCGTATGGACTCAAGTGTGAAACGAGGCTGCGTTCGCACTGACTTTTCAGCGTTTTGCTATCTTGTCAGCTGTCGCTTGTGGAGGAATTATTGCGCTGCGCTGGTTGGTATCACGAGCGGTGCACGGTTGTCCTGTTGGCGCGCATGCTCGCGCTCTCCGCGATGTTGGCAGCACTACGCTTCTCTGTTGCCTTTTTTTTTTTTTTTTTTTTTTTCCGCCTCGCTCGGCCTGCGAGAGTCGTGAGTTGATAGTGGAAGAAGTTCGTGTGCGTCGATGGTGGGCGTTGTGCTTATGCATCCGGATTTAACACGTTGCTGTTGTGGTTTTCCATTTCTCAGCACGTAGCTGTGGCGGTTCTCCGTGCACGTGAAAAGACCCGCGTGTCTCCCCCCCGACACTTACAGGCAGTGCGCGTGAGCATGCGTACAAGTGGTTTCTGTGTAGTGAGGTAGCCACAGGTGGTTGTTGCCTAAGGTGTTTATCGTTGTGTGCCGCACACCGAAATTAAGTTTTTTTTTTTTTTTGTTTTGATAATCTGGTTATATTTCACCTTACGCATTTCTTTGGATCTATTTTCGACCGCAATGGAAAATGTTTACACAGGTAAGCGAATTATAATAACACAATCTTTTGTTAACACCTGAGTGCATACGCAGCAAGTAATCTTATGACGGTTACTGGCTCATAATTTATAACTACTTTGGTTATCAGTGTTAAATGAAGTCACATTAAAAATAAAACTCTGTGACTTTCGCATAATTTGCTATCAGTATAATTTCTAATGGAATTTCGGGGTAGTTTAAATCCATCAAATCATCCTCTTTTTAGTGTATGTTTTATATCGATATTATTATCGTATGTTGTCCTATCTATAGGCTGTTCACGGTAAAGTGAGCACTTTTGAGGCCCTAGTTACTTTTTCCTTTCAAACGTTTTTCATCCTTCGAACAACTTTTTGAATAAATATTGACACGTAAGTAATAAGCACAGTGTGTATATTCCACCACACTCCGAAATTAACGCCTTGGGCTAAAATTAAATACTGTACGTTTATTGATTATTATTCCAAATGAGAAGTCTTTCAAAAGTGCTCACTTTATCGTGAATAGCCTATAGTAGTATGTTAAAGTTTCGAACCACGCAATTATGCTATAGTGAGGAGCGTAGTTTAAATGTTTACCACAAATCAGCATCGTGGAGGTTAACACATTTTCTGCATTCATTTTAATTAACATTTTGTAGCTTTGAATTTTAATACAATGACAGTTTTTTATTGCAAAACAGTACCTAGATTTTGACTTTTTTTCTCTGTGCTTGTAATAACATTAAAAAAATTTGTTTTTTGGTTTTGTGGCCCTTTGTTTTATTTTTGCTTACTAATAGTCACAAATGTGATAGAAATGGTAAAGTTAATAATTAATATTACGACATATAACGGCTTGCAACAGCGCTACATGCGACTTGCCACAAAGTTGGAAACTACAGGCTTGTGGAAGTTCGTTATTTTGTTTGTCACCCTATCAAATAAATAACTTACTCCCAAGCATTTTCATGTAACGCCGTTGCCTTCTGAATAATTGATTATATTTATTTCTAGCCGATATCAATCTTCTCGTTGTTTCTTCGCTCCTTGCAATTAACATTCAATTTTAAATAACAACCGATCGCTACGAACTCCATGTAGATCCTTGGATTTTTAATTTTTCACGTGCCTTCATATATCGTGCAACATTTCAAGAACAGTAAATACCGGCATTTCAACTACAACGCGTGAAATAAAACCTAAATAAACAACAGACGATTTTACGGACCTATTTGGGGATGTAGTGTGCTACTTCACCTTAGTAAATTTGATAATGTGTAATCTCGAAGTTGACAAGTTGCAGAACACAATTAAAAGAATACGTCATCGATCTTTTAGCCAGAATAAGTGGCGTAATAATTTTAACTAAGTGCCAATTGAAACACTGCCTTAGCTTTTCAGCTGTGAACGATACGGTGACGTACGTATAGTCCGTTCACGACTGGAACGGACTCGAAATCTTTCCTACTTCCATTTTTAAGCAATAGATTTAAAAAATACGTTAAAACATTCAAATTATACTCTCTCTCAGTGCTGCCAAACTAACAGTGTCCGCGCCAGTCACTGTTTGTAGTAACGATGCATGCAGCTGACGACTAAGGTAGTGTTCAAAAGTCTGTTCCAGTCGTGAACCGACCATACACGTTTAGGTCTACAAAGCTAAGTAAATAAAATAAAATAACATTCGTCCGTCGTTTTAACCTCTAATAAAATTAGGCCTCACTGAGAAAATAATGTTCAAAATAATAAGCCCCACGAAGAAATTTCTTGAAAGTCGAGCACATTGTTCGCCTGTAATTAGGGTTTAATTTCAGGCTAGTTTGGATTTAAATTTTACCGTAAAACTTAAAATATAATTATGGTTGAACCATTCAAAGAATTTCCATGACATTTCTTTTCTTTTTTTCTCATTCGAATTGTATCAGCAATTAATTTGAACTGTAACTAACATGTTAATTATGCAAAATTTTGAAATTTGTATAGCAAAACATAAATGAACAATAACGTGGAAATACGAAACAATACGAATATATTTCGGAAAGGAAAATGCGACTTCCTTAGGTACATAAACATGTTAATATACCGCGAATGGCGGCTTCCATGACAGCATGGCGTCAACTTTTCTCTGGTATAATACCGCCAAAATTAAGTCTGTAAAACAGTACAGTACTAAATTCTGTCCGTGAGATATTTTCTAATACTGTAGTAGTTAGGGGCATTACATGTAATAGTGACGTGTGTCGGTTAGTAATGTGATTTTTAGAATTTTGAACATAATGCTGGTGGGATTTATCACCAAACATTTGAACTGAAGTGATTTTTCCTGGCTTTGTCGATTTACCGGTTTTTGTGGAAATTGTGGTGTATTGGTGCTTTACATTATACAAACAGTTTTGAGTTGTATCAAAATGTCTGAAAATTGGTTTGCACGTAAACTCACCGAAGAAGACGGCATTAAAGCACTAATTAAGTTGGTTAATTTTTTGGGACGTATGTGTTTTCATGAACATAACAAGTTAGTGTAACGTTTTCCATTAGAAATAAGCAGTCATTGGATTACGTGCTGTGAATTTAAACTTTTGTCTGAATTTTCGATCAGTTATTCAGTATATTAGTAACTGAGTGTTTTTTGATTACTGTTAAAATGTCAACGTTCAGAAAGACCACTTTCAACGACAGATGGCTTCTTGATAGTGAATATTCTTTGTGGCTGCAGCCTGTATGGAGGGACCCTTTCTCGGCATTTTTTTCATTATGTAAGACGATAGTCTGCCTTAGTAATATGGGCAAGCGAGCTGTGCGAAGCCATATGGCAGGAACGAAACATACATGTGCTCTTCGTAGTGTTACAAATATGGGTGTAAAAGAGTTTTTCAAATTGTCAGAGTCATGTGAACCAGAGAAGATCGTTGTAGAACCATCCACTTCTTCAGACAGTTCTGCCAAGTTTGTTCAGTAGGCTTAGTGCCTTGCAAGTAGTATCCACTGATGATATTTCTATGCAGAAGCCTACACCAAGTTCCGTGAAATCATCTAAAATGGAAAGCTTCATGGTAAAAGATGATGTCACAAAAGCGGAAATTATGTGGTATATTAACACAGTTATGCAGCATTTGTTATTGAGAGGTAATGAAAATAATGTCTCCGTATTTAGTGACATGTTTCCAGATTCCAGTATAGCATCTAAAATGCAACTCCGTAAAACAAAAATTGCTTACACTATAGTGTATGGCTTAGCTCCTTATTTTAGAACAAATCTTTTTGAGATGTGTAACAACTGTTCACATTTCGTGGTCGGGTTTGATGAATCTTTAAACAAAATTGCACAAAAAGAGAAAATGGACCTGACAATTCGATTCTGGAATGAAGAAAGTGGTAAGGTGAGCACACGGTACTTGGGTTCTGTGTTTCTGGGACATTCAACTTTGTATCTCTGTTAAATGGATTCCTAAGTGGTCTACAGCAACTTGATCTAAAAAAAAGATTAAAGTTTCTCTTGATGGCCCTAATGTAAACAAAAAGTTCATCCAAGATTTGAAGTCATATTTACAAAACGTCTGGCCGCCCTGTCATACTGAACATTGGAAGTTAAGGGTTACATATTTTGCACAACAGTTTCAAAGCTGGTATCAAAGCAACAGGTTGGGATGTTGTGGACTTCCTTAGGGCATTGCATTATTTGTTCTGACATGTACCAGCTCGACGGGCTGATTATGTTCGGTATACAAAGTCAGTTATTTCCCATGAAGTATTGCGCAATCCGTTGGCTCGAGAACTGTAAAGTGGCTGAGCATGCATAGTTAATTCTCCCTCACATTGAAAAATATACTGAATGTGCTTCTAAAGAGCGCAGTGCACCTAGTTGCAGCAGCTTCAAGATAGTTTCAAGAAGCATCAAGGACAAACTCCTTAAGGCAAAACTTGCTTTTTTTATGTCCATTGCTGCTGCATTGGAATCATTTTTAGCCAAAGTTCCTAGCAGACATTCCCTTAGCACCTTTTTTGTTCGAGTCATTGCTGATGGTTATGAGAGATAAAATGGTTCGGTTTGTGAAGCCAGAAGCACTTGCCTCCGTTCAGAACATCACAAAAATTGACTTGCAAAAGAAAGAAAATCTTCCAGCCAAAAGTGTACATTTAGGATTTGCAACAAAAGCTGCTCTCAACAGTGTTCGCGGTGTTACTGAAAAATATGTGTTAGAATTCCGTATGGACTGCCGAAATGCAATACAAGCTTTGTGCAGTAAGATGGTAGAAAAGTCACCTTAAGCATACAAGTTGACAAAGAGAATTTCGTTTCTGGATCCAAAAATAGCCATGCAGCCATCTATCCGCGACAGTCGCTTGTCTCTAACCCTGAGTTCACTAGTAGAAAATAACAGGTTTTCTGGTGTCGAAGTAGACAGAATCGAGAGACAGTTCAAAAATGTTTGCAGTAGTCCATCATTTAATACCAAATTGCAAGAATTTTACCAAAAAGTTGCAGATTAGATCAGCTGTGGATGCCGATGATTCTGAAAACTTCGCCTGTTCCAACAGAACTTCAGACGTTTTTTTAAAATGTTACTCATACTTTCACAAGGAAATGCAGCTCTTGAAAGATGATTCTCCGTCAACACTGGCATTGAGTGTTTATACAACGATTATGTAACAGTGAAAATACAAAATTTGAGATTTATAATACAGAATGTGTGTTTGTACACATACTTCTAAATGTGTAAATTAACAACAACATTTTGTTTATCAAGCTAAACATTAATTTATTTTCACCAAATACTTGTAGTACTCTCTGGATTCTTAAGAACATTTGTGTAAAATTACACACACAAGTTACACATACAAAAATGTAAAATTACGAAACATTTGTATGTGTGAATTTGCATTTATTTTTTACAGTGTACACTGCACAGAACTTGCCACTGTTTTTTTTAAATGCTGTGTCATTGACACCTCATACCGAAGTTGTCTTAATGGACCATAACAAGTCATCTAAAGGGACACCATTTTTGTGTACGAGCACGAAAAATTTAGATTATTTTTCTGCAAGTGTTTCTTTGTGACGTGATGAACAAAAATTTCATCAAAAGTGTTTCCTCGTATGGCTTAAGGCTTCCCTAGGAGACAAAACGTAAGTACTGAAATACGGAAGTTAATTCCAGGAACGAATTAATTTTGCAGACTTCTGCGATGCTTACTTCTATTGACAGTTTCCTCATTCGCCACTGCCATTGTGAGAAACTAATTTAAATAGGGCAGTGACTTATTTCCTACTGTCTGCCTGTTTGTCCATAAACATATGAAAATACGCTCGCCCCATTATGTCTTTCGCAGTCTAGACTGCCACCTAAGTAACGGGTCTTGCATTTTTTTTTATTCTGAACGGTGACGTTAAATTTAACGCCATGATCTTCTGATGCCGTGGTACATTACGACAGAGACGACAGAATAATGAGCCAGTATCTATGATACGCTTGATACGCGTGACAAACTCCAAACACATTTTATATATTGGTATATGCAGTGGAAAATAAGTGCTGTTTGTTCATGTAATGGGAACTAAGCACGTGGTGTACAAGTAAATGGGTAAATAGGACGCATGTGAGACGGAAAGCAAACACCATTCCGCGAGCAAATACAGATAGGTTTCCTATATTTGTTGCACAAGCCACGACGAGGAACTAAAGAGTGACATTGTTCAACTTAGCAGGGGAAACGCCGTATCTCTGAGATAGCACTTGAATGCTACATTCTAGCTGCTTGTTCAGGTGAACGCGAGCGCCTTGGCCTGCTGCTGGCTATTCGGTTTTAAATTTGCTACTAGCTTCTGCTTATACCCTGTGCACACGGGACATAATCTTATGCCTAATTACGTACAAATATAGTTTATTCACATTTTTATGTTAAAACTAATGTTTTTATGTTTCTGCGATGAAATAACTATTTAATTACGGGCTTCAATATATTATTAGAAATCTGTTACTGCGTTTACAATCATGGTGCCAATTTTATACTGGATTAAGTACGAAATGATGGCTCGTGTATGTTTAATTCAGATTTCACTCATTATGCGTCGAAGCCAGAGCCCCTCGTTTATTGTGTATCACCATCCTCCACGTTAAGCGCTTTCAAGAGGTTATAATTACGTCCTACATTTTAATCATATAACATCCTTTTTTGTTATGATACGAAACAATAATACGAAAACAGTTGACAGTGGAAAATCATACATTTTCAAAAAGAAAGAGAAAAATGAGTTAAACGGATTTTAAATAAATAAATAAATAAATAAATAAATAAATAAATATATATATATATATATATATATATATATATAATTTTTCGTGCAAATTTCAAAATGGTGCTAAAATAATACGTCAGAGGTCTACAGCTGAAAATAATTGTTCATAAAATTTATAGTCAAAGTGCCAAAAGTGAAGCCTTTAGGCATACTTTAGATGAACCAAGTAACGTATTTCAACGAAATTATTACATGTCATTTCCGGAGTTTAATAAACACTTCAGCTGAAACCAAACTGTGTGTTGAAATAACTTTTTTTTTTTTTTTTTTTTTTTTTTTCCCGCTTTTAAAAAATCATGATGAACGTTATTTTTTAAAATGATTTGTTGTTTTCGTCAAGTTATCATCAATATAATTTCACGAAAGTATAAATATTCTCAAAACACAGAAAAAAAAATTGTGCTCATGGACAGCGTTAGGAGTTCCGCCTTACCGCAGCTATTTTTCGCACTCGAGGCCACAAAACGCGTGAGCTCGAAGGCCGACTCTTCCTCACTTACTAGTTGCCTCATTGCCTCTATACGCACGGCGTTCAATTGGCATCCGGTCTTTCCGCCGACAATTCACCTGAACGTGACCATTTATTTTTATGTCACGCCAACACAAAGATAAGAGTATGATAAAGACTGTTCACGATGAAGAGAGCACTCTTGCAATAAACCTTAGAAAAGTCACTGCCCCTGCATATATTTTAAAGGGCGCACTGAGTGACATGAGCCCAGTAAAGTTGGTAATGATGGATGGAAAATAGTTCCATATGTCAAAGTCGAATAAAAAGTGCGAGTTAATAATTATAACCATTTCAATGATAAATTTTGTGCCAAACAAATTTTAAAAATTTATACGAGCACAATGTTTGATTTCAGCTTAAATGTTTTTTGGAGTAGGAACGCCACGAAGAAATGTCTTGAAAGTCGAGCATTTTGTTCGCCTGTAATTAGGGTTTAATTTAAGGCTATTTTGGATTTAAATTTTATCGTAAAACTTAAAATAAAATGATGGTTTAACCATTCAAAGAATTTCCATGACATTTCTTTATCTAATTTTAATTACATCAGTAATTAACTAGAACGGTAACTAAACATGTTAATTATGTAAAATTTTGAAATTTGTATCGCAAAACATATAAATTATAAATTCCCATAACTTCCGTGATTCATTTCGTAAATTCATTTTTTTTTATTTTTTTTTATTTTCTGGAGACTGCTTTTTGATGTTATACCCCAGAATTATAAAATACCCATAAAATATAATAAGTGGTTTTTGGTACTTTAACGCCTTTAAGCGCAAGTCTCTGAACTGACGTGCAATGTTCCCATCGCGCTGCGTATACCTATGGGTAGAGATCTGCGCAATTCGCGTAGTTATTATTTGACATCACGCTGAACTTCCTAGTACTATATATATATATACCGGAGCCGGCGTCGTTTCTCCATTGGCTTCTGCACAAATGTGAAGCCACCCTCTTTCTCGCTGGCCTGAACTTGATCGGGAAACACACAATTATGAAGTGTTCGTTTATTGGCGTATGATTTTCCCTTGGGCGTATCAGATAAAGCATGATCCAATGACAAACGTCTTGCAAAGGGTACACGTGCTTGAAGTTTTACGCGTTCCCAAATAAAAACGTGAATTTTGCACGTCTATACCTTTGGGCCGTTAAGCGATGACCCTATCATTTTATTGGTGGGAAGTGTTTAGCAAAGTTCAATGCAGAACCCTTGAGATTTCTTGTACGTATCTGACTCGTATATCTTGAGAAACAGAGCTTTGAAAAAAAGCAATTTTTAGCTATGCTGGAGTCGTCTGAAACTCCTTTTCGTGAGTGAGACACGTATCAACAGGCCTCTTTTGAGGCCGTATCCGAATTGACAAATTTCGTTATTTCGTTATTTTGTAAATTCGTGATTTGGTAGGTATCAATTCGGACGTTGTCGATAGTCAGTTGTTATTTAGCACCCGCGGCAACACATTATTACAACAACAGTGCAAAATATTTTTATCTAAATTTAATGCTTAAAACAGACGTAATATTTCTGCAATCATCACTGGATTATTACGAATACGTTAATAAATAAGAAAATAATGAATTATGCAATAACGACATATATATATACACACACACACACACACACACACACACACACACACACATAGTACAACACGTACTTGCTTTTAAAAAATGCCTAGTGCGTACAGTTATTTGTTTTAAAAGTAATTATTTTACGCATTCGCGCAAATGTTTTGAAGTAAAAACGAACATGGCGCTGATCTCGTCATTTTGTATTTCTTCTAACATCTACTAGATACAAAATACAAAATTACGAAATACGTCACCATTTTAGTATATAAAATCGGGTCACGTGATCATTTCGTCTACAAAATCTGCCAATTCGGACACGGCCCGAGTTTATGTTCTTTTCGTAGATCAGCGCACTGGACGCAGGTTTCGCAGGATAAAACGTGTATTTCCGACACTTTGCAACGCAGTTCAAGCACCAAGTATGCGGGGTCCTCAGGAGTACCTCCTCCAGCCATATTTGATTCTTGGTTTTTCAGCTTGTTTATGTTTTTAAAAAGAAAATATCAAAAGTACTCCTGTACCCTACTAGCCATCAACCATACACAGCAGGACAGGCAATACGACTCAGCTACGAACGTCATAATTACTTTACAACATTGATTCTGCCAAAACTGGGCAAACTCAATATTGCGAAGTAAATACGAGTTAGTAGTTCAGTCGTTATTTCTATACTGCTGTGTGTTAATAGCTACAGGCTGTTCTCCGTAAATTAAGCACTTCTGAAAGCCCTCTTTTAAGATCTCCTTGCACGCATATTGTGTCTTCTTCCGTTCTATGTAAAATTAACATTATCACGGGCCTCATCACCTTATTCATGCGTCGGTGAGTGAAGCAGTGAAATGATTACAAAAAGTAAGTATTTTGTAAATCAGCTCATTTTTACTCTTCCATGCATTAAAATTAAAACCTAAAGTGAAATAAATAATTTTAAGTTATCACAAATTGTTACGTGACCCTTTTTATTCGACGTTAATATGTGGAACTATTTTCCATTCTTCGTTACCAACTTTACTGGACGCATGCCACTCAATTCGCCCGTTAAAATATATGCAGGCCGGGGCAGTGACTTTTTTCTGAGGTTGATTTCAAAAGTGCTCAATTTATCGTGAACAGCCTTTAGTTGGGTATAGGGGTACTGTGTTTTTGAAATTTTGTTTTTAAAGATATAGACTAACTAGAATAACCAAGAATCCAATATGGCGGGGAAGGTTCGTGTTGAGGATTTTAACTAGTGATATCCTGACGTCTATGGGGCTCCGTCGCCATCCCGCGACACTGCAGCGTCGACGTGTGGCGACAGACGCCGGGCGGGATCGTTAGCACAGCGCATGTGGCGTCGCTGTTTTATGAGCGATGCGTAACCTTGAAACACGCAGCGTGTGAAGAATGTTTATACTAACATGATAAACAAAGCGTTTCGGTGCGAGCATTTATTGTAGTTACGAACCATGATAAAAAAAAAAAAAAGTTACACAATCATATCACTCAACAACGTTACCGTCATTTGTTGAGTTATGCTGGATTAATAATTGCCACGACGATCTTGTCCCGACAGTCTTAACACGACTTTTCAGTACGACCACTTCTGCCACCAAAATGTAGTTCAGTGTTTACAATACCTCGAGTGTTTCCACCCGACAAGTGTTGTTTGGCTCGGAAAATCCTTGAATAGCCAGTAACTGTTATAGAATGCAAATAAATGACAAATGACTATGCACTATTTTATTTTGAATACTTCGTAGACAAAATATTTCTAGATTTTGGAGCAGTTATTTTTCACGAATTTCTATTTTCGTCAATTCAACAGCTTTCCGTTACAAGAAAACCAGGATGTACACATAAATAAAATATTTTCTGTGTGAAATTTACCACGGCAGTGAAATCCGAACTAGCTTTTGTTTTCTAACGGTATGTTTATGTTTTTTTTCTGCTGCCAAGCGAGTCCGACTAGTCCGACGCCCGACGAAAGTAGAAATAGAATCTACTTTTGTCGGGCTGTCGTAGCTGCGATTTTGTCGGGGTGACCCTGCTTCTGATTGGCTAATTAAATATTTTCGTCGGTGTCGGGGGCTGTTTTGTCGGACTGTCGGGTTATCGCAGATCCAGCTTTAGGCTTACACACCGCTGCAGTGATGTCCGATACATTATTTTCGGTAGTTTCGATACTTTCTATTTACTTCGGTATCGATGCGGAATAAGTCGCATAGACTATGGCTATAAATCGTAAACGACGAGGAAAAACGCCCACGCAGTAGTATGCAACGCAATACGTGGAAACTTTCAGTAGTGTACAAAATATAAATCATACTCGTCCACATTGGAATATCTCTACTGCAGTATTTCATATTATCAATCGTATAGCGGTGTTGCAAAACCACGCTGTTATCGCGATACAGGATATATTTTCAGAGCTCTTCTTACTATGCTGCGGGTGCGATGCTTTGAAAATATCTTGTCGTAAGCGATACACTGAAACATCGAACAGCTCTACACTGCGTCATTTGCGCTACGTTGTCTGTTGTGAGTAGCAACATTTTTTTTTTCCCGCGGTGATTATATCCCTTGTAGAATCGCAGCGTTTTAAATATTCTCCGTTTCATGTAACTTCAGGAAATTCTGACATACGTCCTGACCAAAATACACAGCACGTAAACAGTAAACGGCTTCATTTGCAAAGTATTGTGTCAGCTGATTGTTATTGCGGGATATATGTTTTTATGTTTGCGATGTATGCGTCGATCCTGAAGAAAAGTAGTACTCGGTATTAAAAATTGTAATTTAGAACTTTAAAATGACAACATTAATGGGTTGTATTATTATGTTAGAGTAATGTATACTTTTTTTTTGGCCTATAACGCATGATCTTTAAAAACATTTTGAATAATTTCGTTAGTGGATGCGTACATTATGGTTATGTGAAACGTCTCCACCCTGTGAATGTCCTTGAGCTCTTTTTCGTCATGATTTATCTATACGCGAGAGTTCTATACTGGTGGCGTTGGAATGTTACATTTGCATATTATTATGTTTGTTTTTGCATTTATAATTAAATGTAGTTCATTGTGGGTGCCATTTTATAAAAGTTCCTCCTCGTCAGTAATATTAAATAATTAAATATCGACACGGGTCTGCCGCTTCGTGAAAAGGTTTCTTGTGTGGCTTGGTCGGCCATATAATGGGGTTTGGGGGGGGGGGGAATTGAATATAAAGACATTTTTGCATATTTTTAACATTTTGTAAAAATGGTATGAACTGTTATGTATTCTGGGAAACTGCCATCACATACAATGCCCATAAGTTGAACAATATTTCGTACAATTATAAAATAATTCACTTTTTGGGGTCCGACGCCCATTAGTGTATTTACTCCGTGATGTTTTGTAATTTTCCTCATAATATTTTTCAACTGTAAAATAAGGTTTTAAATCGCACGTAAGCCAAATATTCCACATCCCCATGATTAAGTAAATGAGTAAATTATACTAACGAAATTTAATCTCGATTTGTGTTTTATAAATTAAAATATGCTGTGTGTAAGTAGAGCCCTTATGAGAATGTAAGTCATGGTGATTTCATGGTAAAGCGGTTGTGTTACTCGTGCGCCACCGTGGCTGCCATCAAGGAACCATAGAATAACTTACCATATAAATTCAGCGTAGAAAACGTATTACAATTACTTGTGTTGAAATTGCTGATATCAGACTTTATCGCTATGCGGGCACTTCATGCTAACACAATTTTTGTTGAAAGTTAAGAACTGGTGACGTGTGTATGCGCAGTTCCTCGACAGCCAGAACACAGACTACGTAACACTACACAGGCGAAACAGCCGCTAGTATCGCGAACTCCAGCTGCACACGCCAGCAAGATGGCGTCACTGGCCAGCAGAATTTTGGATCGCCGTTCGCCAATCAGCGCCTGGTGCCAGCTGGCTGTCCAGCCAGTAACCAATCAAACACGAGACCCACAAACCGTTCCCCACAGTGTCGCGTAGCCAATCAGAGAATGAGTACTCCCACATCAAAGAAACCGCCACGCCACGCCTTACGCCTCTGCGTACTTTATACTCTGTATCCAGAATCTACGTGGGGCAAGTTGTTGATAAAGCAGACGTTATTTGTAATAATTACCTCCGTAGAGACCTTTTAAGTTTTAAGGAACTCTTCTTAATTATATATGTAAATATATAACATTGGAGAAGAACTCGGTTAGGTCCCGTCGGATTTTCGCATATGGGAATCGTGCTGGGCGATGCCGCTGGTTGATAGGTTTTTTCGGGGATCTCCCGTTTCCACCGCCCTTTCATTCCGGCGCTGCTCCATACTCACCTCAATCACCCTCATCGGCTCTCAAGACCTCAGTGTTAAGAGCCTTCCAAATCTCTTCACTCACTCATTCTTCAGCTAGACCGATTATCCACTTCCCTTCACTACGACTAAATCGCGAAAGGTTTTATATTACTACTTTCACACGAATATTTGGGTACATTGATTCGTAGAGATCCCCGTGAAATTATTTACTCACTGTTTATTCTTTTTCATTTAATGTAGATTATACTTTAGAATACCTTATTCTTCGTTGTAACTGCAGCATTTTTGTTTAATACATTTATTGCAGTCTGATAGATGCGAGTTCACTTCAATTTCAGAAAAAAAAATTAAAATAGTAATAAGGGCCTTGTAAATGTGTAAATTGTAGTTTTTTCAACATGAAATGAAATATTTTGTACATTAGGCCTATACGAAATATTTTTCATCAAAAACGGAATTCTGTGCTTCTTTTTTTACCTTATCGTTTTCTGTCGTGCGCTGTACGTTACGAAGCGATTGTTGTGGAGAATGAGAGTTGGAAAGAGGGAAGGGGGGGGGGGGGGGACAGAAGGGAGGCGGAATTCGCCCTCGGGAAAAATTCTTTCTCCCCTTGAGTGTTCAACGAAGCGAACAATATTGCGGTTGCCAAAGTTTACGGCTCAGCAAACGAATAAATATAGGGTTTCATAAAGCTTCCCAAACCAACACGAGCGGTAGTATATGAACTATCTGTAGAAGCCGCCTGACTGGACGATAATTCGAGAATATTTGCGTACAGGTGGTATTGAAGAAATGTTCAAAGGTTGGTATGCAGACTCGCTCAAGTGTGAGTTCCGTGTGATTATGGGCAATTCGGCAAATTAAGCTAATACATGCCCGTAAGCCCAACTTTATGCGTGTATAAAAGTAAATGAACTTATTAAGTGACATTGATTTCCATTTTTAACTTTAGTATTAAATAAACCTAGATAAAATCAATATACGTACTAGTATAGGTTGTTCACGGTAAAGTGAACACTTCTTAACGCCCTTCTACATTTTCCCCAAATCATCTAATTTCCATCTTCTAACTGCTTTTTAATATAAGCATTGCAATGTGACCAATAAACACAGTGTATACATTTCACAACCCTCAAAATGTAATGCCTTAGCTGCAATAAGATATATTTATTAGTGGGTAATGCCTGTTGGGAAGGCCTTAAAAAGTGCCCACTTTATCGTTAACAGCCTATATTAAATGAACGTAGATGGGCAGGATCATTTCATACCAGATCACTTAATTTAAATACATGATCCTGCTTCAATGTCTCAGATTTTGTTCAAAATTTTTCTCTTCATACATGACCATGAATTTTTTCTGATTTTTTAAAAATGTTTCTGAATGAGAAATTTTTAAAGATTACATTTTTGGAGCAAATTCTATTCTCCGGTGACTTGCATTAGTACACTGAAATCCCTACATATTCCACAATGTCTTACCATAAGTAGGCTATATACGCATAATTTCACTCTTGTTTATTGGCTCACAAACACACTGCTTCCTACTTCGTTATAGTTTTTGTCAATTCCTCTATGATTTCTTGAACATCTTCTTCTAATGTTTATGTCCTGCCTGATGTTGATTTTGATGAGGGAACTGGAAATTTTTTTGATCATGTTTTCATAAGGCACCCAACGGCAGTCATTCGTAGATGGTCAATAAAATGTCGGCGAAGGGCTACAAGGATGCATAATATGAACATTTAGCATCTCTTTTAAAATCATAACCTCCAGTATTTTGCCTAACCACAACTTTCGGTCATAAATAACAGCACAATATTTCTCTATGAGTATCCACCAGTTCTTCCCTGTTTTGTACACCAACAACTGCATTATAACATTTTTCATACATAGGAACTCGTTTTACCATCAACGTATTTCTTTCTGTAGATTTTAAGTAATGGTTCTCTCTGGTACCTGTAATGGATCTCGCATTTGCATGTGTTCATTTAGAAATTCCTCATTATACTCTATTTATACCATAGATGTGTGAAAAACTTCAATCCCTTTTATATTTTCTGATACAAATTTTAATAATTCCTACGAGTTTAGAATTTGTCCATCAACAATTCTCCGAAGACTGGCTCTGGTAGCTAGCCGTTTAATTGTGCCACCCACTCCGTCACACACATTTTTGCAATGGCCGGTGGCAAATTCAGCATATAGACCATGGTATTTTTAATGAAAACGTAAGTTAATGAAGATTTATAGTTTTTATACTGTCCTGCACTGCCATCACTGAAGTAAATTGTGTGTCTCAAGTATGGCACTTTCCTTATTAATTATTGTAATAATGGTTTTTGGAAGGTGAAAAATGTTGTGTCATGCTTAAGGCAGTCACTTACGAAGCAGAATTATTTTTTTGTTACCATTAATGTAATAAACGACGAATGGATGCAGGGTACATTAATGATATGCAGGGTACATTAATGATATGCCAATGGAAACCTTGTGCAGCATCTTGCAAAACACAAGTGTAACTTTCTGCAAAGTCAGCAATAATCAGGCAAGTGTTTTTACCTGTGTTTGCTTTTATTTACTTTCGGTATTGGCTTGAGAGACTTGGCTGTGAAGTGATGTTGAGTTACAATCACTACCTTATCAACTAGCAGATCAACAAAATCATCAGCTGGACTTTGTTAGCGTTTCAGGGGATTCACGGTCAGTGTGAAGCCATTGTTTGAAAAAATAATGTATTTTGTTTCAAAAACTTCTAATTGCGTAAGGTACTCACGAAGTACAGTCACATCTGGATAGCTGGTCACTGCGGCGAGCGTTCTTCGTTGAAAGGAATCATGCGATTGTTGAGCATCCCACTCCTTGATCTTCTATAGACTGGTGTTTGGTGATTGAGAAAGAGAGAGACGGAGGGGAAAGGAAGAGAGAGAAAGAGAAAAGAGAAAGATGGAAATGAGGGGGAGAAATAGACACACACACACACACACACACACACACACACACACACACACATACATACATATATATATATATATATATATATATATATATTATATATATATATATATATATATATATATATATATATATATATATATATATATATATTGAGAGAGAGGGAGAGAGAGAGGAAGATTCTCTAGAATACTTGGTAAAAATTATGTAAATATTTTAACTATTTAAGCCCGGAGGTTAAAAATTACAATTTTTTTTCTACGGTACCATTTTCGAATATTTTTAAATTCGTCGCCCCTAAAACTCTGTCGTCCTAGTTAGCTACCTAGTCTCAAATACGTTCCAGTTTAAATGTAGACACGACAATAGAGCAGCATGCTACGTATTCCAAGTGACCATTGTTTACGTACTGCCTGAAGGATTCTATGAGCATTTTTACATGGTTTCAGTAGCGTATGGTGAACTGTTGCAAGGGAAGCTGGTGCTTGCTCTCTACTGTACATTCTCGTTACACGCAACAGGAGCCAGTAATCCACAGTGCAGCCTAGGGAAACTGAATGCATTCCGACCACTCACAAGCCGGCGGCAAGGGACCCATTAGATGCGTCCTGTGGCGCCAGTCGGGGAACTACGTTTTAATGGCGGAAGTGTGAACTAACAAGCAACGGGACACAGCACAGAGCTAATGCCAGCTTACCTTGCAACAGCCCACCTCATGCCATTGCATGGTTTTTTCGATTTCTCGCGTTGCTATACTAAAACGTGTGTTTATGTATAGAATTGTAATTTATATTCCTGCAATTCAGATGACACGACACGTGTATTATGATGCGACGGACATTTGATATATGTGGTAATAGAATTTTGTTAATGCTCGCCGATAGGTTCATACTCAGCGGCCAAGAAGTTCTGTGCGGGTCCTTGGCCGAGTATAGTTAACACTTTCCGAGATGCGTATGTTTACTGACAATTAAGACACACTAGAAGTGAGTCTCGCCTATTTTAACGACTGCATGACCATCAGTTCTTTTGGGTTGAATTCTCGTATTTGCAATCGTTCTGTTAGTCCACACAACACCTGGTTCCCTTTCCGTACTGTACAACGTATATTACTGGCCGGATCTCTGTCAGTATAATGCCAAGTTGAGTGTGTCCCAATAAAATTTTCTTTCCTATGCCCTGTTTATTTGAGTAATTTACATTTTTTAGTGTCACTGACGCAATGTAGCGCTGCAGAGAACTTTATCAAAGCTGCCGGCGAAGTAGTATTTCTTCGCCTACGTCACTAAAGAATGCAGGCGACGCGACGTTATCTTAAGGCAAACTTGGAACAGTGCGTGGCCTTGTGACTGGAATGCTGGGAGTGCAGCAGCATGTAGTAGGGGTGCCTCCGGGGACCCGGGAGGGTGGACGGACTGTTGAAAGGGGCTCCCTTCTTCCAGGTAGGGCGGCAGGTAGGATCCGGGGTGACGTCCATCCTTGTGGCGGGCACTTGCGCCCTCTAGGTATGTCGTGTCTCCTGCCTCGTGCCTCCCTCCTCTGATGCGCGGCGTGTCTTCAAGGACACGGCTGTCTCCCATTGCAGTCCGGAAGTCGGTCGGATTCCAAACACCGTTGCGGAGCAGCTTGCTTACACAGAGACGACTCATTCTCCGATTGGCTGCGCCTGGTTCTGGAAACGGGCCTTGCGCCTGATCGACTTCTGCATGCTGAGAAAGGGTTCCTATTGGCCGGGTGGATTACCGGGCGCTGATTGGCAAACGGCGTTCGAACATGTTGGCCAGTGACGGAATGTTGCTGCCGCGTTTGTGGTTGGAGATCGCGGTACACGCGAGACTGTTCCAAATTTGTATAGGCTGTTCACGGTAAACTGAGCACTTACACTAATTAATTTGATTCATTGATCAGCAACTAATCGACTATTTGATTAATTGATATGCATGCACTTTTCGATTAATCGATTAACGATTATCCGCCCCATCCACATGTCATTCTAATGAAGTGGGCCAGAAGTGACATGCTCCTACTACACGCGTGAAGCAATTAATGCGAATGAAATTAATATTAACATATATTAATAAGGGTAACTTTTTACTTGCGGTTACAACAGTAAACAAATGTAAGCTTTGAATACTTATCTTAACCGATGTGAAGTAAACGCCAAATTTTAACACAAATTTGAATACCGAATCCCAAAAAATAAATTGACGCTATATAAGCCTGACATAATATAACGAACTCAGATTGATAATCTGTTTGTAATTAAATTAATGAATACACGTAGCTAAGACGTGGCTACCTGAGAGCAGAGGCCTTGCGAGAAAATTAACATACAGTAAATTAAGATTTTACTGTGCGGTATGTTTGTTTATGGAATCAGCTGTGCATTATCCTAATGTGTTTGGTAATGCTTCGCTTGGAAGTACGTTGTGCAAGGTAATTTTAGAGCGATAGATGATCTTATTGCGTCTGTATGTTTCAAACTGCGGAGCAATGGTCGTTTCTTCAGTTGTAACTATTTGAGTTCAAAGTAGTTCGTTGACATTGTAGTCCTCCACTTCCCCCACCAAACAAATTTTGCCTGGCATTTGTATCTAACATGCCCTAATAAAACATAGAACTCTGCCAGTGTGAATTTGGTGTTATAGGATGGTAGTGAACAAGGAGACAATTTTCAATTCCATTTAGCAAATAAAGCACCGCTTTTAGTGTTTATGTGACAGTAAACTGTTTCATTGAGAATAACACGTAAGGTTTTTACCTCTTTCGATATAAGAATACTCATGTAGAAATGTATAATATCGGAACAATCTCTCTATCAAATTCATTAGAAATCATTCGAAGTTAAATAGCACCTTCCTTAAAATGAAAAACAATAACAAAAATTTGTCATCTGAAGTGTGTTAAAGCATATTTAACGGTTGCCTTGGAAAGAACACATTCCAAGGGAATGGATATTACCATTGTAGTCTTAGCCAGGTCCACTGGGGTGTCTGGTCTGTAAAATTTACGAAACAAAACTGTTCCTATCTCAAAAGAGTTTTGGGGCCGCGGTGGCTGAGCGGTTAGTCTACTAACCCTCCACCAAGGCGAACCGCGTTCAATCCCCGGCCGGGTCACTCCTGGATTCTCGCAAGTAGTAATCGTGCCGCACGATGCCGCTGGTCCGCGAGTTTTCTCGGGATCTTCCATTTCCGCCGCCCTTTCATTCTGGCGCTGCCCCATACCTCGCTTCACCTGGTTCTCAAAATCTCGTTTTTAAGAGCCGCCCTAATCTCTTCACTCATTCACTCAAAAGAGTTGTAACATTAGGATGTTTGTTTTTAAAACATAATATTTAAACTAAACGTATTTCCTTAGTTTTCTTCTCATTTCATCATAGCAGGGGTAGTTAACAAATATTTACAAGATTTATAACACACATTATCAAAATGTAAATTTTGGGTGTTGGGAACTGTGCTCCAAGAAAATCTTCGAAATTGCCACGGGGGGGGGGGGGGGGGGGGGAAGGTTTCCTCGATAGACATTCCCGCTAAAATTGAGTGTGTTTCTGTTTGCTAAGCAAGAGTAAACCGAAATCCCGTTTGAAATCCCTGAATTTCTCGCGATATGGGGCATTACGACGTTATCGCACCTTTTATCTTGGATTCGTTGGCAGGTTCTTGGCTAAAACGTGTTCAGTAATGTTCCTCGGAAGTTCCATTTATAGGTTCAGTGAAATAGTTTGTTTCATTTTTGTGGCTTGTATCGCAGAGACGCGCAGTCCCATTCGCTTCCCCATCTTTTTTTCCCGAACGCCGCCTCCCGGGCTATAACGTCGGCCACAGGCGTCCTGTTGCCTTAAGTTTTGTAATATTACTTCATCATAACTGTCAGAAACACTGTCGACTGGCGAATTGCTACGAGGTTTGCGAGGTTTTCACACAGAACTGAAGTTTTTTTCCCTTGTTACTTATAATCCACTAAGACACTTCTTGATGGGCATGCGCGTTAGCGAACGAGTACGAATTTGCAAACTGAGTTGAATTGTAATAATCGAACGGTTATAAAATATAAATTAGGGATAGGGTTTACAGTCAACAAGAATGAAAATAATAACTTAAATTAAGAATTTTCTTTCAAATTTTTTCACACAAGCTGCGATCAGTTCTTATTATTATACTAGTTGTTCCCGCGATTTCGTTCGCGTGGACTTTAGGAGTTGTTTACAAATTTTTATAATAGAAATAGAAATTTTAAATAAGGCGCGAATAGTGCCAATCGAAATTTATACATACTAATTTCTGTAATGTAACACCTTTTCACTATCTGCACCTATTTGTAATAATTAATGTTTGTTTCACGTATTGGACATCGTCATGCATAATATTTGTAATTTTACCTATGTTTCACATATGTTTGATTTTTCGTAATTTTTATTATTTTTATTTTTGCATTTTCCATATGATTAGAATATTTAAACTTAGACGTACGAATGGCAATAATTAATTTTTTATTGAAATAGATAGCTAGATTTTCTTTGTTTGTATTTTTAATTAATAACGTAGTATTTTGCGTTATTTTTGGTCTCATATTTATTGTTAATGTTTCAGGGAATTTATTGTATATGTTTTGATTGACTTCTGCGAGGCCCGTAATTCTATGGAATAAGGGTTTAGGCCGTTTGGAGCGTGTCATTTTAGATCGTTGTTCAGGAAGCCTTGCGATTGTCTAACAGGTTCAAATCCTGTACTCCGATTGGCTGGAGAGCTCAGCATAGAGTTAGGAAGCGCGGGCCGTTTGAAAGTTCGCTCTCTCTCTCTGTCACCAATCTCCAACTACGCTAGACGTAAGGCTAGGACGCTCGTCCTACAGTTGGACGCAGGGGAGGAATTTTAATTAGAGCTAGGGTGTTCTAGTTTCTAACAACTTGGAATGGTTTTTCATTTGTGTTTTGCGTCGAGTTTGATAGAATAAGCACTCCGCAGATTTTTATTTTAAGCAGCTGTTTAGGAGCTACAACCTGGTATTTAACTACAGAACTGTTTTTCATCAAGTCTTAAATTTTATTTCATTTTGGACTTTACGTTACGCCATGGACGTAGAACATTCTACGGACGCCATGTTGGCAAGGCGCCTAATTTAGCTTCAGTAATTTTTAACCATAATTTAACCTGAGAGAGAAAGTAAAGTTTTTTACCGTATTGAGACAGTTACATTTCTTATGAACTATTTTCAAGACATTATATTTTTTGAGAGAGCTACGTTAATTTCAAGTTCATAAATCAGACTTAATTAAGTGTCACGTAAGGATTTTGAATTATGACCGTTACCCATGACTACTTCCTAACGGCAGCTTAGTTGAACACTATTTTCATTTTCTTGCTCATTGACATTCAGGGATTTTTGATTTTTCTTTAATTATATTTACAGCTTATTTAACACAGATATTTTGAATTTGCACGTTTTGAATCTTTTGAATAAATAAGTTTAAGCTGGATTTGACATGCCTGTCACTTCTTCTGAATATGCACGTCTCATCCTATCCCTCCGCTACACATTTTCAGTTGCAATAATTAAACAAGTGCTTTAGTATGTGTGCAGTTGTGTACATAAATTTTCTCAGCTGTATGTTTGGCAAATAATCGTTTGCCAGTAACGAAGGTGGTATTGTCAAAGGTGAGTTTCTACGCATCTTACATACTGGGTCCTAAACTGAGCACAGCCGAGCATAAACAGATTTCTTTGGAACAGTATTTATTTCATTTTATCCGCTTGCTGAATCACAAGTATTGCCAACACACATAATATTCTATTTTGTCATGTGGTGCATAAATTAAAGTTCTGGATTTTACACTGAGTTGGCCTAGGTTATGTTTTGCACATTTTCGGAATAAAAAGTGGTCACTCCAACATATGGGTTATTATGATACTATGTTTACTCCAGAGGGCACTACATGTCACATAATTTTAAGAGTCCCGCGCACCACCATTACACTGTTACAGTAATCAAAATAAAAAATAAATTTTAAAGTTTTAAATATTAATCAAATATAATTTACAAATGTAATTTAATATTTATATGGAAATTAATGCAGTGCCTTTGACTTCGTTCGCGTAGACTTCAGTATTTGTTTAAATGTTTTTAAAATAGAAATACATACCTATATAATTGTTTTGAAAGATTGTTACTTTATTATCGGAAATAGTTTTACCGTCGCGTTAGTGTTGGTTGTTTAATAATATGTTATTTTACTATGTTTTTCCAAAAAGTAATATATCTTTTTCTATGATGCGTATTTCATCAATGATTATTTTAAAAACTATTGTTATTTCAACAATGGTTTTTAAGCAATAATTCTTCTGCAAAAAATAATACATGTAACAAAGAAAATTACATTAAAAAAATTAATTTATTTTATAACCATTTGAGATATCGAGATAAAAAAAAGAGCAAATTTTAAATAGAAATAAACTCTATGATCTCTGAAAGTTTTATCAAAATCTATTCAGCCGTTTTGGAGTCTATTCCGGAAAAAAACATCCAAACATATATACAGAAAGATAAACATTTCAAAAACAGTTATTTATGCTTTAACATCGTTTAAAGAGCATATTACGTTTAGATGTTGGTATCAATTTTGAAATAACAGACAGACTTTTAGATTTTATATACTAGCGGGGGAAGAGCGGGCGGTTTAGAAATAGTTTTTAAAAACAAAATTATTTTAAAATGGTAAGAAAAGATCTAATTATGTTAGAGGAGACTATGAGAAAAAAAAACTGTCGTCGTAATTGTACAACAGTGAGGCGATTTACGAACTTTGTTTCCGTTTGGCTTTCGTTCTGTACGCACGAAATTGTCCTGTAATTGTTTAATGCCATAACACAGTCACGAACATCACTTTTCCCACACAAATATTTGTTTCTGTTCCCAGACTTTATCGTAGATGGATATTTAAGCTGAAACGCAGCATGTCAATAAGTGCTTACTAATATCAAACTACGGGATAAAACACACGATTCGTAGTTGCCACATGGTCTCTACGGACAGGTGAGGGTTGGGTACCATATGTCTTGCGCATCTGTACCCGCATACATATCAAACAGCCAGCAACTTCCTACATTTTGTTGCCGCGTCCGTAAAGCGTATACGTATACGTACACGTACTGCGGAACGCGCTTCAAAACGCTTTTCTGACGTTAACTTCGTATTTCTTGTGCAATGGGTGTCTAGCCGCACGCTCGTCATTGGTCGGTGTACGCACAAACCATGTTTCCGAGTTATTTACATAAGACATATTTGCGGGTGAAAGACGATTTCTGTTGGCAGAGACTGGGGAATTCGTGGTGTGTACTAATATGGCAGTAGGCTCTAACCTTTGTAAATGTTCCGTGACCATTGTTTTTCGTTTGTTCGTTGAGGGACAGGGGCGGGGTTGTCCCCGCCATCTTGAATTTACGTATATTTCTTAAAAACCGAGCTCGTCAAGGCACAAGGAACATCTTAACAGTTATTTTTAAATCCAACTTCTTTTCCTCAAGTTATTTTATTCATACCGCAAACAAGTGTTCCCTTATTATTTAATAATTTCTGTCCCACATTGGAAAATATTGATAGGCATATCTGAAACCGTACAAACTTCACAAATTATGTTAAGTAAAGGCTATTCATGGTAAAGGGAGCACTTTTGAAAGCCCTCTCATTTGGAATAAAAATCAATAAATATAGTTTATTTTTTGCCTTGGACGTTAACTTCCAAGTGCGGTGGATTATACACACTGTGTTCATTACTTCCACTGTAATATTAATTTTAATAGGTGGTAAAAGGATAAAATATGGCTGGAAAGTTTTGACTAGGGCCTCAAAAGTGCTCTCTACCGTGAACAGCCTATAGTATTTTATGTCAAGTCAAGTTTCGATTTTAATGTCCGGTCATGAAGTTTGACTATGAAGATTTGTAAACATCTTAAAAATGGTGGGATACTATATAATAACCCCTTGCTGTTGCCTCATAAGCAGGTTCTGTCAATGCACAGTACTTCCAGTTGTTACTTTTACATGTGTGTTCTCTCGACGGTCACTTTGCCCTCGGTTGACTTCGTCAGTGCTGCATAATTAATGTGCAGCGTTAGCCTTACATTAATTTTAGAGGCCAGGGTAATTTTTCAGGTGTGTAAAATCCACACAAAATGGCACGAGACGAGTAGTCTCGTGGTAGTATGCAGCTGTTGGAGAAATAAAATGAACACCTACTTTGTAATCATTTTTTTCAACTGACTCATTTCATTGCGCTGCCCTGCAACGGCGATTCTCGGAAAACTTATGCAGCCGCGGGAATTGGGTAATTTAATGTTTTCTTCGAAGCCGTTAAGCAGTCATGAGCAGTAGTTTGAAGTTCATCGCAGGGACATTTTTCCCGGAAGCGGACCTGGCGAATAATTACTACATTAGCGTCCATTTACTATTGCGGGGTGTATTGGTTCAGTGGCCGACTGGCGACATTGAATGGCGATTTTCAGTAGTAAAGTTTTTACCGTTGTAACTTTGTGGCTCAGTAATAATCACTTCGCGTTAACTTAAAAAAATTTCACATTGTATTGTGCAAATTTGACCACAATTAAGTTAGTACAGTAATCTTCATATTTAGTTCCAGAGCCGTGGTATTCCGTACTGAGAAGAGCATGTGAACTTGTTTCCCGTCTACTTTGACTGCGTATCTCCATATGGATGGCTAACTAGTGCAATTAAATTTGATTTAATGTCAATTGCTGCCATCAGCTATCATCACTGCAACTTTGTTAGCTAGTACTTGCGGGTTGGGAATTTGTGCGATAACGTCCTCACAGGTCCGTGAGTGTATTCTGTGTTACGCGGAAGTGTCCTTTTATTTTTCGAGCTAAACCGCCGGCCACTATCGTTGTCATTACGCTTATATGCTAAGAAACCAGTCGTGCGCGTTTGTGACAATTGTGCTGCCAGTTGTCTTTCTTGGAACAAAAAGTTTTGGAGGGGGAGGGGGTAGGGAGTGAACACTTAGTGAAACAGATTGTATTTAACTAGTATTTCACACAAGCACCATTGCTAACTTTTTATGTATGGGTGTGCCAGCTGAGACTTTTTCACTCCACACTATAATTTGTAATTTGTTAAAATACTTTGTTTCTGGTTTCATCGTCAAGATAGAATTAATATGTCGTAAAAGCTCCTGGTGCAAAATTTTTATTGCACTTAATTCATTAACTATAAAATAGTCCCTAGTTAATCGTTTATTTGCGTAGTTATTTCTTTTATCGTGTCTTGATTTCCCATAAACATTTCTATATCTGGTTGTGTAAGTACGAGTGTAAAAAATAGGGCAAGTGCCTCATTTCGTAAATTATCCTCAAATCCGAAATAACGAAGTTATTGTAAAAAAATCAGCATCCAACTTTTTGAATCCTCTGACACTGTCAGTTTGTTTACTTGTAAACGTCTGCTCTTTCTTGGAGTAGGTAACGAAATAAGAAAGAAGACAGCTGGCCAATGGAATTGTATTATTAATTGGACGGGGGATTGGTTTTTTTATATTGATCGTCTAACGTCTATCACAGAATGTTGGTAAAAGCATATCGAGGAAATGGCTTATACATCTAGAACTACCGCCCACAAATGTTTTTATTCAGTGTTACCAACCATGCACTGCCTGAAACCTGACAAGACCTCTACGCTGTGGCCATAGAAGCAGTCTGTAGTGCAGAGTGCAGTTCTCGTTTTTACAGCGGACTGCACATTGTATACATAAATATAATGGTTAGGCGTATATGCATTTCCAAGATTTGCGATTGTTTCATGATGTAACGCTAGGGGCACCTGTTTTTCGCGAAAAGATTTCAGGGCAAGTTGTGTTCCAACGCTCTTCAGTTCAGAACCAC
This sequence comes from Dryococelus australis, assembly GCA_029891345.1. NCBI lineage: Eukaryota > Metazoa > Arthropoda > Insecta > Phasmatodea > Phasmatidae > Dryococelus > Dryococelus australis. The sequence continues at coordinate 74,253,918 of CM056996.1, forward strand.
TTTCGTAATAGGGTAATTTGACCTGTCACACGTCTTATCTACCTGGCCGCGAACCACGACAGGTCAGTATCGGAGATACTTAATTCTGATTGGCTCGTACATGTAACAGACTCTTTAGACACAAAGATAAGTTGCCAATACCCAAAGGATTGCTAGAAATATGCACAAAGGATATTGAAATCTAGCCTCTGCGTAAATCTTTTCGCGAAAAAACAGGTGGCCCTATGTAACGCACATTCACTACGAAAACATTCACGAAAGTTTAGACAGGCTACAGGTAACGTTTGTCGGAATACCACTGCAACTATCTATTCTCGAAATTAGCGATATCATTCAAATAAATACTAATGGAAATGAACTTCGAATCAGTGCATGGACAATGGAGTGTGCTGTAAAAAAAGCACCAATCATTGGTGAGCCAGATTAATTCCATAACTGAAACAATCTTAGTGTTATTTAAGCGATTCAATTTTTTAGAAGTACATGTGATTTTCGGTAATATTACACTGGTTTGCAACAAGTTCTAGCTTTTAATTGAGGCTCAGGCATAGTTTGCGAGAATGGTCCTCATAGGGCGTAGGAAGAGTGGGGGAGAGGGAGGACAGTCTCTAACTTCCACGGTCTATAGTAAAATTTCTGTTTGGTATTTTCCTACCTTTGTTAACCTCTAGAGCTTTGAAAAGTGGCAAGTTGTTCTTAATTATCTTGGCACATCTGAAAATTTTCACACGTACACTATTAACTCAAATTTAGGTCATTGAAATTTAAAAAAATGTGTATACTTATCACAGGTGGTTACTTATACAGACAGCACAATGTCTTCAAGTGTAGCTATCCGATAAAAAATATTGAACTGATCTGTTTAGTTACTGGTGGTATCAGCGAAAGCAGTTGATGTGCCACGCTAAGCATCTTCACAATTATTGGCTGAGTGAAATAGAGTGTGCTTTAGAGTGTTCCGTACTGAGTTATTCCCCTTGCAAAAATACTAACCCGTTTCGTACATTTTTCACTGAATGACGAGTAAACAAATATCTTCATTTGTATGCTTTAGTAACTATTGCCCCAGTTTTATAAAAGCGTCATGTAAGTATATTAACTAGTTTACAAGTTATTTGAACATGGTCAATTTAACAGTGCCTTCTATATCGGCGCCTGCAGAAATTGGAGAACAGTCATGCCACGTATTTTGATTTTGTACATTTTTATTCTACTAAAAAAGACAGCAGGATAACGGAATAGAAATGAGGCTTGAAAAAAAAATTGAGTTGGCAGTTGTTAGATGCTATTTTCCTGTGCGTGTAAATGAGCTAATATCCCGGCGGGCTTCCCATTACACCAAAATAAATTTTTCGGTACCAGAGGTACAACGTGAAGTCCTCTGCTACGTGTCCTTAGTGAAAAATAATTACGAGCGTTTCACAATGTGTTGACGTAAACTGGCTGCCAAAACAGTGGCAATATAATCTGACCGACCGCACCTCTTAATAGGGAGGCGCCTGATAAATAGAAGTAGATCAGTCTTAAATTGCGCGAGCAGTTTCACAATTCGTTGCCAGGTTTGCCGACAGTTCGGGGACCCTTCACGCAACGCTGGTTCGCTTGCCAACTCATCTAATTCGACTTGGAATGAATTAGTTGGCGCATGATGTGTGACTTTTAAGAGGTTTGGAAAGGTTCGTGTTTGTGATCAGGTGTTTGGCATGCTAGACCTGAATGCCGCGATTTGTGGTTTGCTCTACTTCCAGTACTAAGAATTCGGTTCGAGCCGATTATGTTTTTCGAAGGGGATTCTACTGTGGGTACTGTGGCGGACGCTACCCTTTGTGTTTTAATTAGTGTACGCACACACGCACATACAATGTCACCACGTTCGGATAGCCAATTTATTTTATGTGTGGTGTATCGTACCTGTATTTCAGGCATTTCGCCACAATTAGTGTGGGTTTTGTCTGGGTGCTCCGGTTTTCTACCTGGCCTTCATCCCACAGTCGAATCTCTCCTATTTCACATCATCATATCCATTTTTCAGGCTGGGAGAGTACGTCTCTGCATCCCTCTGGTACAACAGACCACTTCTTCAGGCACCAACAACCATCTCACTCATGCTGATTGTGCCTCACGTGGAAAAAATGTTACTATTATCCGTTTCATAAAACTTCAGTAAATTTTGACAATTCTAGAAAATAAGTGCGGCCACAACGTATCCCTCCACCACAGCTGTTCTTTCGGTGAAGAAAACTATCTTTGTAAACAAACTACGAATCCAATGGCTGACGTTGAAACAGAGACACCTACAACTTCAGTCCAGTACTTAGGCTACTATAGCTTGTTGCCATTCCCAACTGTTTTATTTTTGTTATGATCACATAATGTACTAGTTTGGGTTCTGTTTATTTTATTGGTGGGGAACTCTAGTTTAACGTCTTTCGTGAGACATGATTGTTTTGCGGTTCTTCGTATGTGAGAGTGGCGACGGAAATTTACATTGTTTTGATGACGCAGTGGAAAATTTTGTCCGTATCGATGCGAGAAATACTCAACACATAAAATTTGTTGCTATTTTATATTATGAACTACACTAAAAGGACTTTCATTCATACCACGTACATTTGAAAATCTCCGGAAAGATCAAAACGCAATACATACCGATGTGCGAAATGCACAATGTAAGCATTTTCAGCAAATTTAACGGACCACGTAAAAATCGTTAATATTTTAATAAAATAAATTAGGGTAAAACAAGGTTTTTTTAAAAAGCCAAATAAATTAAAAATATTCTGACAACAATTAAGAAAACGTTAATTACAAAACACACAAACTTACTGTTCACTTCGTAATTCCTAAACATGTGGCGAGCTGTGTATGATCACTTCACTAAAATCACTTTTGTCGGCCACTGATACGAAATCATTTATTCGCTGACTTACACAATCAAGAAAACACTTGAGCTATTTCTTGAAACCAACAAATTCACACTTCACAACGTATACTTTTTCGCTCGCGCTTCGCGATGTTCAAAGAAAATGGCGGACCACAACACACAACAAACCCGTTTACAAAGAGACAGACACGTGTCGATAATTCATTTCACTGAGGAGACTGTTCCAATAAGGCACATACGACGAACTACATTTAATGAAATACGCAAATACAAAAATAATTAAATGCATATATAATATCCCGACACCACCAGCAAGTAATTCTCGCCTATAGGTAAATTATGACGGAAGAGAGCTCGATGGCAATGGCATTTCACCGGGCGGGTGGAGACTGTAGACAAGGGTGATTGGTGGAGATCTTTCAAATAACCCTAATGTTCGCATGCTTTACCATAATAGTTTTTAATGTTTTCAAAGTCCTTGTCCTATAACTCAGAAAAATTCTACATTAGTCTATATGCATAGTTCAAACTACAAATGTAATTATCATTAAATTTCTGCATTATAATTTTTATTGCCGAGTACTATTTTCATCTACAATCATCGCAAAGACCGCCAACATAATAACATGCATCCCGCAACAACCATCAGCTGACACAGAAGGATGGTCGTAGGAGGGGTTACTGTTTACATGGTGTGTAGGTTGGCCACAATGTCTTGTCAAATTTTACTGAAGTTATATGAAACAGAGAATAATACGTATAGGTATAACGTTTTTGTGTTTCATTGTTATGTGGACACTTATGAAAGATCATTCCGCTTTTTGTACTTCCTTCCAATACACGTCAATATTGACGTAACCATTGACTTAATAATGTGTATTCACGCGTGTTGTACTATTAATGCAATTCTCACGGCAACGTGCGACGTAAAATAAAAGGAAATAGCTTTCAGTGTCCACCAATTCCGTGCTTAAAAAAATAAATAAAATAAAAATGTTAGCAACAGAATTACGTTTCCTTATTCGCTACCAGCATTACTGAAAAGTGTACCTAGCAAGGTTTGTGTTGAAATACGTACAATTTTGGAGGGTAATTTTGAAAGTTTTATTTCAAATTTTTAAAGTAACTCTGCCTTTCTGTACAGAATAAAATCTTAGCTACCCCATATTTAAGAAAGGAAAATTATTATTAGTATTATTTTACTTACATTAATGCTGGAATAACTAAGTTTTATTTTTTTTTTACGTCTTTCGGTTATGTACGGGATGGTAAAATTTGACATGATCTCTCCTGATCATGGTGACACCTCGAATCATTGCCAAGCAGTCCTCCGTTCTTGTCACGTGGATTACTGCCATCGAAGAACCGCGGCATGAAAGCGAAAGACCAACGCACTTAATAAAAACGCATGTCACGGGCTAAAATCAGGTTATTAACGTATTTATTTAGGTACATAGGCAGCGGGTGACAACGGAGTTAAGCACGTGTAGGGAAATAGGCTAAATTTTGTTTATGTAGTAGAATGAGGATGTAACGCCTCTTATGGATTGGACTTCTGATGTGTAGAGCAAAATTATTGTCATGTAGTCATAAACAATTTTTATTGCAGACTTTTACTTGATTTCTGTTATGTATACATATAAGTAGTTCGTACGCGTAAAACAAGCAGGTGTACGGGAAGTTAATCTGTACTTAAGTATATGCAAGAACGTGAAAAATAAATGTACACAGGGAGTTAGAAACGCGAAGCTCAGCTACTACAATTCGTCACAACAGTCGCATATCCCGGTGTGTAAGCTGTGGAGCAATCTCCGTAAGCCAGAAGTTTCTCGTGTTAAGAACAAAAATTCAAATAGCATTTTCTCTTCTTATTTGTCTCCTGATGAGATGGACCAACACTTCACTGCTCTACTAATATTGACGCTTCAATTAAGAAAACTCAAATTCACAACCTTAGTGATAGAGTAGGCCTACACGATAGTACCAAACCCCAACTTTCCTTTCAATCCGTCACTATCGGTGAAGTATGCAAGTCGTTTAGGCGAATAAAAACAAAAGCTCAGGGTATTGATGGTTTGTCTGTCAAACTGATAGCACCCATCCTGCCTGCACTCCTGCCAGCACTCACACATGTGATTAATGCTTCACTGAAAGATAACATCTTCTCAGCCTGCTGGAAGAAAGCGCAGTTAACTCTAATGATAAAAATTCCGCAACCAACTGCTTAAATGGACTACCGTACGATTAGTATTTTACCAATAAACTACTGTCTATGGTAATTGAATATTTAGTGCATCGACAAACTTTTACATACATAAATAAATTTAACATGTTAGATGATTACCAGTCAGGTTTTCGTCCAATGCGCAGCACAAGTACTGCTTTGACTGACATAGTTGATAATATTAGTTTAGTCATTGAACATGCAAGTTAACGCTTTTATACCTTGTCGATCTTAGTAAAGCATTCTATGTTGTAGATACAAAATCTTGCTAGCGAAATTGAGACATGTTTTTAATTTCTCTTCTGGTGTGTGTGTGTGTAATGGCTCAAATTCCATCTTAATGACCGGAGCCAGTGTGGTGTACTAAATGGACAGCAGTCTGGATGGCACTCTATAAAATCAGGGGCCCCCAAGGCTCTGTACGTGGTCCCCTTTTGTTCTTTCTGTTTATTACATAAGTAAATGTTTGTCCTTTTCTAAACATCACCTTTACGCGGATGGCATGCAGATTTACGCACACTTCGACCATACCAGCGTTAAAATGGCTTTTGAAAATATGAATCGTGAACTTGCAGGATTATATAGTTCGTTTGCTCGAAACAGCCTCAGTGTAAATCCTGCTAAGACACAGTGTATTCTGATTGGTTCTCCAACTCTTGTATCCACTGTTAACCAACATGCCAGTCCTGATATTGTCTTCAATAATAATAAGATTGCTCTATCGAATACGGTTAAAAGTTTAGGAATCATAATTGATGAAAATGTTTTGGGCCACTCATGTAACTAACTACCTTATGTAGAAAGGTGTACCACTCATTGCATTCTTTAAGTCGCTTAAAAAGACTACTGCCTGCTCGAATAAAAACAACTTTAATGCAGTCTCTATTAATGCTTATAAATGACTACTGCGATGTTCTTTATAACAATCTAAGTGAAAGACACGTAACACGACTGCAGAAACTTGAAAACAAGTGCGTGAGGTTCGTATTTAATTTACAGACGCGTGATTCCATTAGCCCCTACCTAAGAAAACTGTATTTGTTTAAGCTAGAACAAGAACTACTCATACCCAATTATTGCTCCATAAAACACTAAATTCTTTCAGACCTCGTTACCTTTACAAGCGGTTTTCCTACATGAATGATCGCCACCCAGTAAACACGCGCTCTAAAGCTGACAATAGACTGCTAATACTGCTATACAAGATCAAATTCTATTCCAGCTCCTTCACCACTGCCGCGCCGGAAGCATGGAACAGCCTGCCGACTGAACACAGAAGTATTGAAATTTTTAGTAAATTTAAGAATACAGTAAATAAGTAGTACCTTAGTCACCCCAGCGGATGAGGGGATGAAATTGACATTTCGTGAAGTTGTGTTCTGCATGTGTGCATATGTGAATGATGAATGAGTGTGTAAGTGAATGCGTGAGTGAGCAATTAAATTGTATCTTTTGTTTGTTTAGTACTAAGTTACATACTTATGAGTTTTAATATATAATTTTAATTTTTAAATTTCCAACAAGTGTAAGTGTATTATGTTATTGGTCCAGTGTAAGATAAGGCGACTATGCCTTAACTGCGCCTTTAAGCCGTCAATAAATAAATAATTAATAAATATTGCGTACGCCTTTATGAAATTCTAGTGTTCCACGTGACTTATGCCCTGTTGCACCAACATCTTCCCCGATCCGAAATCGAATGATCCTAGTTCCGAACCAGGAACCAGTTTGATCGTGGTTCCAATGTAAAAGGGTTGCACCAACGAAATTTCATGATTCTGAATCTCCGATTCGTCAATCTTAGTTCCAAAGTGAGAGTTCGAGATTAAGTATGAGAAATATTGCTATTGGTTCGTAACATATGACGTCATAGCAGTAGGCGTATTTTTCACTATAGATAGAACAAGATGTGCTATGTTTATCTGTTTTAAGTGAATTATTGTTGTACGAATTTTAGTGAATAATATTCAAGTGCGTATAATGTTGTTTTAATTTCTCAAGAAAACAATCGAACGTAGTTCTATCTGCTGGCGTATTTCAAACTACATTTTTCGACTATGGCTGTTGATCTCGGATCGAGATTTTGAACCGCCAATTTTGGCGGTTAGAAATGAACTTCATCTCGATCTCCAGTCCAGCTCTGAACTCGAATGGTATAACATTTTTATGTGTCGATCTTAGATCCGATCTCGGATCGATGGTGCAACCGGGCATTAGAGATTGAACTCCGTAAGTGGTGCTTTAGGGCTTCGTAAGTGTCTGCAGACGATCGTTAATGATTGTGCATTCTTATGTAGAGGTGACATGAATCATTGCCCGGAAATTATGTCTGAACGTGTTAGACGCAGGCGCCACAGCTGTCTCCTCGTCTATGTCTAGGGTCCGCGGTGGCTGAGCGGTTAGACTTTTTCTTTTTAATTAATTTAATTAACCCTACTTAGCAGTACAGCCATCCAGGGTGTTCAATTCTATAATGACTACTACAATTTAACAAACAGTACATAAGTTATATAAATTCACTTTTTTTTTGTGGGAGGCTGTTCGTCTGGGCGCCCGTAATTTAAGCTACAAATTCGATTTATATTCAAAAGCATCATTCACACTTCCTAGGGAGGTGGTGAGCTATTCTGCCCCGACCGAGACAGCTCCCCGACGGATATCCTTTCGGCCGCCCCCCGTTTCGCCGCCCCCGACGGAACAGACCAGTGAACCGGATTCCCACGAATCCGCCCGTGCGACCAGATGCCGTCGGGCCCCGCACACAGCCAACTAGCCTTTCGGCCGGTCCGCCATGACACCTAACGGTCGAATGGCCGTGCCCACTAACCCGAAGGCCCCCAGCCCTCTCCCTATCTGTATTATTTTATTTTGTTCTTCTTATTTTCCCCCGTGTCCACCGTTCTGCTCCAACGTAAGCATCGCCCAGGACATCGAAGTACCCCTTCTGGACACCCAGGTCTTCGTTTCCCGGCGGACGAGGGAATGGAGCTCCGCTCCTACGGGTGCCCCCCCCCCCCCATTTTTTTTACACAGACACATACACAGACATCAACCAACATATTATCACAAATCACATCTTTCCCTCGCTTAGATTTTCTTCTCCGCAGTACCTTCCGTTTTTCTTTCATCCGTTTCAGATCTGGTCTTTCTTCTTCTCTTTCTTGCTGCTTCTCCTATTTTCCTCTCTTCTGTTGTTCTTCTACTTTCCTTCTCTGTCCTCCTCCCCATTTTCTTTCCTCTTCTTTCTCTTTTTCTTCTCTCCTTGTTATTCTATTTTTCTCTTAATTTCCTTCAATTCTTCTTGCATTCATTTCTGATCTTGTGTTCTTCTTTATAACTTTTTCGTGTTTGGAGCTTTTCAATTTTTAATATTTACTGAAAATTCTGTTTCTTATCTAAAAGAGAGAGTTATTTATAATTTTTATTTAATTTAAACAATGAAACACTAGACAAACACAAACACTCACTAAATAATTCCCTAGTTCCAGCACACTCTCATCTGCTCCCTAGACTACTCAGTTAAATCATCATTCATATTTTTTTCCAAATCATATATTTTACTAATACTTTAATTTATTATTTCTACAATTTCCTTGTCATACAAATGAGGTTTTTGTAATGGCCACTTGTCATTAAAAGGTCTGTTCTAATTATTTCCTTTTTTCTTTAAACATGTCACACAAGTACTGCGGTTAGACTGCTCGCCCCCCACCAAGGCGAACCGGCCTTCTCACTCCCGGATTTTCGCAAGTGGGAATCGTGCCGGACGATGCCTCTGATCGGCGGATTTTCTCGGGGATCTCCCGTTTCCCCCGCCCTTACATTCCCTTCTCGCCTCATTTCACCCTCATCGGCTCTCAAGACTCCGATGTTAGGGGTCACCCAAACCTCTCCACTCGTCTGCGTCTGTCTTGCACTGGCAGGCGGTTAGTTATCAGTGTCCCAGTTTTATTCGTGGCTTTCGTTTCTCGGAAGTGAGATTCGGTAATGAAGCGATCGATCGCGGGGCGCGGATGCAGTGGTCGCGTTCCAAATCGGAACTCGGCGCGGCGGCGTCGCGGCCGGCGGAGTCGTCGGAATTGGCCCCCCAGGGTAAGGAGCCAGGGCGAGAAGTGGAAGTTATCGACTCTCCACAGCTCTTAGACCTTCCTATACACTTTCACTGCGGATGACGGGATATTCCTGATAACCGCGTTTTATCCTGACGTCTTCCTGCTCCTGACAGCCCGTCGCCTGAACCCACCAGGGTTGGCGGAGCGGCCAAAGTGCCTCCTTCAGTTGTCCCGTCTCTTCAGAAGCGTCTTTCTTTAATAAAGTAAAAATACATAATTGCATAGGGTATAGGTTGTTCACGGTTAATCGAGCGCTTTTCAAGGCCCCTCTTATACATAACTTCTCGTTTTGTACCCTTCTGTCATATGTAATATGACCATTGCCATGGCAACTATTTACGCGTCATCCAAGTACAAACCTGGAATTGTTGAGAACGTTAATGTGTCACCGATACACAAACCCGTACTTCAGAGTGTATAAAATAAGGAATACTAACTTCAGTGCAACGTCAGGGTCTTAAAAATGCTGCTAACTTAACTAAGGGCGTACATGACAGCGTGTAAAGTTGCGTGTAAGTGATTATGAGCAGAGAATTTTTTATGATATATTTTTTTAAAGTGCTCACTTCACCGAGCACAACATTAAGAATTCACTAGTCCTTTCATATTTGGTCAGTTGTGCGAGCTTTCACGAAATATGAGACAGACTTACTTGTCTTCTACTTTGTCATAAACGCTGTGTTATTGATGTAAAAGAAAACCAAACTTTTGTGATAAAGCGTGCACAGTAAAAAGTTAAAGGTCTTGTTCTAATTCTAAGTGCAGTGAAAGTACGGCAAATTTAGTAAGTTATACATCCTTTTTATGAACCATTCACATGCATGCGATTAAAACAGTTACATGTAAAGAAGACACCTGCGGGGCGTATTTGAGTTCTTTAAGGGTGGAGGTCTTAATAATAAAAAAAATTGTAGAAACTAAATTTGATTTCTAATTTATTCATTCCGCTACTATTTACTATATCAATTAGCTGTCTTCACTTTTTTAATCTTTCTATTTAACAGTAATCGCAATATTTAATGTTTATTTCAACTTTTATTAACGTTCTTTTTAATTTTTATTTCAACTCTAATTAACGTCTTTCTTAAAGTCTCTTGATTACAGTCAATTAACTCATACCCACTACTAACATGTGTTCATCTGTTTCCATCAGCTGTGCTGTCCTTCACTCACGCACTTAATCCAATAGTCCAGCCTGCCAGCCGCATACTCTACTGCTCGATATACACTGTCGCAGACTACCCGTCCGCTGGTCCACTGGTTCTCCCGTCACTTGTTCTTCTATCGCTCAGCCATTCATCAGCTACAATTCAAAAACTGCCGGCTCAGAGGCCTGCCGCACTTAAATAGCGTCGGCTGTGACCCTCTCGAAGGTTCAACACATCCCGAGTTGCAGTGAGAGACAAAGGTCAGTAATCCAGAGCATTATTCAGATATCGGCCGAATACGACCAGAGTCAGCTGGGTCGTGCTGCAAAAGATTATCTTGTCGGCACGCTCTGAAACTGATATGTGGCGCCCGCTTGCCTGGCGCTTATCGCATACTTCTGTCCTCTTCTCCGCGCGTCTGCACGGATTCCATCAGTGGTTCTACAATTTTTCGTCGGTGTTGGTGTATAATTCTGCTTCGGCGCCGGGCGGGCCAAGGTTAGCAGCAACACGCAACAATTCATTTACATCCTTCCCAGTGCACTGATTCCAGGGCATTTCCTTAAACATTTTCGGGGTTGGCCGAAATGTTTCGTATTGCTCTTGATATTGCAAAAAAAACAGTATTGCGAGAGAAATACTAAAATATGACATAAGCCCTGCTTGCGATCAGCGTAGACTAGAGGCGTCGGTATTGTATCACTCTGACCAATATAGTCCATTCGTCAAGAAGTGAGAGTTGGTGTTTGTACACACGAGCGCGTGATACCAGAGTGAGCAGCAAGGGGTATACAAGCCACAAGCCAGCGGGGCATTGCTGCAGTGTGCCCTATGCTGTATTGGTGGCCGGACACGCGATTGTCTGTATTGTGTTGTGATATTGTGTTAGCCTGACTGAAGGTGTGGCTTCAAATGTGTTGTTCTGTTACGTGCGAACGTAAGTACCTCTACACCGAACGATGTGATTTTCCATACTCTGTTCTGTACCAAGTAATAACAATATAATTCTCTGTTTTTTACACTAGATCGACATACGTGTGAATTAGCGATGGCGTCCTCTATGGAGACGGCGAGCGATACCGACAGGTCCGGTTTAATTCCGGCCAAGAAGCGACCGAAGAGGAGGGCGCTCAATTCATCGGAAAAACAGATGGTTCTCAGTGTGTATAAAGTCGAAATAGAACTGAATCCAGCATGCATGTAGATGGCGTCGTTAAAAAAGCAGCACGTTCTACTGGAGTAAGTCCCGCAGCAGTTTATCGTGTGATAAGTGAATATAAATCCATGCACATCTTGAAGTCACCGAAGAAAGAAAAACAACGCCGGAAGTTTAAGTAAAGTGTTGACAGGTTCGACAAGAATGCGATACGGATGAAGGTACACGGATTTTACTTCCGTAATGAACTGCCAACTGTCGATAAAGTTCTTGCTGTTGTGAATTTCAACCCCTATTTGCCTGCTCTTCATAGAACCACATTTTACCATTTATTAAAGGAACTGCACTTCAAATATGTTAGACGTAGACGAGACAGCATGCTGATAGACAGGGATGATATCATTCTATGGAGGCGACGTTATTTGCGTACCATTAAACAACTAAGGGGTGAAGGACGATCAATTTACTAACTCGACGAAACGTGGTTAAATGCAGGACACACACGAAACAGCGTCTGGGTGGATGCCACTATTACATCATCCAAACAGGTATTTCTGTTTCGACTATCAACCGGTAATAAAAGCCCTTCAGGCAAAGGAAAACGCCTCATAACCACGCACATTGGCAGCAAGTTAGGCTTTGTGGAAGGGGGTTTGTGGGTGTGTGGGTCCAAAAGGACTGGAGATTATCACGAGGAGATGTGTGCTGATTCCTTTGAGAAGTGGTTCTAAGGTATACTTCCTCGACTTAAAGATAATGCTGTTATTGTGCTTAATAACGCGCCATACCACTCCCGTAAGAAGGAAAGAATTCCCAATGCAAATACTAAGAAGCAGGACACAGGACTGGTTAACAGCAAGTAATATTGATTTCGAAGGTGGCATGTTAAAGAAGGAATTGCTAAAAACATTGTTAACCAACACAAGTTAGCATATCATGCGTATGCAGTTTATGAAATGGCTAGGGATGCAGGTAAGTGTGTTCTGCGAATCCCCTCATATCACTGCGAATTGAATCCTATAGAACTCGCCTGGGAATCGTACTGGACGATGCCGCTGATAGGCGGGTTTTCCCAAGGACCTCCTATTTCCCCCCATCCTTGCATTCCGGCGCTGATCCATACTCGTCTCACTTCACCTCCATCCGTTCTCATGATCATGCTGTAACGACCCGCTCAAATCTCTCCACTCTACTCGTAACATACGGTCGTGATACTACATAGTTGTCTACTCGACATATACACTAACAGTTTCGTCAACCTTAGCATATCCGTGCATGTATTTCTTCGCTCGCGCGCCGAGCATTCCGGACGCCCCTGTGTAAAGGCCGCGATCATTCTAACGCAAATACACAATAGACTGTGATATTGCCATCGGGTATGGATGTTGGAAAAATCCTGGACACCAAGTAGAAAAGTACTCAGAGGCGAAATGGCGTAGTTGTCCCTTTGATGCGGGCGTAGTGGCAGCGTGATACTCTGTGATCCTTGCTGAAAACGGACCTTGTGTGTGATTGGCTACTGCATGTTGCGACAGGTTTCTTATTGACCTGGCTGCCTGCCGGCTGTGGCGAGTAGACCCTGAAAGGGCCTCCTTAATAAAAAAAATTTTACGCCCCAGGCCACGTCCGGCCGTAAGAAAGCATTGCGATGGCGATGGAAATAACGGCATGATATGAACAATCTTCGAGTGTGTTCCATTTTCCTCAGTATTTTAAGCGGTGACATTTGATATTTTAATACGGAAATTTGCTTTAAAAATATGCAATATTGTTGCTGTAGTTCAAAACAGTGTTTTACAGAAGGCCAAAGGCTGTTCACCTTGGAAAAAAGTCACTGCCCGTACCTGCATATACTTTAACGGGCACAATGAGAAATGTGCCCAGTAAAGTTGGTAACGTTGGAAGGGAAAGTAGTTTCATATGTATTAACGTCGCGAATAAAAAGTGTTAGGTAACCATAACTTAAATTATTTCCCTCGCTTTCGGTATTCTTTAACGCATTAATAAAGTGATGAGGCACATGGCAATGTTAATTTTACATAAGGCGAAAGAACACACACCGTGCATACAAATAGATCTTAAGCAGGGCTTTCAGAAGTGCTCATTTTGCCGCGAACAGCCTTTAAACATCGTAAACAGAGCAATTTTTGATAACTCTGGCACTTTTCTACGACCAAATTTGTGTTTCAACAATCAAATGTATAAATGGGCAACAAAATATCGACTTTTTTTTGTGTCCTGAAGAAAGATTTACATTGAAGTATTGCATAGGTTTTTATTTTTAAATTAGAATAATGTCGACTGCTGATAGTGAGACTCGTACGACAACTAGGGTTGCCCCTCCCGTACTTTGTGCCCGAGGAAGTAATCGTGTCCATGAAAGTGGAATACGACGATGGCGGGGCGGTTGGTTGTTTTCCTCCCGTTGCGTCTGAGGATAGGAGGAGGAGGAGGAGGAGGGGCGTCCTTCGTAGCGGAACAGAACAGGCTCCTGTGACTCACGCCAGGCCGAGTTCGCCGCCGGGGATGGGTGGAAAAGAGTTTGCCCCAGTGCCCCCGTAGGGGGCCCGGTTGCGTGCGTCTTGCGCCCGCCCGTAAGGCAGCGTTCACCGGAGCCTCACCAGGTCGTACAGTGGCGGTGGGGGTTGAGTTAAGGTTGATTCACATGTTCGCCGATATAACGCTGAACATAATGGAGTACACAGGACCTAAAATGAGGGACGTGCGAAATTAGCGTCATGCTCGCATTGTTCGTTCGTCGGCTGCTGCTGGCTTGGCGCAAAACGTTTTTCCTTTTTAGCTGTGCGGCACGTGATTCCCTCGCACCAATATTAAGTGTTTATTCAGTGGCGCAATGCTACCACGGACGTGTCAGATACGGTCCAACGACAGAAGCGGTGCATACGTACACGTGCTAAAATAAAACATAACGTGGCATCAAATAATACATCAAAATTTGCTGATCTCTACCTATAGTTGCATATTTTTCTGCGTAACCATTTTGCTCTTCGGTTGGAGGCTTTTTACGACCACGCTGTTTCCTTCGTTATTTTTAATGCCTTAATACCAAAATAAGTCGTGGGAAAAAAATTACACGCTGTCATGTTTCCACTATATATTTTTTATTCCATTGTGGTGCGAATTTTCACAAAATGATATCCAAGAGACTGTAATTTCGTTTTATACTCCCAAAAATACTTTACTGTTCAGTTTTACATATCAGGTTATCCCTACCGCTAAATCGCATGTTTTAAACAAATACTTGTAGTTATACTTGAATTCACGGGAACATTAGTGTAAAATTACAAACCCTGCACTCGTTTTAGGAAATTATACATAAAAATGTAAAAGTACCAAACATTTGTACTTGTAAATTTACGCTTACAGATAATCGAGAATTTAATGTAAATTCACACACACACGGTCACTGTAAAATTACATATACACGGTCATTGTAAAATTACACAGTTTAAGATGTAGGGGCCTACTACTATACTGACTTTGGGTGTTCATACGACAGTGTAGCAGTATAAATACATAACTTCAGGTTTTGAAAACAGCGGGTGGATGCATTTTTACATATACTTCAAAAGGTGTGAATTTACACCAACATTGTGTTTATTAAGCCATACATTAATGTATTTTTAACCAAATACGTGTATTATTCTCTGGATTATTAAGAAAATTTGTGTAAAATTACACGCACTGTAGATATTTCAAATTACACATACAAAATGCGAAATTACCAAAAATATGTATGTGTAAATTCACACTTTTTTTTTGCAGTGTAGAGTGGCTTATAGTAAAGCACTGCACCTGTATAACATGCAGTACTATTAAAAATTAGTGCACACGTTAACAGAAATAAACTGCGACTTGCATATGAAATAAAAATGCATATATTTTGTAACACTGTAAAATATTGTGCTAGAATGTACTTATTTAATTATTTTTTTAAGTTAATTAATAGGAGCATATTTTTAATAAGAATTCAAGTATATTACATTATGGATGCTGCAGGAAGTTTATTTTGCAAGAAAAACATCAAGCAAGACAATCATAATACGAAATTACTGCAATTTTTTGTAATAAAGAATTAGTAATAAGGTTTGCAAATATTAGTAAACTTTTAGAAGTATATACGACTCATGCACGACACGAAAATAATTGGTTAAACCACGGCGAATTTTCTATAAATTACTGTATATTTTATTTTTAAAAATACGTGACCATATTTTGTAACGTCTTTAAATGCGTGTACACAAATTATTTCGTTAAGAGATTACTTTCATTGATATTATCAGAAAAGCTGTGAACGGCGAGTGAAATTTTGGATTCAAGAAAATACAGAACATGTTCAAAATGAAAACCATGAAAGTAAAACGAGACATTCAAGAGATTGAAAGAGAAAATGGCCGCTATTATGACGTTCGTATGACGTCATACATTAAATGAATTGAATTCAATAAAAATTGAAGGTAATTCGATGAAAAATTTGATCGTGTGAAAGGGCCTTAACACACTGAGAGGTACCAACGCGTAACCTTGTACTTATCAACGACTTAATACTTCGCGCGAATGTTTTTCCAGTAATCTGGAAACTACTTTTGTCTGAGTAAAGAAATTTGTACAGGCTACTGTAGGTAGTGTCAGGACTTTTTTTAAACGTGAAATTATGTATTTGGAGCAGGTTACATTTTTATGTACACCATATTTAATGCTAAATAATATTATTTTTGATTTTATAAGGTCGATAAAAGTTAGTATGTTCATTAGGGCTCTGCTACAATTAATGTGTCCCTTGGTCTTTAGTGCCTCTCCTCTCTTCTTGACTTGAAATTGAGACTTGCTGAGTTGACAGTGTTAGATAACTAAATTCGTGTCCGAAAGTAGTCAAGACCTGTTCAAATAAAAGTATGTGTAATAGTATTCATGAACACTGTCGTTGGCGACAATTAACGAGATTCTGCTAGCTGCGGTAAAGCACGTCCGATGACCACTGGTTGGTTCTGTTGTGCCAGACGCCCCCATGATAACCTTACAAGCTCTTCAAGAGTAAATACAGCCTTATTTCATTCCCCAGAACTATGCCTTTCTTGGTGTCCGTCATCTATGCCAATAAGACTTTCTCCGTTGCCTAGATTGGCGACAAAGTAACACAATACAGAGAAGACGTACATTCAAAGAATGTTAAAAATGGCAAAGTGCTCATAACAAAAGTAAATCCTCTATTCGTAAACACGTAAAGAAATAAGTACGTGGATATGTGTGACACGGTTGTCGAAAACCAACGACAATGCAGGGTCGGTTATAAAAACTTGTATTAGCTTTTTTTTTTTGTCGTGATTCGCAGCAATTGAGGATGTTCAATAACTAGAACCAAAATTATACGGTGAATAACGATAAAACCGAAATTACACCTAAATGCAAGTTAATACACCGAAATACATGTTATACAACGCCTAACGCCGAAATTTCAGTTAAAACACAAAATAAATTAAATTTAGCCCAAATATATTATTTGATCTTGAATCCATGGCCAACAATCTGTATTCAAAAATGTATGAACTGAGTGTTGTTAAGAATAATTTAATTCTTCAGTTGATGGAAGAAAATTTTTTTTTTTTTAAGCTTGGTGACATTCAGGCTGAGTGAATAACAGCAGTAAATATTGTATACGATGTGGATGAGAAATGATAATTTAATGAGAATAGCAATATTGTAAATGTTTTTTTCTCTATAAAACCATATCCAAGTCATTCGTGTATGATTGTAACAAAAAAATGCACGCAGTTTAGTAACTTCAACATACAAGTTACGAAGAAACAAATAATCTAAAAAGTGATTTGTTGACGTATGGTAATGCTCTGCGTTATCTTTGTTCAAATAAATTGGGTTTTCTTCTTTAAGCAATTGCTTAAACGTTATAAAATTCTAATGGAAATGTGCATATAAGAATAAAATATCAACAGTTTTTAATAATAAAATTTGCATTAAAATAACACAGTACAATGTTGGCTCTAATAATGCACAATTTTAGTTATGACGTTTCAATTTCTAAGACTTTCATAATAAAACCGATAACACCGAAATAGGTATTTTTAAAACTAAAATTTGCGTTAAAATATCACCACAAAATCTTGCCCCTATCAATAACACTTTAGATATAGTTCGATTACACCATTACTGTCATGCTTGAAAAATAACTATGCCTATGCCGCTCTGTCCATTGTGAAAAGAGAGAGAGACGTGGGCGGAGAATTAATCTATACATGGACGTGTCATCATGTATGAACTCAAGACTGGACTATGGAGAACGCAGTCACTGGTCATTCATACGCTATGCAAACATAAATATTAAACAGACGGGGTGAGTTATAATTTCGACGCTCTGGTGTCAACGCCTCACTGCGTATTAACATAAAAGCGGGTCCGATACCTCCTATAGCGGGTACAAAATTTTTCATTGTTCGCGTGGCGCAGTGAGTCACACCCTCGGACAACGCACTCGTCTGGAACCCGAACATTCGGTTGAGGCGGAAGTCGTTTGTTTCGCCGCTGTGCCGCCTACCCGCTGCCGTCCTATTGTCGTAGCCGTTACGGTTTGGAAGCTAGGTTGCGGCGATGGTGGGCAGGTGACTGCTTTGTTCGCGACCTCATATATGGTCGTAAGTCACACTGTTGTGCATCGGAAGGCCGAAATGCAGTGGTCGCCAAGATTATAGTGTATAGTGAGTTTAACGTCCCGACACTATAGTTAGGCCACCTGTTTTTTCGCGAAAAGATGTATAGGCTGTTCACGATAAAGTGAGCACTTTTTAAGGCTCTCGCAACAGGCATTAACCGCTAATTTATATATCTTATTGCAGCCTCAGGAATTAAATTTTGATGGTGGTGAAATGTATACACTGTGTTTATTGGTCACATTGCAGTGTTTATAATAGAAAGCAGCATGAAGATGGAAATTGGAAAAAAGGAAAAATTTATAAGGGACTTAAAAAGTACTCACTTTACCGTGAACAGCCTATACGCGGACATTAGACTTCAATATACTATTTGCACACTTACAGTCTTCATTCGACTACTGGCCGCTTCTCTCTGCGTGGAGACAGTCTGTTACATGAGTGAGCCAATCAAAATTAAGTTTCTCCGATACTGACCTACCGTGATCCGCCGGCAGACAGATAAGACGCGAAACAATTCAAATGATCCAATATCGTAAGTGGTTCTGAACTAAAGTGCGTTGGAACACAACTTGCCCTGAAATGTTTTCGCAAAAAAAACTCGTGCCTCTAACTATAGTCGATTCGTGGTTTCTTCTCACCTTTTTTAATCAAACCTTCGAAAAAATACCAACACCTTATGTATATATGCCTTGCTTCCTAAAGATGTCATGTATCACAAGCGTTTTATACTTGTGTTAACATAAAAGTAGGTACATTGTTTTTGGTTAAATAAAACTTTTACTTCTATTGTATTTATAAACAGTAATATTTCATTTATAATTAATATGAATAAAGACAGAGAGAAAATTGGTTTGTTGGTAATGGCTAGTAAGAAATAGTTCTCTTATGCTAAATACTATTACACTGAGTACGCACGAATTTGGTGCGTTGGTCATGGTTCAATTTTCTAAGCTTTGTTTGTAAGAGGCAGATGAATATCGTGAAAGTAGAACTAGAATAGGGCTTCAGAAAATTTGGAGATAACTGTGAATGGACTATACGTGGCGTATGGACTGTTGTGCGACTCTAGAGGAGCTATGCACTTTTTCACATTCTGCTTTCACGCGAAAAAAATTCCCAATTTCTGAATATAGTTTTTAGCTTTCAAGACATCTCTCACATTGCAAACGTTATTCTGAAGTTTCTAAACGTAGTAAAAAATTGAATTTCCGGACTGCTTTATATTAAAATATTGTTAATATATGCTATTATTGAACTAGCTACAAACATTCCACCAATAAAACTGTATGGTCATCGCTTGAAGATTCGGCCATATTAAACGCTGCACGTCGAAAATATCGTACGTTGTAGGCTGTTCACGGTAAAGTGAGCACTTTTGAGGTCCTAGTTACTTTTTTCTTTCAGCCATTTCTTATACTCTAACCACCTTTAAAGATAATTATTACCATATAATTATGAAACACAGTGTGTAGATTGCACCGCACTCAGAAGTTAACGTCTAAGGCTGAAATAAAAAATATTGATTGACTTTTATTCCAAATGAGAGTACTTTCAAAAGTGCTCACTTTACTGTGAATTGCCTATAGTTCAGTATACTTTGTGTGTAAAGGTGATGGGGTATCTGATGCGCGTGCCACTATCGCCCATATTGCTCTCTTGCCCCAGGTCTCCTGATAGGTGGGCGGCGTGGGGCTCTTCAAGCCAGGTCGTATTCGTTATCTTTTATAATATACTAGCTGTTAGCCGTGGCTCCACCCGCGTGCAAAATTCAAACCGTAATTATAATGACCAAGTGCTCTGCCTTAATTGTTCTTATTCATTACTATAATATTCTGGATTAGCACATAGGGTAAATTACATCCCGGAAAAACTAACATTTCCTTAAGGAATATAAAAAAACAGACCACCAACCAGCGCCTACTCAAATGGTTTTAATATATATCCTTAAGAAACTGTTCGTTTTCAAGTCAGTACCCTATGTGCTAACTCAGAATATAATTTACCCCTGTACCAAATTTCATCCAGATCCGTCGATCTATTACGACGTGATTGAATAACAAACAAACATATACAAACTTCGCATTTATAATATTATTACGATTATGAATCAGAGTTTTGCTGTGGCATACAACGCTCCTTAATAGAATATCTGAAGTGAGATTGACTTCTAGCCGCATTTTCTCATGCGAGATAAAAATCGAGTAACTAATGCAGTTATAGATGTGTTTACAATATTGGCACCAGAACAAAATTTATTTTAAAATGAGAGTCAAGACATTCCTGTGTCGTGAATGGTCCGATTTTTAAATATGCTTTCTGGAAAGTTAGTTCTATAGATCTATAAAAATAGATCCAGGTAGAGGGAATTGAGCACATGCCAATTCGATGCTGGACTCCTTAAGTCGTAGTAGAGTTCTCTAATCGTCACGGGGCCGCGGTGGTTTAGTGGTTAGACGACTTGCCTCCCACGTAGGCGAATCGGGTTCAATTCCTGGCGGGGTCGCTCCCGGATTTTCGCATATGAAGATCGTGCCGGACGATGCCGCTGATCGGCGGGTCTTCTCGGGGAACTCCTGTTTCTCTCGCCTTTTTGTTCCGGCGCTCCATACTCACCTCGTGCCACCCTTATCGGCTCTGAAGACCCCGAAGACGAGTCGCCCAATTCTACACACTCACTCTAATCGTCACCGATGTTTGAAGTCATGTGGGCGTGATGTGTTAAGGCGAATTCCCATTCGCCATTTTGGATATATCGATTTTCCGCCAAAGGTTCTATTTCAGAAGGCGTATTGAAATGTCCCGCACTACATATCCTAAATAACAACTTCCCAAACTTTATCGAACTGCCACAGCTTCGCTATATTTATTTATTTTTAGTTGGTAACTGTCGAGGCGAAACGCGAGACTATTGCGAACGATCACAGAGGCGAAGACCTCAACAGTAATCAGGAAATACTGACCTTAGACAATGCAATAGGCAATGCTCTGTGCTCCGTCGTTCCAAAAGAACATGATACAAAACTGTATTTCCAGAGTATTGCAAAAATTCCATAAATCCAAGATGGCGAATGGGAATCCGCCTTAAAGATTAAAATACCTGCAGTGCTGAGAATTCTGCAATGTTGATTTACATAGTTATTTTCCATGTGTTTATAAATAATGGTTTCTCAGCTGCTTTGATGAGTAAACTTGAAATTGCAGCCCGAAGCAGGGCTTGCACAAGCGACTGTACTTTGTCAAGTCTGAGAAATCGTTAAGTGGGATGTTGCTCTAACCATGCGAACTAACGAGAACTTTATCTCTCATTAATGTTTATAAAATTTCTTATTGAGATATTAATTTTCAACATACTGGGTAGATATTGTTGGGAAGATACATAGAATAATTCAAGGTAATCATAACTCATTCTTGAGCCACGCCTTGCTTTAGCGGGTACAGGCAATGGACGCTCTGCTAGTTTGCCGTGTTTTGCTTTGATTGAATTAAAACTCTGTTACTGAATAATACTTAAATCTGATAGTAACTATATACGTACGTATATAGTTAACTCTTATGAAGACATAATCTACCGGGAATGATATTACAATCAGCAGATACAGTGCAAGTTTCAAATTTTTATCCATTTGATTTTAAAAAAATAAAAGTATTATATATGTCACCTGCAATTTGTCTAAACTAAAAATGTTTTTGCCACAGCTCATAGTGTCTTAAATATATATCCTGTATTTTCGGGAAATATACTCAGTTGACCTCATATTTATAAGTTTGCAAAATTCTTACTATCTTACTCGCGTTTTCCTTTTGATTTCTGTTAGTATTAAATGGTGCGAATGTCTCAGTACCTGTGAATATCAAAATAATAGCTGAAGATTTTGTACTTTTGTTTACCTTGTGGCGTCGTTGTGAGCCTTAGTAAAATAAAGAAGTTTAATGAGTCACCATTACAGAAAGGGCATTACCGATCGGTCCAGATAACCGATGTATTTGAAAACACGAACTTCGTTCCGCAGTAAGCCACCGTGAGTGACTAAGCAGTACTTCGACCCTGGACGAACTTCGTAGCTTTTCCCCACTGGCCGGACATTGTTTACACGTTAACATGTGTACACTGTACAAATTCTTTTCGCGTGAGTTCACGGTCACCATCCTTATTTAAATACGAATCGATGTCACATGTTATTGTTTCGTAGACGAGTATCTTGGTCGTAAAGATTAATGTGGTATTAGGGAAGTAAGCACTATAGGCTGTTCATGATAAAATGTGCACTTTTTAAGGCCTTCCCAAAAGGCATTAACTCATAATAAATATACCTTATTGCAGTCTCAGATGTTAACTTTTGAAAGTGAAGAAATGTATACACTGTGTTTATTAACCATATTACAATGTTTACATTAAAAAGTGGCAGAAAGGTAGAAATTAATTGAAAGGAAAAATTTAGCAGGGTCTTTAAGACCCTGCTAAATTTTTCCTTTGTTTATTTGTGAAATAAACTTATCCATTAACTTCGTAGCAGCGTTTCTGAGAAGCCAGGTTGTTATTTATCTCGCGGCAGACTTGGTGTACTAGTTATGTTACAAAGAACATAAATATCGCTTTATCGCCAAATTACTGAGCTCTTCGTTATTATGAAGTTAGTGAGCTTTCCTTTTGTCCAAGTTTATAGCCTTTTATCGTAGAATATGCGAATGTAAAACTTATTCATTTGAGGACATATTATGACATTAGATAGTGGACACTTGAAATATTTTTTCCAAGATCAGTACTCAACATGACATTTTACTGTTACAATATGCACATAAAGACCGAATTGGATTTCTGTCTAAATGGTTTCAGGTTAAGTTTCTGTACAGAAACTTGGGGAAGTACTAAGCGTGCTGCTGAATTGAAAAGGAAAAGGAGAAAAGGGACATGGGTTCCAAATAGAGCAAGTTTGTATATGGCACTACACCGCATTCCGCAATTTCCATTGTCGTTTCCTATGGTACAAATTAGATTAATTGTTGGATGCTGAAGAGTCTAGGCTTTCATATTTATCATGGAATCGTACATGCCACTTGAACATTTTATCAGTCAATGTGCGGTTCCATTGACACATTAATAATTACGTCTGAGAGTTCGTATCCCCCCCCCCCCAAAAAAAAAACTGGTTACGTCGCAAAGCCTTACTTGCAAAATGAAACCGGGACGATGTATAATTTAGTGATCTGACGAAACTACGGAAGTTATTAAAACATTAGGGGAAAAAGAATAAAGAAAAAGCTTTTTTTTTTTTAAACCTATTGTAATTACGGTAAGGGAAAATGTAGATGGTGCTTTCAGGTTAACAGCGGGAATGTGTATTTAGTATCTTATTGCACTTCTCTGTGGTTGAGGCCGCTTCGGTATTGGTTTGAGGCACTTACCTTCGGTATAATTCGTTCTTTATGAGTATCGATTCTGGAAGCTCGAAGTCCGTCGTAATCAGTGCAATCTAAATTCGAATCAATGGAAAATCACTAATTCGCAGTGAAATTAAACTACTCAAATCAGTGAAATGGGTTCCATTTATAATCAGTGAAAAACCACTGATCGTTTCTGTGAAAAATTTTCACTAATTGAATTAGTGACGTGAAAAAAATTTCACTGATTGAATAAGTGACGGCCAACAGCAGTGGTGAATTAAATATTGTTTTTATTAAATTTGGTCAAATAATTACGAGGAATAAACATATTTACGATAGTTTACTATTTATATTGCGCAATTTACCGTAATTTAAGAAAGTAAAAAAAAAAAATTCCCGTAGGTGGTCGAGATTGAACTCACGCACCCTTTCCACTTTATTTCTAGGACCTTACCGTACCATTTGAGCTACAAGTCGAGTTGATAATATAAGCGGAAAATTAAGGTTATGTTTTATACTTCCTTGTCGAAAGCGTGTAGTTTTAAATTGTATGCCCTTACTTTTCGTTTTTGGTTTAATTGGTACCGTTGGATTGTTAAAACGAATAGTACATATGAGTGCACTCTCTTCACCACATTATATCCAGTTTATATCTTCAAACAGAGCTATGTGATTATTACATGAAAACTAAATAAAAGACTTAAATCGAAATTAAAGACTGAATGTTCATGTTACCTCATAATATGGTGTTTTGAAAGTCGAAACACATTTTAGAATGTATTTGTATTGGATTATTAGTTTATACGTTGTTATTTCACTTGATATACGTAGTTTGACGGTAATTTTTACATGCTGTTTAACTGGGCCATCAGTCAAAAAACAAATAACTGAAAAACAGTGAAATAAAATGACGGATGAATCAGTGGAAAATGTCACTGAATCAATAAGTGAAGGAAAAACTGGCATTTTTTCACTGAGTCGTCAGTTAAATTCACTGAGGTGACTATTGAATGAGTCAGGTACTGTTATCTGATTGACACAGCGAAATTCTTACTGATTTACGTTAGCCTTATATTCTGAGAAAAGTGCAGGTTTGTTTTTGTGTATATATCCCTAACGTTTTGTAGTAACAACACACACAACCAAATTACCCTCCCAGAAAACAAACGAACGTGTCGACCAACGTTAAGACGGCATGGTAGTAAATAAATAAACACTTAACAACTTGATAAAAATCTGCAAATTTTTGGAAGAGAGCCATAGAAAACTGAGAAACAGCAATTAGAGATAATGTTTTTTCGCTAACTTGTAAGTAAATATTTTGCCACCGTGATGCCGTACTGTGGAACCCTTTTGCCCGATAAACAATATTGCTCTAAATAATATATTATTCTGTCACGAAGTAGGCAAAACTGTTATTTAGGATTGTCCTTCCTTGAATTTTCTACAGGATGTTTTATAATTCATATTTATTACACTCTTCTACGGGTTGTTAAGGGCACGTAATAGATACAATTTGGTCAGGAACCCATGTCCGGAAACGTACTGTTTCGGCTCTACACCGATAATCACGAATTCAAATCCTTTACCTCACCTAGGTCAACAAGCTTTTAAAGGCTGTTCACGATAAAATGAGCACTTTTGAAATCAGCCTTAGAAAAAAGTCACTGCTCCTACCTGCATATATTTTAACGGACGCACCGAATCGCATGCGCCCAGTAAAGTTGGTGACGATGGAGGAAAAGTAGTCCCATTTCTTAACCTCGAATAAAAAGTGTTAAGTAATCATTTGAGATAACTTGGGTTATTTCTTTCGCTTTCTGTTTTTTTTATGCATCTAAGTGTAAAAATTACCAAATTTTTGGCATACACACTTTTATAATAATTCCACATATTCACCTGACCGGCACATGAATAAAGTTGTGAGGCCCATGGCAATGTTAATTTTACATAAGGCGGAAGAATACACAGCGTGCTTACAAGTAGACCCTAAGCAAGGCTTTCGAAAGTGCTCATCTTACCGTGAACCACCTATACCTGCGTGCTGAACAAGAGCTGCTCGATGTGGTGACCATCACGTTCGTTGCACACATTGTATTTGCGAAGCATGTTCCTATACACACATCAATAATACCAGGCGTGTGCTGACTCGCACACTCGCAGGCACAACTCGCGTAAGCAGATCTCTGATACTACCAGGCGTCTCGTAAACAAGACTCTACATGTGACCGCACACGAGAAAGTCGAGATGAGTTAAATCCGGCGGTCGTGGCGGCCAAGCAACGGGTTCACTCTGACCTACCTATCTACCTACCTTTCCCCGAATGTTCGGTCGAGAAGTTGTCGTATGGCATGTGAAAAGTGTGCCGGTGAGCCGTCATGTTGGAACCACATTTATTCACGGAATGTTCATTGAAATTCTTCCAATAGTTCCACAAGTACTGGTTGCTGGAATGTACGGCCGAACAACGCGACCATCGGCAATACCTGCCCGTACTTCGATGCCGAACCGTTACTGAAATCAGGGGGAATGTGACACGTTTCCTTCAAATTTAGTTGTTTAGACCGTTAGAATACAGACAAATTTTTAACCTATCTATTCATGTAGTAATGTTCACCGGGCAGTGGCTTCTAGAAGTATTTTACTTATTGAAATGTAATCACTAATCAAAGAAAACGTACCAGTCTAGAGAGTGTGAATAGTAATTACTATTAGTATAATTTTAGAAACTAAATTATTAAAATGTCCCTCCTGATCTCTCACAAATAATACACCATGTATCAATACAAATAATAATATTCAGTATATTGATGTCGAACGACCCACACATACATCAATAATACAGATACACACAAGAACAAATAAACTGAAGAAACAACACTTACACTATACAACACTTACACAAACAACATTACACTGACACCAGCACAACACCGACACAAACATCAAACACCCTACCGACACCTCACAAAACGACAACCACCGTCGGCCTCTCTGTCTCCGGAGAGGATGGCGGGGTGAGCCTCTGTTTCAAAGTTTAACTATTTTTTAAATTTTATAAAGCGACAAATTTTATGTTTCAACTATGTTATATTTTAAATTCAATTAACTAAGACGAGTTATGGCCTAAAGCTGGGTACTGGTTCTGTTCTGTTCTATTGAACACAAGGTGAAATGCACTTCATCGGTGAAAAGAATGCGCCGTGAAAACTCTGGCTCTTCCACTCAACGGGTTAGGAGGAACCACATGCAGAAGTTGACATATTGTGCATAATCGGCCGGACGCATTGTATGGACCCTCTAGGGGTGGTGTGGGTGTAGTTGCTGTGTATGCAGAAACACACCAGACACTGCTTCGACACGTTCATGGCACGTGCAGTGGTGCGAGTAATCGTCGACGGGTTCTTTTCAACTCACAGAAAGCACCTCCCTTTCAAAACCGAGAGTGCGGCGCCTCCCTTGAATACCACGGCCTCGTTACCTTCGAAGGTACCTGTTTCCCACAACCTTTGTTCTAATCTGGCAGAAAATGTATATGATAATGTCGTGCGATGCGGAAAACCGTTCTGGTACAGGCGTTGTTGAGCAGCTTCCTTATCTACACTGTGCCACCATCTACAAGCACTGTGCAATAGGAATCAGCCTACGAAAAATATTCTATATTGACTCTCAGAAACCTGTAAACTCTGTTAACTACAATCAACGTGTTAAGCGCTAACTTACGTACCACTCTAAATGCCTCGTGCACAATGAATTGGGTACTACGACGGTTGTGTTTTGTGTGTCAACGGGTCTTGGGCTGTGCTTGCTCCTCCGCTCTCTCGACCCCGTCACCAAAATGGTCCACAAAATCTTATTTTTAAAGAAACTGCAGTATTGGGTACGTATTCGGGGGTCGACTTAGGTGGCTTGTTAAGAGGGAGTGTGAAAAGGGGGGGGGGGGAAGCGTGAATAGATTGGGGCGACTCTTAACAGCGAGGTCTTGAGAGCCGATGATGGTGACTGAAGGGAATATGGAGCAGCCCTGTAATGAAATGGCGGGGGAACGAGAGATCCCCGAGTAAACCCGCCGACCAACGGTATCGTCCAGCACGATTCCCACTTGCGAAAACCGGTGACCCGGCCGGAGATTGGACCCGGTTTGCCTTGGGTGGACGCTTGCCCACCGGGGGGGGGGGGGGGGGGGGGGGGGGAGAAGTGCTTCGGCACGTAGGCTGATAGTGTTTCTCATCGGGAAGGGAACAGTTGTGCTGTCCGGCCGTCGCCGATGTAGCCGGCGTGACGGGCGGTCCCGTTCTAGGATACTAGAAGGGAGGGTCCCGTTAGCTTCGTCTGCCCCGTGCGCGACATCGCTGTGTTGTTTACCGAGGCCGGTTGACCGCGAGCTTAGAAGAGATCGGGGGGAAGAGGCCCAATAGCGTCACTTCTCGCACCAGAGAGGCGCCCAAACACCTCTCTGGTTACTGCCGGCATCAAAGTTAAGAATAAACAAGGCTCCCGTCCCTTCTCTACTGGTCTTTCCAACTTTATTATCTAAGAGCATGTTTTCCAAACACCCTGTCTCCTGTAGCAATCTATTTAATTTAATGCGTTTTTAATTTTTTTATTTTTACTTCTCTGTCGCAAGGGATTTTACGTTTCTCTTGACGGTTTTTCCCTTGCTCTTCATAGTTAAGACTAGCTCTAAGTACACTTAGGGAGGTAGTCATGGCCCCAAAGTGCAGGCCTTGGCTGCCCAATCCCTCTTTGCCGCTATGCATGTCTCCTTGCATGATTCTCCTTCCTAGTAGGCGTAAGGGGTTAGCGCAATAAAATCCCACCCTACCTTCGGGCCTTAACTTCACATAACACTTAGAATAAGGTAGTTTAGAAAAACAAAAGTGTCCGCGAGCTGGGTCCTCGCGAAGCCCCGCCTCCTGCATGCTGCTCGACGACTGTTGGTAACGACGCATAATACTTGCGAATGCAGAGGCGAATAAGCATCTTTTACCGCCAATCCCAACTGCGCCTCCCAGCAAAATATAGGCTATTCACGGTAATGTGAGCCTTTTTGAAAGCCCTCTCATTTGGATTGATAGTCAATAAATATATTTTATTTTAGCCTTAGACGTTAACTTCCGAGTGCGGTGAAATCTACACGCTGTGTTTACTACTAGAGACCCGATAATTTCGCGGGTTCATTTCTAGACAAGTTGGAAATCACACACTTGTACGTTCATGTTACTTTTGTAATTGGTCGACGTGTTATTTGACACTTGCTGGAGATAAATGAGCCAATAACTAACATGCAATAAATTGTGCGACCAACCACCGCCTTTTACTACCACAACAATCAACCAATAAAGAGTTGATATCTATCTGTATGAGAATATATAAGACTGCGAAGTCTAGCCTACAGGTCACTGAACTCGCGAATTTCTGGTCTTTATTTATTTATTGCATAGCAATAATTTATTTAAAAAGGTGGTTGAAAACGATAAGATAAAAAAAAATGGCTGAAATAAGATGTAGTAGCTGAAATAAGATGTAGTGCCGACTTTACCGTTAGCCTGTATCTAGTCTCACGAGTATTTCGCGAATTCATTCGGAGGCGAGTTAGACTCCAAACACTTGTTCGTTACTCCTACTGTTGTGACTGGACGACAATTCTTTAGATACGCGCATTTTAACTGTGAACCACTAAAAGCAGAAAACAGTAGTGTGAGTGAGTGTCCTGTATAGAGGCCTCGTTTGATCACAGCAACCAATAAGCAAACGGTAAAATCTCGAGAGTATAGAGGGCTGTCCAGACTAGCTTACTGCCAACTCTGTCCGCGAAATACTCGGGCCTCTACCTATGGTATCACTGCCATGCAAAATGTTGGAACGCCGTTCCCCAATTAGCGCGCGGTAACCTACTTGCCAGCCAACAACCCAGAAACCAGTCAGACACAAGGCGTGTTCCCAGATTCTTGCGCAGCCAATCGTCGAAGGGGTACGTCGGCATCAGGTAAAACCTCCTCGCGATTTTGATTCTGCGTACTATCTGCTCTGTGGTCATGCTGGAAGCAGCAACGTCGCGCTCAGCAGACGGGCCTGGAATGGTATAGACTGTTCACGGTAAAGTTAGCACTTTTGATCTACGTGTATGGACATTGTGTAATCTTCGGCCACATATCCATGGGTCTCATCACTGTATTCATGCGTCGGTCAAGTGACAGTGCGAAGTTATTAGAAAAGGACATATTTTACCAATTAACTCATTTTTACACTTCGATGCATTAAAACAGAAGGCAAAATAAGTAATTTTAGTTTTCGTAAATCGTTACCGAACACTTTTTATTCGACGTTAATATATTGGAGTGCTTTTTCTCCATTGTTACCAACTTTACTTGGAGCATGTGGCTTAGTGCACCTTATGCTGATATCAGTGACATTTTTCTAAGGTTGATTTCAAAAGTGCTCACTTTATCGTGAACAGTCTTTAGCTATCGTACTCTTACTCGGCACTGACGGTAATTCAGAAAGCGTGTTTGGTTTCTTTATCTTATCACTGACTTACTTCAACATGAATTTTTATGAATATAAGAACAAGTTTCGAATGGGAGGTGTTGAAATCGGAACGTACTTAATATAGTGTTCATCTACACCAAATAAGTTATCAAGGCTACCTAAACAGTTAGTTCAATAAAATCTTGAGTTTGCTCTGAACCTCCACATTTTACAACATATCTGCATACTTATGCCTATCTTGTTTTTTTTTTGTACGAACATGGTTTCGGGTAAGGTCTTGAGGAAGCTTATAAAACAGATCAGGGACATACAAAAATATTTTAACAAATGTTTTTAGAATGTGTATAACAATGGTGTCATGTTTAGGATAAAAGTGCTATTTTGTATTTAAAGTTATAACGGTACTGCGACTTCGTATACAAGCGGGTCAATGTTTTCAAGTGTGACAGTGATGTGCTCGGATTCTTTAATGTATGATTCAAACCTTTTATATCAGTAAGTATATTATTTCTACAGGAATGTGATAGTAAAATTATATTGATGTAAGTTACTACGTGTAAAACTTATGTTTCTGACCGCATTTCAAAATTATCTGCCTCCCGGAACAGTTCTTGTCGGAGATTTAAGAATACAATACAATTTTTCTGCTCTTTTTTTTTTTTACATTGCAGAAATCAGTCGTGAAATGTGATTTTTATTTATCGGCATAAAATTCCTTCGTCATCGAATGTTTGTGACCATTTCCGGATGTTCGGTAACTCGAAAATTGTCAGTAGATTTTCTTTGCATCTCCTTTAGGATAGAGTTCGCATACTAAGTGTGCAGTAAGTACCGCTTTGAGCCCCAACATGAAACGCTATTTTAATTGTAGGACTGATAAAGTCATATGGCTAGCACAACGATTATAAAGGCTTTTCCTGATCAATTTTCAATGCAAGATATTTATTTTTTGTCTATAAAACTTCGCATCTTTTGGGGAAACTCGATGTAAAAAAAAGTCCCGTTCTTGTTTCATAAGGTGGTTTTGGCGGTACTGCTGGTGAATCAAGAGCCAATTTTGGGCATATGCACAAAACAGAAAAACTCAGTGTACAACATTTTTTTTTTTTTGCGGGTGGAAATAACCCGCAGCCGCAGTGTTGCCACGATTTTGGAAACAAATTTCCTTCGAGACTACGCCATAAAGTAAATGTGGTCTAAAATACCCCAGTAAAACTAGCATATAAGTTTTATTTGTAACATACACGAGATGACAAAAACATGGTACCTTAACTGTTTCGGAATTATATTAACACCTATAAAAATGGCAAGTGACGTAAATAACTTGTGAATTTTTAAATGGTTTGATTTTCGAACGGATCTACTTGGCACCCGGGACATCAGATGTTTCCAGGAAAATCAATTCGTAGATGGCACGGAGGACTTTTTTTAGTAAAGGCTGTTCACGATAAAGCGAGCACTTTTGAAATGAACCTTAGAAAAAAGTCACTGCCCCTGCCTGCATATATTTTAACGGGTGCCCTGAGTGACATGCGCCCGGTAAAGTTAGCAACTATGAATGGGAAGCAGTTCCGTATTTTAACATCGAGTAAAAATTGCAAGGTAACTATTTCTCAGAACTTAAATTATTTATTTCATTTTCTGTCTTTTTTTTTAATGCATCGAAGTGTAAAAATGAGCAGATTTGTTAAATATTTACTTTTCTATAATTCTACAGTTTCACTTGACCGGCGCATTAATAAAGTGTTGAGGCCCATGGCAATGTTAATCTTACATAAGGCGGAAGTATACACAACGTGCATACAAGTAGATCTTAAGAAGGGCTTTCAAAAGTGCTCATTTTATCGTGAACAGTCTATAGTGCTTTCGAATGCATTTACCCGAGCTCAACGAAAAAAAAAAAAAAAAAAAAAGTGATCAACAATGAAAAAATTTAAATGTCAATGATATTTATCTTTCGACGTGGCAATGCTGTAAGCTGAGAGCGTCTGCTCGTGTGGTGAGTTTTTCGATCTCTTTCTCCGCCAAGTTGCTATTCCGACCGGCTGCGCCCCATGTGCATTGTTTGTTCTCCACTTCAGCCAGGTTTATAAATTCGAGGCGAACGTTGGCGCAGTTCCGAGAAACCCTCTGGTACAGGGCCACAGTGGCTGAACGGGTAGCCTGCTCGCCTCTTACCAAGGCGATCCGGGTTCAATCCCTGGCCCGGTCGCTCCGAATTTTTGCATGTGGGAATCGTGTCGGAGGATGCTGTTGGTCGGCGGGCCTTTTCGGGGATCCCTCTCTCCCCCTCCCCCCCAGCCCCCACCACCTCGCACTCACCTCGATCACTCCCATAGGCTCTCAAGACCTCGATGTTAAGAGCTGTCTCAAACTATTCACTCACTCCTCTGGTACACAGGCTCACACGGTGCAAGATATTTTCCATGTTATTTTTGGACAGCAAACTGTGACATGCGGTAGTCTTAAAAAACTCTGTACCAAACGGAGAGGTCCTTTTACATATTTATTTGAGTGACCTGCTAGTTATTAGTTCTTTAAAAGATGCTGTTAAAGATAGCTGCAGTTTTTAGATATCCGCGAATACAAAACTAAAACCTTTAATTGGAAAGGGCTTTTTAACGTCCTCCGGTTTTATGCTTGAAAGCTTAGCAAGGGACTGCTTACAGACTATCTTATAACCTAACTTAAACACCCATGCCTTACCCGGGATTCGAACTCAGAGCCTGCCGTACCCCAGATGGGTGGCGCATCAACCGACTGCGCCACGGGAGGTCGGCAAAACTAAAACAAAATATAACGGCGAATTATAATTTGTTCGTATACATGATGCCGTTAAAATAAAATTCTTATTATTTACGAATGTTGGCGTACGGCGGAGTTATAGTCGGAGTGCTTGCTCATTACATTTATTGCATTTATTGCGCTCATCTCATGTTGCTTTCCTCACTGCAGATACATTAACACAATAGCGTGTCCTGCATCTTGCAAAGCCTGGACTATACTGTTTTCTAATTTCACACGAGTCAGGACTTGCACCTGGAATTTCTAGGACGAGACCAGGAGCAACGTCGGCAGTTTATTGCGGCTATTCGTGCATCTTGTGCCGTGTGTAACCTGCTGTAATCCTGACAAGCGCAACTACAAAGCGCGCTTGTCACAGCATCCGTTTAGTTTAGCTCGTCCTCGTATAGATTTTAAAGTATGGAAGTGAAATAAATATCACAAAAATTGTTGCAGTATCTTTCTCAGCAGCTTCCATTCGGCATTATAGGCACATGAACGTTACTTTATAACTTGTTAATGGGATTCGATCATAAGAATTTGGCTTGAGGTTTGGGGGCAGGTAATAGCTGTAAATTTTGCTTAGTTATACAATCTCTCAAAAGTTGTATACCAGACCGAATCTGTTAAAGATTAAGCGTTAAAGACTTTACAATCTCTCACTATCCGCGTAGTGAGATGAAGTATTCAAACGGCAACTATGCGTAATGAGGGCATATAATCCATTCACGGCCACTTCACACTTTTCTGAAGCCCTGCTAAAGCTATACTTCCATGATATTCCTCAGTCCCGTGCAAACTAAGCTTAACTAAGTCTAGAAAAATACACCAAAGGACATCGCACCGAATCCGTGCGCACTCAGCTATAATTATATTTTGCATGAGAACTATTTTTTATTAGGAGCTACCAACGCACACGTTTCTCACTATTTTATTCTTATTTATTGTAATTTAAATATTATAATTTTTAAATAAAAGATTGGTTAAACTTCAATATAATGAAAACTAAGATAACTTTATGTTAACGGAGGTTTAAAAGACCGTGATAAGTGGCGCATTTAGGAAATAACTAAAGACATCATACATGGGGTGATTTGCCAAAGGTTTGATTTAAAAAATGTGAAGAAACTGCGAATAGGTCATAACAAACTTAGGAACGTAAGTTTTGGAATTTTTTCTTGTATGCTGTGAGTAGATATTAGCTCTGTTTACGTGTGGATGTTTATATATATATATATATATATATATATACGCACACACACACCCACACGTATTACGTATATAGCTTTTTTTTGTTACCTCTCTTCGAATTATCTGACATCCGATTCTGCCTCGTTTTCAGTGTATTAACACTGTTTTAGTTGACGATGCTAGCAGTTTCGTAGTAACTCCTCAGCGTTGGTGCGGTTCCGTTTTTTTTTCCTTACGTAGAATTTTGTTTCACATTTCACTTGTTATTTTATAATTTAAAGTTGCCATTAAATTTTTATTGCAACTATATGCAACTTCTGCAACTCGCGGAGTTGCTCTATAGGTGGCTCGCTGGAAGAAAGTTTCGCCTCTCGAATTTGACTTGGTTTACCAGCGAACCCTTTGAAAATACTTAAAACTTTGTTGATTAAAGAAGGGTTAAAAAGCGTTACGGGTGGAGGATTACGTAAGCTGCTTACGTGTGGTTCCAGGAGACTCTTAATTACAGTCCTATCTTCCTCGCGATCATTTGAGCGCACCAGCGCCCGCAGAGTACGCAGAAGGGCTGTATCAAGCCTCCTTAATTACACGTTACGTGTTTGATGCTAATTGCTTGTCGTGCAGGGGTTTTCTTCTTATTTTTTTGCGCGATGGGTTCTTAACGTTGGATTTCCACACTCCCTTCGCACCGTACAGGGGAACACTTCGTATACGGTGTTCACGGTAAAGTGCGCATTTTTGAGGTCCTAGTTTTTTTTTTATTTATGCCATTTCTTAATCCAGTAACTACCTGAAACCACAGTCACAATGATCAATTAAATGCAGGAAACAAGTGCCACATTATGGGTTCAAACGATATAAAAGTAGGCACTCCCAACGCACATGGCTAACCTTAGAATGTAATAATCAATTTTAGACCCGACAGCGTTCTACGGTATTTGGCAGTATCGTATACGATACAATATATTTTTTATAATGCAATCTGATTAAGAAAATTCTAGCTTATATATAACATAATTAATGGGAGTATAAGGATATTTCGTTTTAGATAAGTGATTTTCTAGACATTGCCACATATTTGCCACAAATATCTATTTTAAAAAATTTGGCAGTTTATTGTAAATTAGTATTCTCTAATGTTGGTAGTGCCTTGGTTAGCCATTCTGTAAGATGTTATTTCTCCACTATCTAGCATCAGGCTCCGTTCAGTATCTATTATGTTTGTAACACATATTTTTGTGGTTGTTACTGCTATTCCAATATAATCAGTGTATGTCCACCCGTGTTCAGGTGATATTCGCGCTGCATTGCTTCCGACACTCAACATTTTAAGTACATGGTCAGAGTGATAGATAAGTCTCATTGCTGTCGCGGCGACGAATATGTTTTGAAATTATTATGAGAAGTACGTTTGGGCCATCCCTATCACACAGAAGGTAGACAGCAAGCTTGTGCCATTGCTGGAAGCATGGATGGTCGTTTGGGCGAACGAAGTTATTGGAAACTGGCATCTATGACTGGAAAACTTAGCTGATATCGTCCAATTGTGCGTCAGAGCGCTAATTGGTCATACTCGTTTTGTTTATTTGTGCGGTCGGATTGCCGCTGACTCGTAGCCGGAGTGAGATTAGCCATGAAGTTTCGAATATACCTCTATGCGCAGACTTTTATATTTTTCCCGGGGAAAAAAAGGGGGGGGGGGGGAGGGGCAGAAGATAGGAGTGGGAAAAATTATTCGCTGCGCAGGAACAGAAGTCAGAATATAAAGCGGTGAACATCAGCATTTGTCGATACATATCGAAATATGCAAGTTTCACAAATCATCATTATCAAGTTGCAGTTTTCGGTTCTTGTTGTTAAATCATTTTACCTATATGCATATTCGGCTTTTTGGGAAAACATAATTATTTTACAATTTTTTTTACATGAAAACACGAACAGTATAAACATGTCATGTAGCATTTAAATCAATAAAATTTATGAAGCTAAGCCCTCATAGAGACAATTAACCCTTTAGGAAGGCACAGTTTTAATGTCACTAAGACAAGGTTGAAGTGAGCTGCCATATTCTCCACTACACCAATACGAGTTGTGTTGGGCTCTATATTTCTATTTACTCTCTTCCTATTGGTCCTGGCTACGCCGGACACGCTTACAATATTCCGCCACGTTTATTACTGTCTGTCCATCGGCCAACTTGTTGACTATGTGCCAACCAATGTGTCGTGACAGATGTAACATATTTCACAATCCACCGTGTTCATTTGAGAAATTATTAAAATTAACATTCTTATGCTTAGAAATTTAAATGTTGACTAGTTGTAATTCTATACTTAGTTTCCGCATAGAGTTCAGCGAAACAGCAAAACCATAGACATGTGAAATTTGTCTTCAAGAACAAATACATTTCCAAATAAACGTTGCCCGAGTATGTACGTGCATACTCCTCAAAGGATTAAAAAAGCTAAGATAAAAAAAATCTGCATTATTTCTTGAAGGGCATAGGCCCTTAAGAAATAGTTCCTTGGCGGCTGGAGCCCTCGTGCCCTACTAAAGTCAGCGCCTATGCGACTACCTGTCATGCGGAGGTTCTTTAATTCAGGTAACTTCCTTTATGACAGTTGGCAAAAAAAAAATCGATAACTTCATGAAGGTGATTAAAGTAAGTTTAAATTGCTTACCAGTAACACGACAAAAGTGCTTAGAAGAGTGGAGTGGAGAGATTTGGTGGGCTCGTAACATCGAAGTCTTGAAAGCCGATGAGGGTAAAGGCAGGTAAGTATGGAGCAGCTCCGGAATGCAAGGGTGGGAGATTCTTACGTGCGAAAATCGGAGAGCGACCCCGCTGGGAATCGAGCCCGGTTAGCCTAGGTGAGAGGCGAGTAGTCTGGCCACCACACCACTGCGGCCCCGAAAAAAAAGAAGCGTTCTTTCTGCGTGCGTAGTCCGGGTTATAAAGAGATAACCCATTCAGTTCGTATGGCCACCATTATGGATGTCGTGCATTGCATAGGGAGGACATGCAGTGCATGTTCTGAGCTATACACACCGAAGGTCATTGGTAGGGACACCAGAATTTCGCGAAAAGATTTCACGGCCAGTTGTATTTCACAACACTTTAGCTCAGTTCCGCTTTTGTGATTGGGCGATGTAGATGTTACCCGTCTTAAGTGTCTGCCCACGAATCAGAGACGTACAGTATCGGAGTTACTTATTTCAGATTGCTTATTTCAGATTGGCCAGTCAACAGAATGTTTTCTCACAGACACACTCCGCCAATAAACACAAGGAAATTGCTCGTATGTTCGTAGGGTATTGAAATCTAGAATGTGCGGAATTCTTTTCGTGAAATTCGATGACCCAATGGCCACTTTGCTTCTTTTGGGTAATGCGATTTGTGGACGGTTTTATAGATCTGGTTTGTAATCATGGTTTGTTTGTATTAGTGAGTCTAGACACCGAGCGCTTACTTAATTTCCTGTTGTGATTAGGACCACCTGTTTTCGTGAAAAGATTTACGCAGAGATTAGACTTTAATATCCTATGCGCTTACTTGTGGCAATCCTTTGGCTATTGGCAGCTTGTATTTGTGTGAAAAGAGTGGAGCGAGCCAATCAGAATTAACTATCTCCAATACTGACTGCCCGTGATTCGCGGCCACGTAGATAAGACGCGTGACAGGTCAAATTAACCAATCACGAAAGAGCGTTGGAACATAACTTGTCCTGAAATCGTTTCGCAAAAAACAGGCGCCCCTAGTTATGATGCATCAATTATTGAGGCCACAAAATCACAGTTCGGACCAAAATTGTACTTATTTTCGACGTCTGAAAACACAAATTAATATCGGACTGAAGGGGATACGTTTACTCCCACGTACACTTTCTAAGTTGCGGGCGCATGGCGAGTGAGGCTGCGTTTCGAGTTGAACGGGACGGGACAAGTTCGCTTCGCTTTCAATACTACACCTGTCCAGCCGGTTTGGTAGTTCGGTGTGTCAAGTCATCCACTCCCTTGTCACGGTAACGTGTTATTGCTCGATACTCCCCGACGGTTGGTCATTCGCTTGGCACAGTGGTTGGCGGGCTCGCATGCGGTTGCTGTGTTCTTTGAAAATTTTTTTTTTTTTTTTAAGTAGTGGTATTACGTTACGCGGTTGTAAACGGAAAGGGTAAAGACCTTGGTTACCGACTCAGTGCTCTTAAATAATGAGTCCTGCCCTAGATGGGTGTAGCTTGTCCCAATACTGGTTTGGCCAGCTCACCGGCGTGAGCGTAACGTTGCAGCAGGTGTCCAAAGGGACACATGATTTTCGAAAGAATACTTTCACGCAGACAGTGCAACAGTAATCTATGTGAATACCTGCAGTTTTCTTTTAGTCGTTGATCACGTGTCTTTGTAGGAATACGGTTTGGTATAGGCTGTTCACAATAAAGTGAGAACTTTTGAAATGAACCTTAGAAAAAAAGTCACTGCTCCTACCTGCATATATTTTAACGGACGCACTGACTGACATGCGTCCAGTAAAGTTGGCAACGATGGAGGGGAAAGTAGTTCCATATCCTAACGTCGAATAAAAAGTTTTAGGTAATCATCTGATAAATTAAAATATTTCTATCACTTTCTATTTTTTTTAATGCGTCGAAGTGTAAAAATTAGCAGTTTTTTTTTAAATAATTACTTTTGTAATAATTTTATATTTTCACTTGACCGACGCATGAAGAAAGTGATGAGGCCCACGGCAATGAGAATTTTACATAAAGCGGAAGGGTCTTGAGAGCCGATGAATGCGAAACAAGGGCGGGGTAAGTGGGAAATACCCGAGAAAACCTGCCGATCAGCTGCATCGTCCAGCACGATTCACACGTGCGAAAATCTGGGAGCGACCCAGCCGGGAATATATTATCTGTGACTATTTCTTACTAACCGTTGCCAACACATCGCTGCTCTCAATATATTTAATTCGTGTTTAATAGGAAATAAATATTAGGTCCTACAAGTTATAGAAGATACTAAGTTAAAGTTTCATTTATTCAAGAATACAATGCTTAAAATTAATCACAGTGTTATACATTTGTGATACATGCTATTCACGATAAAGTGAGCACTTTTTAAGACCCTGCTAAATATTTCCTTTCAATTAATTTATACCTTTCCGCCACTTTTTAATGTAAACATTGCAATATGACCAATAAACACATTGTATACATTTCGTCACTCTCAAAAGTTAACGTCTGAGACTGCATTAAAATTTCTTTATTAGGGGTTAACGCCTTCTGGGAGGGCCTTAAAAAGTGCTCACTTTACCGTGAACAGCCTATACACAAGTTATTGAAAAACATGTTGACATGCGTTACTCCTAGGGTGATAACAGCCAAAAAATCGAACGATATCTCCCACCAAGAGGGGGACTTTTATATTGGATGCCGTTTTCAACTGTCTACATTTTATCATAATCCATTTTCTGAGAAACTTCCAAAGTATATACCGACATGTCTGAAAGAGTTGGCCAGAGACGGTCAGCTGCTCCGGAGATAATTAATTATGTCCATTTTTGCGAACTTCATCCTGCCCATCTTCGTGCCAGATTACTCTCTCGTTACACGTTTTCCATTCATCTAACAAAGTTGGTGACGAACATCAGCCGGTTTCGTGTTTCAGAAACGAAGTAGAAGATCGCGTTTAACTCGAAGCGAGCGCTTCAATTTCTCGCGAATGTTGCTGCAGGCGCACAGAAATTTGCGTAAACGCGAATCGAATGTCTGCAGATCGCTTGCGTGCATTGCCACGGAATCAATAAACTCATTCCAAATTCGCGTCATTGTTGTCGTAGTGTTGCGACGGCAGTACTTTAAACGGAACTTGGCCACACTCTGGATATCCATCACACCTAGCTTATCTTGTAAAAAAAAAAAAAAAAAAAAAAAATCCGAAAACGCTATGGCCCGAAATTTTGTAATGTTTTATTTTCGTTTTAAATTCAATTTAAATATATTTTAATGCATAGCTATAAAATACAGTATCCATACTCAAAGAGCCAAACTAAACCACTATTGTTAATGAAATATAACATAGGGACTCCGCATCAATTTTGGAGAAAAGTTAATTTTTTCTCAAAAATCCACGCTTGTACCAAACCAATTTGTTCCAAAAATGGACACTCAAATTACTATAAAAATTGTGTTTTTAAACGTGCACAATAAAAATTATTTGTTTAATTAATTAATTTTGTGAATTAATTTAGTATTTTTACATTTAAATCATGGTTTTTATTTTAAATCGTTGACATTTCATCCTAATTACATGCAGTTTTTAGTCAATTTTTTGTAGGGTGGTAGTAAATAAGAACGTAGGGATCCAGTAAGACTTCAAAATAAATTAAATTTACACCAAGATGTGCGAGAAAGAGCGGATTTTTACGTTTCCTCCAAAAGTGGTGGGGAACCCCTACGTTTTAATCTAGGCTACTATTACTGAGTTTAAGTTGGAGAAATCTTCGATGAAGTACATTTAAGTTCGCCTCCTCAGGGGACTTCGTTAGTCACCGATTAAAATTTGACTTGTAAAAAATACGAATTATATACATATTAGAACTAAATCATGCTGCCTCCCCATTTCTCCGTGGAAATTTTTAATGGGGTGGTTTTGGTTTGCTGACGCAAATAGAACGTTTATTATATTCTAAAACATGTTTCGAATTCTCTTCTCCACTTCCGAGGATTAAAATATTTTAAATAGGGAAAAAACTATTTTTTGTACTGTAAACCGAGCACGTTTGACTTCACATTATAGTTCAATTTCACTGCCAATAAATTGAGTTTTTGTACGAAATAGATTAGGTGTAACTTATTTCATTATTTTTCGAAATCGTAAGGCATTATACTAATTTTGTTTTAGAAGCAAACGCCCTAAAAAAAATTAAGTTACTGATGACGGAAAATAATATCGTGGCTTATTCCAAGACGTATCACAATTGCTTAAAGTAATTATTTTATATATTCTTTAATTATAACATAGGTGTAAATAAATTGTTTCTATTTCCTACTCATTTTGTTTTATAAAAGTCTGTTCGGCGAAACTTAACTACCATCTCATAAAATAAATTAAAACATCAACATTTTCCTTATTTGTTTCATTTCTGTAACGGGTTCACTTATCTCTGTGTTCAGCAGAAGTAATGAAAACATAATTTTGGAAGGTTATTATGTACCTTTTTTTTTGTAGAAAATAGGTAGGTAAGCGTCCCCTTGACTGCCAAAACCGAACACGTGTTTACTTTTATTGTTTTGTCATTTAATACGTAGTCTGCTTGTCTGTAGAAATTACAATTTTTATAAAGAAAAAAATGTTTTCTTATTCATGTTGTCCAGTCACGCAGGAAAAGTGCCTTCTTCAGCAAAACGATTTCTGATTGTCTTTTAGGGGTTGAGAACTCTTGTTATCCGTAAATCAATAACGTATTTAGTCATTTATGTTTACCAGGAATACAATTTAAAACTTAATTAGAACTGTTCTGTAAGTCTATCCGTTTCTTGTTCCTGGACGATTTTCGGAGTCCTACCTTTTACTGGGTCTCGCCTAAAAGATGTCAAAAATTGACTCCAGTTCGTGACCTAGAGTAGTGCGAAAAAAGGCTAGTGTGCTAGTGCTGTATATTTATGTACGGCTCGTTACGTCAGCTGAGCAATCTTCACACAAGCTTAGAAGATAAGATAAGCCATCAGGGTCCATTGCTTCCCCATTATTAGTTTCATAAATCTGTGAGCGGACGATGACGGTGTACGAACTTTAGAACGAAATTTTTTTAACCCTACTGTTTCACAAAGAGCAGTTACTGTAAATAGCATAATTTGAAATTTGACGTGTCGTTGTGTACATTGTGTAACTTAATTTGCTAAGCCTGCTTCTTTCGGTACTGTGAAGTAATAAAAACTTGCCTTTCTGTACGCAAAGATAAAAAAAAGCTGATAATACAGGACACATATTGTAAGCACGAGTAAATTAAGTCTTGGCGGCGTCGTGAATGTCATTTACCACATGTATGTCATATATGTGTATGTGTGTGTGTATATATATATATAAGTAATATTGATGCATATGTATATATATATATATGTACATACATATGCATAAAGATTACTTACTTAATATTTTTGTGTATAGAGATAGCCCGCGATGAGTCATCTAAACATAAATGATTGAATTTCTGTAGGTGAAATAGTTTTTATTTTTAAATAACACAAAACTGTGAAATTTGGTTTTGACATGTACTCACCCAAAAACTTTGCATCTAAAAATTTCATCAGAAGCAGATGACACGTACAGTATTTACAATTCGAAAATTCGAACATGTGCGACAAACGTACTAATTGTTAATTAAAATTATTTCGAATATTTATTTCATGCAACGTTTGTGCCAACCTATAATATAATTTTTTATTTTCTTACAGTTTTTTTTTTTGCGTAGTACCAGTAGTTGATAAAGATTCCCACTGCGTTATTCAGGTTTGATTAACGTGTTATAATATATCCCGGAAAGAATTCTTGCATGGCCTAATTTTCCATCCTCAGATTAATCTGCAGTCAGAAAATAAAGTGGTGTTAATATATTTTTTAATCGTATGTATTTTCTATTGGAAATTCAGAGCATCCTATAGAAGCTGTTAAAATAACTGTTTGAAAAGCGTTGACTATAATTTTTTTCTTTACTTTATATGCACATTATATAAGTAATGTGCTTATGGGGCTCCGGGCACACAGGATTTCCGGATGTCGGAGTTTTCCTTTATCTTGGATGACGTCACAGGCGTGGCCGGCGGCCTTGGTTCATCTCCCTCCTCGCCTCTCCCATCCCACGACCGGACATTCCAGTGACCCTTAACCCTAGAAATGACTTTAATAAATAACGTTTTTTAAGGAATTTAATAAGAGTTTTCAAATATATTGGCACACCACGTTGGATTTTAATTGATTTTCCTGGAAAAAAACATCCGTTTGCATAGAAACCTCCACTCGCTCGACTACCACGGCCTCTGCTAGATTGCCGATCGTCAGTGTTTGTGTTTATTTACGAATGCATAGATGTAATTTTCCATTTGCGGGAAGAATTATTTTAAAAAATCTAAAAAATCGAGGAACATATAACATTAACCTCACACTTACACCACCACCCTAACCAACCCCCACTCTCACCCAATAATAAAAATTGCGAAAAATGGAAAAAATTATTCTAAATATCGAGGAACATAACGTCAAATACACCATACTCGCCCTCCCTCCCCTTGCCATTGGCCTTGCGTAATAAACTATTGCTCCACCCATACGAATCAGTCAATGGTATATGCCCATTGGCCACTAAATTACGACTTTAACACATATTTGGCCATTATTGGACGCCATAGGTTGTGCTAGTTATTGCTTTTTTTTTTTTTTTTTTTTTTTTGCATCTACCACCATAGAGCTCCCATGTCGTCGATTTCCAAACTTTTGTTGTAGGCGAGACCTTTTTCCAAACCTGGAGTGTAATTAATCTTTTTTTTTTAAGTTCAATCTTTTAAAAAATAAATGAAACATGGTATTTTTTTAAAAATAATTTTATTCGGTAATGTACAACATGAGGAAATACATTATACACATTTAAAATTTATCTTTTACACTTTGTTTTGTGTATTGCAAGGCACTGTTTCTCAGTGAGTCCTATTTTCCGTGGGTAATCGGTGTAATGCTTAAAATACTGTTTCAAGACATGAACTTTGTACTCATGCGAAGTAATCTGCGAGTTAATCAGTCTTTAAAAGTTTTTTATATAACAATAATGCGAAATATTCGTAGTTTCGTCCTTCACCATTAGAAGATCGATATGTTCAGGTTTCTTGTTCTTAGTCACAC
This sequence comes from Dryococelus australis, assembly GCA_029891345.1. Taxonomy (NCBI): domain Eukaryota; kingdom Metazoa; phylum Arthropoda; class Insecta; order Phasmatodea; family Phasmatidae; genus Dryococelus; species Dryococelus australis. The sequence continues at coordinate 74,297,866 of CM056996.1, forward strand.
ATGCTGGCACCACTTTTCCCCTGGCATTCAGCGATTACACATTTACAGACACACCAGGGTTGTTGTTCTCAAAAACCTTTTATTGCTGTAGAGGCGTTGGAAAATCCAGTCCACTAAAATCAGACTTTTCTCCCGCCTCAGCATACCTCTTGTCTACACGCTGCAGATGCGACGACTTAACAAATCCAGCCAACACTGACGATTTGAAATATTGTTTGTCATAGTTGTGGGGATTGGTCACGGCATGTTTATCTATACTAATATTATAAAGAAGTTATGTGAGTTGGTTTATATGTCTCGGGTAATCTCGGAAACTACACGGCCAATTCTTATAATTCTTCCACTGTTAGAAAGCTACATTCTTCCAGAGGGTCATCGGCATATATAAAGAGAGGCCACAAAGGCCCAGTGGGTAGAGTAATGCCAAGTGGGGCCGCAGTGGCCCAGTGGGTAGAGCGATTCCAAATGGGGATGCAGTGACTCAGTGGCAATAGCACTCTCAAGTGGGGCCGCAGTGGCTGAGTGGGTAGAAATATATCAAGTAGGCTACAAAGGCCCAGTGGGTAGAGTAATGCCAAGTGGGGCCGCAGTGGCCCAGTGGGTAGAGCGATTCCAAATGG